>JACEHZ010000110.1:0-192500 GCA_017893485.1 Hemerocallis citrina | reverse complement strand
GTACCTTTCTTTCTTACATTTAAGGAAAAGAGAGAAAATTTGTAGTTAACCTTTGCCCCTTCCAACATTGATTTTGTTATCAAGAGTTGGGTAGTTCATACTTTCATTCCTAGCCTTATGTTAATTAAAGACGATTTGGCATTTAAATCTAACAACTTGGAGTTGTGCTGTCTACACCAGCCATAGATGAACTCGGCATTATGAATAAGGTCCTAGGACCATAAAAAAAAATCAGTAAGGTCCAACGGCCACAACTTGGGGTAGCTCAATTCTACCTATTCGTTCTTTCTTTCTCCAAAATAAAGCGAACTTGATTATCAGAGAGCTAACGGGGAAGAGGATTTCAGCTCTCTTATATATATTTTCTCTGCCTACATCGATCCAGCTCAGGTTAAGAACAAGTTAAAGAAGGAAAGGACCAACACGAGTTGAAGAACTCATCACTAGTTAGAGAAGAAATGTGACATCGCAAGTTTTAATAAATACGTTAACTGAAATATTTCTCAATCCAAAGACTGGTTCAGCATCATTGTCTTCCTCCTAATATTCTTAGAGAGTTGGTATATGTGCATGGCTGGAGCAAAATAATACTATTAGTTAAATTTGTCGGTGTACAGCTACAGCTAATCGAAATGGCTGAAGAAGTATTTAATGGTTTTTACTTAATTATAATTGGGTACAACTCTTAAGACTTTGAGTCTTTTGTCACACATACATCTTTGTCATTTAAGGATCTAATATTGGTCGTTCAATCACCATATCCAGATATAGTAAGTTAACGCAGAACTTAGGCGAAAAAACTCTACAAGCAAGCTCTCTTGGGAGAGATTTGGTGGAGTAGTTAGCTTCTAAAACTATCGAAGAACATCAATTGACAATGGAGTTGTTGAAGGATGAGGTAGATTTGCATGTATTTTGAAGACTTGAAGACGTCAAGGGGAAGAAGATAGAACAAAATAGTTTAGGTATTTGGTATCAATACACCAAACGGATGAGTCAACTCTTATCTCTTTGATTTTTGGTCAATACCTTAGTGTAATCTAAGGGGGAAATTGAGTTCTGAATGATTGATCTTTCTCTCAAATCTCAAGCTAAATTTGTGGCTACATGCCTTTGTAATTGCAGTGTAATGTGTCCTTTGGCTAGAGATTAATTTGCACTTGTACTGCCCTGTTGAAATATAATAATTGTATATTCTGTTTCCTAATATAGGAAACAAATTCCCCAAATCTCTCATCTTCCCAATCTTCTCTCAATTTTTTTATTCTTCTCCAAGAATGTAATCCTTATATATAGATGTATACAGTAAAGAATAAAAATAACAAGAAGAATAAGAATTATTTTTCCCAAAATTATTTTCTTCATGGTATCAGAGCCTAATCAGATCTAGGCCAACTGAAGAAGAAGAAGAGGAGGCTGATCACCTCCATCTTGATCTGATCCCGTTGTTGATCCCGTCAGATCCCGTCACCGACCATCAACCTCTCGCCTTCGTCATCAATTCCCCTGATAACCCGATCATCTCCATCGTCCTCATCTCCGTCTTCCCCTGATAACCCAATCATCTCCATCGTCCTCATCTCCGACGTCCCCTGAGAACTCGATCACCGTTGCTGCCCTCCTCACCAACCCATCGACTGCACCGCTCGAACCCATCGCATATCTTCGCCATTGTCGTCGAGCCATCGACTGCACCGCTCTGCCCTCTTCCCAGTCGCCAGCCCTTGACCCACACCGTCGACTGCCCTGTCCTCACCTATCGCCCCTCGACCTCGCTGCCGACGTCGTCACCTCCGGTCGCCAGCGTTGACGTCGCCGCCCCTCGGCCGTCGCTGCTGCCGTCGTTGAAGAAGGTGAAGTGGAACAGGGTTGGGTTTGTTGCTGTTTGGTGATTTGGATTAGGGATTAGATTATTGGGTTGTTGTGTGTGATTGTTGCTGGTGGTTTGTTGGAGAGTTTGCTGGTGGTTTGTTGGGTTGTTGCTGTTTGGTGTTCTGATTTACAGTGGAGTTGCTGTTTGGGTGTTGGATTTTTGCTGTTTTGCTGGTTATTGAAGACTTGGAGCTTGCTATTGGTGGTGGAGATCAGATCCATTGTTTCTCCCTTGTGCCACTACCATGGGACAAACTGATAGAGCTGAGAAGAGTATTGGACTCGCTTCTACATTAGTCACAACTGCAGGTAATGATGGTAAGGTATTTAATATTTCTGCTTCTGTTATGAATAGTGTATGGATAATTGATTCGGGTGCTACCGACCATATGTCTTTTGATTCTAGACAAGTTCAAAATTTTCAACCATCCACTAAATCGACTGTGTCCACTGCCAATGGTAATCCTGCCACTGTTACTGGCGAGGGTACCATACATCTCACAAACAACCTAACCTTAGATACAGCCCTAGTTGTGCCATCCTTGAATTTCAACCTATTATCTGTTGCTCAAATAACTACTGCCTTACATTGTATTGTAGTCTTTTGGCCTTCTTATTGCGTTTTTAAGGATATTCGGACTTGCAAGACGATTGGTTATGGGGTTAGGCATGGGAAGCTCTATTACTTGGATTTAGAATCTGAATGTTCGAGTAAGTTGAATCAAGCTCTAAGTGTGGAAGGATCCGAAGATGAAAAGAAGAAATCAGATATTTGGCTATGGCATCGACGTCTAGGGCATGCTTCTTTTGGTTATTTGAAGAAATTATTTCCAATTTTATTTTTGAAGTTGGATATATCTGTCTTTCGGTGTGATGTGTGTGAACTCGCAAAAGGTCATCGTGTCTTCTTTCCTCCAAGTCCAAGTAAAAGCTCCCTACCTTTTATGATTATTCATTCTGATGTTTGGGGTCCATCCAAAACCACTACATTTGGAGGAGCCAAATGGTTTGTGACCTTTATTGATGACTGTATCCGTATGACCTAGATTTGTTTGATGAAGTCGAAAAGTGAAGTTAGTGGTTTGTTTCAGAAATTTCACAAGCATGTTATAATTCAGTATAAATCACAGATTCAAGTTCTTAGGAGTGATAATGGCGGAGAATATCTAAGTTCAAATCTACAACAATATTTGGTGGAACACGAAATTGTTCATCAGACTACATGCTCATATACACCTCAACAGAATGGGGTTGCAGAAAGAAAAAATAGACACTTGCTCGAAGTGGTCCGTGCGTCTCTCATCCATGGAAATATGCCACTCATTTATTGGGGAGAAGCCTTTGCTTCTGCTGCATACTTAATCAACCGCGTTCCCTCTAATATCCTAAACTTCCTCACACCATTTCAAGCATTAACTGAATCTGTGAATGCACCAAAAGTCGTCAACTTGTCACCTCGTGTGTTTGGGTGTGTTGCATTTGTTCACCTTCATCAACATGAACGCAATAAGTTAACTCCTCGAGCTGTCCACTGTGTTTTCGTGGGATATGCACAGAATAAGAAAGGGTATCGGTGCTATCACCCACCAACTCAAAAGATGTTTGTGACTATGGATGTTGTGTTCCATGAAGATGAGATGTATTTTTCCTCTAAGGTTGAACTTCAGGAAGAGTACCGAAGTGAAGTTCAAACTCTTACCTATGATGAAGTGGTTACTGTTCAAACTGAATAATCTGATATAAGGGGAGAAAATCAGGATGTAAGTAATGACGATCACTCGAATGAAGACTTGGTTGAGGAAAAAAATTTCCACGAAGACCTGCAGTCAGTGCCAAACCTCCATGAAGATGATCCATCTCCACCACCAGCACCATCTGAACCATCTCCACCACCAGTACCATCAGATCTATCTCTACTCCCAGCAGAACCCCAAAACCAATCGTCATCGCTATCCGAAGCTCCAAGAAGAGAACTCTCAAACCGTACTACTAGAGGTATCCCAAAACCCACTTACGAGCCTAATCCCACTAGTAAAGTCAAGTATCCCATGAGTCATTATGTGTCCTCTCACCGATTGTCTGAATCAAATAAGTCATTTGTGAATCAATTATCTGCTGTATCTATTCCTAACAGTGTGCAGGAAGCCTTAGCCAATCCAAGGTGGAAAGCAGCTATGGATGAGGAAATGAAGTCCTTAAAGAAGAATGAGACTTGGGAGATAGTCGAGCTGCCAGTAGGGAAGAAGCCAGTAGGATGCAGATGGATTTATATAGTGAAATATAAATCAGATGGTTCAATCGAGCGGTACAAGACAAGGGTGGTTGCCAAAGGGTACACTCAAACTTATGGAATTGATTATGATGAAACATTTGCACCTGTGGCAAAGTTCAACACTATTCGAGTTCTACTGTCACTTGCTGCAAATCTTGACTAGCCGTTGGAGCAATTTGATGTGAAGAATGCATTTTTGCATGGGAAATTGATAGAAGAAGTCTATATGGATCTTTCACCAGGGTCGAACAGACCAGTCCAACACAGCAATAAAGTATGTCGTCTGAAGAAAGCATTGTATGGACTGAAGCAGTCGCCAAGAGCCTGGTTTGGAAGATTTACAAAATCAATCAGGACATTCGGATATGATCAGAGTAATTCTGATCATACTCTATTCCTGAAAAGAAAAGAAGGTAGAATTACTGCTCTCATTATTTATGTTGATGATATGATAGTAACTGGAGATGATCCTGAGGAGATGAAGGCATTAAAGAACTACTTGTCACAAGAGTTCGAAATGAAAGATCTTGGTCCTTTGAGATACTTCCTTGGTATTGAAGTTTCTCGCTCAAGAAAGGGAATATTTCTTTCTCAAAGAAAATATGCTCTGGATTTATTGAAGGAAACTGGAATGTCCGCTTGTCAACCGATTAGTACACCATTGGAAGAACGATTGAAACTATGCAACGAAGCTGATCAAGTGCCTTGTGATAAGGAAAGATATCAGAGATTAGTTGGACGACTAATGTATCTTACACATACACGGCTAGATTTGTCATATGCTTTAAGTGTGGTAAGTCAGTTTATGCATGCACCTCGAGAACAACATATGGACACGGTAATGAGAATTATGAGATACATTAAGTCAGCCCCAGGAAAAGGAATCTTATTTGCGAAATATGGTCACTTGAAGGTTGAGGCATATACTGATGCTGATTGGGCAGGATCTACAATCGATGGGCACTCCACTTCAGGATATTTCACCTTTGTTGGAGGAAATTTAGTTACATGGAGGAGCAAGAAGCAAAATGTTGTTGCACGCTCTAGTGCAGAGGCTGAGTATCGCGGAGTAGCGTTAAGTATAACTGAAGCTTTATGGCTAAAACTTCTGTTGCGGGACTTAGGCTATGGTCCAAAGGAACCTATGAAGGTGTATTGTGACAGTCAAGCGGCGTGTGATATTGCGGCTAATCCAGTTCAGAATGATAGGACAAAACATGTAGAGGTAGACAGATTCTTCATCAAAGAAAAATTAGATGAGAAAGTTATTGAGATATCCAAAGTGAAGTTAGAAGATCAACTTGCAGATATCCTAACCAAGGCCGTTTCGACTCGGCTCTTCTTGAAATTTGTTGACAAGTTGGGCATGCTCGATATCTATGCACCAACTTGAGGGGGAGTATTGAAATATAGTAATTGTATATTCTGTTTCCTAATATAGGAAACAGATTTCCCAAATCTCTCATCTTCTCAATCTTCTCTCAATCTTTTTCTTCTTCTCCAAGAATGTAATCCTTATATATAGATGTATACAGTAAAGAATAAAAATAACAAGAAGAATAAGAATTATTTTCCCCAAAATTATTTCCTTCATACCCGTATTTACTCTTTGAGTTAATCATTAATAATTGTCACCAGTATTCAATCAGTATTACGACATAAATAATATGTACGTGAAATATACGAGTAAAGCCTCACAGTGTTTGTTGGGATGGGGTGATGGGGTGTCTACAAACATACTGGTGGTGGCGCAGCGAAACTGATTAAAGCAATGAGGAAGTCGAAGTAGAGGAGGCGAGTCAATGAACACTCAAGCAAATAGATCCACCAATCCAACACAAACACAACGAGAATTTATCCCAGTTAGCTTTCGCTTAATCCGGACGGAAAATATAGGGAGATATAATATTCAACTAGAAAAGATTTCAAGGAGTTACTGATTCACTCAATACAAGGAATTAAACTCACTCATAAAGAACTATCTCTCTCAAGCCTCTCTTTGCAATGGAGAAAATATCAATGAAGTACTTCTCACTCTTATATTGGAAGGGATTACAATATATAGAAGAAGATTAGAGTGAATCCTAGATTAATCTTGATTCTCAGTCATCCGATATAACCTATAGAAGAAGTAACTGAATAGGAGTCGTACGATCTGACTTGGAGTTGAAGATTAGGTGGAATGACCTAACAAATCGAGGCCCAAAAAAGTACACAATGTCGCGCACGGTCGACAGTCCAACAAGATCGTTTGCCCAACCTCCTCTCGGCCAAAACCCTGTACAATTGCAGTCGAGTATGCAGTTGACCGACCAGTTGACCGCTCCTCTTTGACTGTTGTTGTTGATGTTTTCTCTTCTACGATGCTTCGACCTCTGTGCTTCATCGTACATTTTTCTAATCTGAACCTCGAGTATATAAGACATAATCCTAACAATCTCCACCTTGGATTGCATACAAGTGCTACCAACATGATGTGATTACTCATTTCCAACTTTACTAAATCCACTTGCGAATATACTTGAGAACAATAGTTTCTTCTTCTAGTTGAACAAATCTTCTACACAATCTCACCGATCAGTGTACCCATCAAGGGCACACCTCAGTAGGCATTATCACAGAGTTGCCAACCTCCGCACGGACTCCACCTACATCGAGACACTCTCCACCCCTTGACGATATTCGAACGTCTTGGTCTCGAATTGAATATGCTAGTTGCGGCAGACTAGATAAACTTGCGGGAATAACAAAAAAGAAGTAACGACACCTGTACAGATATTTCATATTCCCTAAAAAAATAGACAGAACTCCATCTCGAGCTGTGTACCTACAAGTGTTTCAAGTGTTTCCAAGAAAATTAGATTGTGTTTAAGCAGAGGAATATGCAAAACTTCCCTTAGAGTGAACATGTTTAGACCTGACATTTTCAACTCAACTGTCCACTCACCTACTACTTCACAAATCTCTTCAGTTATCGTTATAACCCCTGTTTTCCCAAATACACATTTTCTGAATATTTTCTGTATTTTGACTAATCATAAAATCTTTTTTTTTGTTTTGAAATTGTTTTGGATCTTTTATTAAAGCGTTTTCTAATCAAAAACTATATTTTATTCGAATAATGGCATATATTAATTTCTGTTCCTAACTGATCGATTATTTGTATTTTCACTCAATTTAAATTTAAATGTACTGTTGCTATTTGAGTTCTTTTGATAAATGTATATTTTGTTATATAAATCTTATTATTATTATTATTATTATTATTATTATTATTATTATTATTATTATATTTTTTTTGTAAAGCCGAATATGCTTATTTAATTGTATTTTATTATTTGTTTTGATGTATGTTTATATGTATTTTTTAAAAACCCTATAATGCTTATTATTTTCCCCTATTGGATTTAAACCTATTAATTGATTTACAACCCAAAACCCAATACCCATTCTCTTATTGGATCCTATATCATCTAAACCCAAACCTGTAACCTTATTTATATAATACCCTAACCTAACCCTAACCTACGCCTGTTCACTTTCCCCCTCTCGAAACCCTATCAGCCGCCATGCAACCCATCTCTCTCTCTTCCTCCCTGCTTGCGATGCTGCGCAGCCACCTCGCCCCACCATGCCACCCTCCTGCTCGCATGCCGGCAGCCACCTCGACAGCAACACTAGGCCGCCGCTTCACCCTCATCCCGTCGTTGCCGCCCTGCTGCCACGACCTACCTGTGTTCCCCCTCCACGGTGCAACAGCCAGTGACCAGGGCACCGCACGACTGTAGGCCACCCCCTGGTCCCCTCCGCTGGTGCTCCTCCCGAGCCCCGCGCTGTGTTCCCTCATTGTCTCCAGCGTCGCGCCACCTCGGTAGCCCTCCTGTCTCTCTCCCTCTCTGCAGCGTGCCTCCCCCGTGCTGCCTCCCTCCGACGATAGCACTCCCACGACAACCCCCTCTCCCCTTTCACTCCAACGCGAGCAGCCAGTGCCGCGCCCCCTCGGCCTTCCCCGCGCCCTTGTCGTCGCCCTCCCGTCATCATGCCGCCCCTGTGCCACCACAGAAGCTCATCCCCCTGTGGTGATCAGCAACAGTGTGCTCCATTTGATTGTGATCCGTCCGATCGTTGATCATCATGATCGCTTCTTGATCCGTCGATCATGGCCGTTGAATTTGCATTGATCATCATCACCATCATCATCATCAAGATCTGATCTCGACCGTCGGATCTCTTTTGATCATTGCGATCGTGATCATCATCTTGATCTTGATCCTAATCCTGATATTGACCTTCAATCTCAACCGTCCGATCGACCGATCACACTTGATCTCAGCCCTCGATCGTTTCGATCGTCTCATTCGTCTTCTACTTGGTGAGTTAAACATTTGATCCACTTTTTGTTCTCATTCATCAAATTGTCAATCATGGTATATTTACTCTTTTGGTACTCTTCTAATTTTTATATATTTTATATTCGATCTCGGCCGTTGGATTCGCTTGATCTTCACCTTGATCACCATCTTCATCATCGAGATCCGTGCCTGATCGTGATTATCGTGATCGTTTGCTCGTCGCCATGTCGCCGGATTCCAATCTCGTTATTCTTCGCATATTCAGATTAATCTAACGTCGTTCTAAAGGCAAGTCATTTCTTTTCGAATAGTTATTGTGTCATATTCGAGATTTTTATTGAACCCCGCATGTAGATTCCAAATTGTTATCGTATATTGTTATTATTATCTATAGTTGGGATACTACGGATTTACACGAGCGAATCCAAGTAGTAGTCTTGACTTCGTGCCATCTTTGTCTCCAATGTATAGAGAATCTTACATGCATACATATAGTTATTGAATATAGAAATATGGATTATTATCATATTTCATGTCATGACATCTCATAACAATTGTAGATTGCATACTAATATTGATGGCTTATATGATTGATGTGAGTGTATTAGTTGTTTGTGATTAGTAATATTATGGACATTTCACATCTTAATACCATGTTCACATAGGTATGGTTTGTTGTGATTTATGATTGTTAACCCCCAATTCATCGTCCCTAACTTTTTAATCGTTTTATTCAAAAAGAATATGTTGACACCCTGAAAATTAACGCCAACTTGAACATTACCTTGCTGTTTCGACCTAGATAATGTCACCAAAACCAATAACTTCCTGAATATGAAATGTAGCCCCAGATATCTAGTTTACTTTCCTTTTTGGCGGAATTGAATTTCGAATTATGGTTTGTGAGATATCGCAGTTTTACAGCTGCTGTGTCATACAATTCCAGACCATAAAAACTGCTGTCACACTTTGATTCACAATTAATTGAACCATGCTACCTATAAGATAATGACCTGAAATTTTGCATGCTGATACTAGACACACTAAAGAACATTCCCTAATTTTTCTGGATTAATTAATGTTGTTTTAGTCCTGTTCCATAAGTACAAACACAATTTTACAAGTTCTGGCTGAGCACAAATCCTGTGAAGTTTTCTGTTTTGACACATGTTACCACAACTTTTATGTACCATAATTATATGCATTGGAACCGTACAGAAGTCTAGTTTCTAGTCCTTCTGACGGATCCACATTTGCTATCTCGTAGCAACGGGAATTCTGACTTTGTTACAGCAACCTACTGCTGTCCAGAATTGAGTTTCTATTTTGAAATATATATATATTTGAATCTGTAATGTTGAATTTGGTGTATTTAATTGTATAGAGTACATTGCATGATCTTAGGGTTGAGTTTTCATCTTTCTAGTGTCCCTTATAAATTGCATTATCGTATGTTAATTGAATAAAGAATGTTAATCAAGTTAGGGTTAAGGATTGACAAGGGTAGTTGATAATATAGTGATTGTACTTGGTATTGTGGGCTTTGTTCTCAAAATATTGTGTCGGCTAGTGCTATCAATTTATTATTGGATTACTGATTGCGGTATCCCAATACATCGTGTATTATTTTAGGACCTATCGTGCCGACTATTGTTATCGTTATTGTCCAAGAAATTGCTATTGTTATCGTGCAAGTACATGACCTATAGAATCTACCACCTTAGTCTAAACGAAATTGATTGTATGCATAAAACCTGTAGTATGGGATACAATAGTACGTGTATTAGTTAGGATTAAAATGAATAATAGACTTAAGATTTTCATCGCATTGTCATTTTCATATTGTCATCTTCATTGAACAGTGTTATCGTTATTGTTTGCTATTACTGTTATTGTTTATTGTTATCGTTATAAATCATCGTTATTGTACATTGTACTATTATCACCTTT
Organism: Hemerocallis citrina; assembly: GCA_017893485.1. Lineage (NCBI taxonomy): Eukaryota > Viridiplantae > Streptophyta > Magnoliopsida > Asparagales > Asphodelaceae > Hemerocallis > Hemerocallis citrina. The sequence goes on along the minus strand of JACEHZ010000110.1, from coordinate 182,054 downwards.
TTACTGTTCAATACTATAGATTTCATTGTCCATTGTATTCATCGTTATACCGTTATTGTCATTGTTCTCTGTTTCTCTACTTGCTGTCCACGACTTGCTCTAAGAACATTTTTCCTCTCTTTAGATGAGCAGCTTACAAGTATTCAGGGAGATTTGCCTGATGGACTAGGAGAAAAACAATGGTGAAGGACTTGTGTTGCTGCGCCGTCGAATAACAATATTGTTTCTCTTTCTTTTGAACTTTAATAATTGAACATTGTTGTATTTATGGGCTTTTGACCCGAATATTATTGTTGTTGATTCCAGATGTTGGATTTATTTTATGTTGGTTCCTTTATGCTTAAATTTCTAGTATTGTTATTTATGTGATTACTTTTTTTATTGCATGCATGGTTGTATTACTTCATGTTTCATATTGTTGAGTTGAATCGATGACATCCTATGAATGACGCAAGTCATTCGCTGGGCCATGTCACGTGCTTGCATTCCGTATTTTTGGGAAGAGGGGCGTGACAATCGTTCTCACGCAACGCCCTGTAGTAAATTTATAAGTAGAATATAACTCCCTCTCGGTGAAAATATGAGAATAACTTCCTAAGTCAGGAAACCCAACTAGAATCCACTTCTAAAGAATTTGAAACAAGAAGACACGAATCACCTGAATCACAAGCACTAACCACATAGGCAATAGATTTTTCATCCTTTGTGCTCTTATGATTCTACAATTTCCAATAGCCTTGATATGCATTGTCCGCTTGCAATATCAGCAATGGATCGAATTCTTTTGCATAGCACTTTGTCTTCCACCTGAAGGACCATCCACCGCTAGATAACTTGGAGTAGACGATAATTTTGGGTCTCCTTCCTAAGTTGATTTTTCTTCAACGCTTTGATTACACCATCCACTGAAATACTCTTCTTGGCAGATTTACCGTGTAGCATGGTAGTGATCAAATGCTCGTACGAATCCGGCATTTAATATATCAAGTTGAAAGTTTTATCTTCCTCACTCACATCCGCATTTATAGCCTTGAGTTCCGATAGAACCCTGTTGAACTCTATGATGTGGTCTTGGAGATCGGTACCTTCTTTCATTGAGAAACGAAATAATTTCATCTTCCAATGCATTCGATTTACTAACAACGAACCAGATTAGTCAGCTATGAGTTTTTCTCACAAACTCGTTGTGCCAGTTTCTTCAACAAACTTGCATTGACCTCGTCTGCCAATAATAGTCGGATTAGACTTACAGCTTTTTCACAAATATCATCCCAAACATCCTCCTTCATATCGGATGATTTTTCCTTCTTCTTGATGGCTAACAGCAGGTGTTCTTAAACTAGGACATCATACATGTCTACCTTCCAAAGATTGAAGTTGATCTTTCCATCGAACTGCTTGATCTTCAAAATACTGTGACCTATCTACTTAACCAAGGAACTCGACAACCTAAATATCTGATACCACTTTGTTAGGATGGGGTGTCTACAAACACACTGGTGGTGGCGCAGCGGAACTAATTAGAGCAATGAGGAAGTCGAAGTAGATGAGACGAGTCAATGAACATCCAAGCAAATAGATCCACTAATCCAACACAAACACAACGAAGATTTATCTCGGTTAGCTTTTGCTTAATCCAGACAAGAAATATAGGGAGATATAATATTCAACTAGAACAGATTACAATGAGTTAATGATTCACTCAATACAAGAAATTAAACTCACTCACCAAGAACTATCTCTCTCTCAAGCCTCTCTTTGCAATGGAGAAAAATATCAGTGAATAACTTCTCACTCTCATATTGGAGGAGATTACAATATATAAAAGAAGATTAGAGATAACCCTAGGTTAATCTTGATTCTCATTCGTCTGATATAATCTGTAGAAGAAGTAACTGAATAGGAGTTGTACGATCTAACTTGGAGTTGAAGATTAGGCTGAAACGACCTAACAGATCGAGGCCCAAAAAAGAACACAACGCTGGGCTCGGTCGACCATCCAACAAGACCGGTCGACTGACCTCCTCTCGGCCAAAACCTTGTACAACTGCAGTCGGGTGTGTAATCGACCGACCAGTCGACCGCTCCTCTCAGACTGTTGTTGTTGTTGTTTTCTCTTCTACTCTCTTCGACGCTTCGATCTCCATGTTTAATTGTACATTTTTCTAATTTGAAGCACGAGTATATAAGACATAATCCTAACAGTGTTCATAAAACTGCAATCCTAACATTTTAGTTATTATGGTGAAGACATACCAGAGACATGTATGTATTTTTCTTTTTTTGCTTGATTAGTTGATTTCTTCTTTTTCTTTTTCTTCTTAAATGATTAATTCAAGAAAATCAGCAGACTCCATTCATTTGGGAAAAAATATGGATGTTTGATACTAATCTTCAATTTTAGTGTTTGCATTGTATTGGCATGCTTGTGTTATGCTTCTAAACCACACAACCTTTTATCTGGTCTCTTCCTCTTAACGAACTCCAAATGAGTATAAATTATGAAATATATCATTTTTATTATTCGTATTCCAATTCAGCTTTTTTTATTGAACAAATTATTCATCAACCTTAAGAAGGCTATTTTGGTTGATTTAATACCTTAGTACGGTTAAGTGCAAGATATGGAAGGTTGGATAGGACTGGGAGGAGCCACAAGTTGAATCCTACAAAATCCCTGTTGCAAATTCATTAAGATTTTGTAAGATCCACTTAGAGATTCAAGTCCATTGAATCTTCAGACTTGGATTCTAAATTTGAAGGAATCCAAAGTTCTTGTTGAGGGTAATGAATGGACCAAATCAAGTAGGTGTTCAAAAGTAAATGTGTATCAAACAGAAGCTCTTCAAGCTTTAAAAGTAAAAATGTGTATCTAACTAAAGCTCTTCGAGCTTTGGACCGAGTCGCCGAAATCAAATTCACTATCTTATTTTTTACATAAATGAAACAGAAGAAACAATATATAGTCAAATCACTTTCAACTTTTGTATCAAACATCATTGTACGCAAACCTGATAAAATTCGAACCCAGCATATTCAAATTTGTCATGTCAGATTCGCGTCAAACCCGACCCAGTGCACAACCCTGATACAAAGAGCAAAATTCAAAATTTGTAGATCTACATTGCTTTAAAGTCGAGCACACTCCTCATCCAAAGGACAATCAAGAGACATACATGACACCACTCACTCACTCTTGGCCCATCTGCAATAAAGGCCAAGTGCCTCGAATTTATTTTAAAGCCCATTCATAAAGGGCAAAGTGGTCATTTACTCTATACAGTAAAAATAGAGCCCCTTTCCGCTCTTGAACTCGTGCATCGAAGTCTTTGACATTTTTGACTGCGTGATCGAGGAGGGAGAATTAATGCCTCTGGTTCTACCCCTTGAGTTTAGAGTTTTTACGAGTTTGCCACTTTAGTTAGCAGGTGAACTGAAGGTTGAGATGGGAATTACTGTTTTGCCCTTTTGCGTGAAAAGGAGAGCGTACGGGTTGGATTCGGATCTGAATCTTGTTGGAATCCGAATTTGAATGTTCCTTTTTTTTTTTTCTTCTTCTCAATGTTGGAAATGTTGCAGGAGGATCTAGATTTGTGATTCATTAACCTTCTTGTTAGTTTAAAAAATTTGAGTGTCAAGCATACAAGCATTTTCAAATGTTCTTATATAGATACATACATATTTGTAACTAGTTAAAGAGGGAATCACTAGATTAGTATTTTTCCATCTTTACAGTATATTTTTTTGATCGTTAAACGGTGGGTTACAGCCTCTCGCGTTTAATTAAAAAAGATTTAATAAAACATACAATCAAGAATAAGCTTATGCAGTTCATCTTTACAATATTGAAGTAGTACATATGAACATTTTGAGTATTTGTGCAAATGCCACCTTAGAAAGTCAGGAAGAAAATTTACATGGGTTGTCTGCTTGTCTAGTTTTGATCCTATCTTAGTAATAAAATCATTTATTTGGCCATCTTTCAATTGGAAAAAAAAAACTAACTGTCGAAAGACAGGTAAAAGATAAAGAGAACAACATTTTATTGAGTTTTTGTTGTCCTAGCAAACCTATATATTACTTATTCAAGTTTTTAAAATGTGTACGATGCTTGTATTTTCCCATCAATGATTAAGATTCTTCTTTAATTATCAAAAAGATAAACATCTATTATCAATTTCCTTTCTGCTCAACTTGATACTATACAAGGTATTTTGTAAGCTTCAATTGTTTTGCAACTGTAGTTGCAGTTCAATAGCAATTGCATTAACAACATTTAGTAGAATTGTAAGAAAATTTGTAAGTGTAGTTGAGACTAGTAGTTAATACTCAAGTTCCACTCACAACTTAATTTACATCTTAAACAAATGCAAATTAAAAGTTACGAAGTGAACCATTTTTTTGTCCTTAACGATGGGAAAGAACCCCATGGCGTAGATATTAAACGAAACATTGTACGACTGTATTCTTAATTTTCTAAGGAGACATGAAACTCAGCTTGGTGTCCGACACATGGCCTCTTGCCCAGAGCGTGACTGACTACTTAGATCTGGTCAAGCGAACTCTCTTTTACAACTAAAATTTGACTTTTTTCATAATTGTAACCTTAAAATTAGTTATCTAATATTGTATAATTGTGCGTCACATTATATGTTAGTTGCAGTTGCACTTCTCAATCTTTGAGAGTGCATGTGCAATGCATGTACTAAAGCAGAGCAGGACATTCAATTTCCATAAAAAGCTTTATCTCAAAGTAAAAGGGCATTTCAGTAATTCAACCCAACTCCCATTGGCACTTTCAACTGCCACTTCCAATAATAAAGTACACACTTTCTGAGTTCATCAAAATTTTGAATTCTTAGCCGTTTGAAACTCTCACGCTTCTCGACTTTTCAAACACTCCAAACCAAAAACAACAAACAAACAAACAAACAAAAAGCTCCACCCGAAAACTCAACAATGACCGGAATCCTCCTCCTCTCCACCACCACCACCACCACCACCAACTCTCCCAACACCCAAGACAAGAACCAGATCTCCATTGTAACACTCCTTCTTGCAGCGATCAGAAGGTCAATGATGTCTTCCTGCAAAATGAATAGGGAAGATGGAGATGGGGATGAAGTTGGGAGTGCGTTTGGGAAGATGGAGATAGGGTGGCCGACCAATGTGCAGCACGTGGCTCACGTGACATTTGATAGGTTCAATGGGTTTCTGGGGTTACCTGAGGAGTTTGAGGAGGAGGTGCCTGGCAGAGTCCCAAGTGCTAGCTTAGTTTTATTTATTTATTCATTTATTTATTTTGACTCGAAGATGGCAAAGGCCACCATACTTCATTAATGAGAAATAACGAACTACAGAGTGGTAGGTTAGTGTTGTTACTAATTTTGGAGTTTTTTGGTTAGGGTTTTTGGGTTGGTTTTTGAAAATGGGTTGTTTTGTTGTGAGTTTTTTTTTTTTTTTTCGTTAAATTTGTTAAAGTGGATAGTTTGATGTGGTTAATAAAAGTGGGTAACAATTTGAGGATGCTAAGTGTAAATTCAGTTGGGGAAATATTTTGAGCATTTGTGCAATTTAGAGTATGACTTGAAATATCTGAAAATTTAGGCTGAAGGGACCCAAAAAAAAAAACTACCCTGAAGTTTCAGTAAAATTCAGAAAACTTGTTACGTTGGCAAATGCACTTTTCGATTGTCCAGGAAAAGGTGTGGAGGGTAGTTTGAAGAATTTTGCTAGGACTTGGGGCGCTTTTTTTTTTTTTTTTTTGAACTGATTACTTAGCGCTATAAAAATTTGAGGAGGTTAAGTGAAATTATTTTTGGTGATTTGATTGTAATGTTAGTAAAACATGGTACTAATGTAATTTAAGCTATGTTTTGGGAACAAAGATAAGTTAGATAAGTGAAGTTATCCCTCATAACTTTGACATGTTTGAGGCTCATTAAGAACATTCCCAATGGTTCCTCATCCTCATCCCCATCCCCATTTTTTGGTTCCATTTTGACATATTCCTTAGAATATGTTATTTTTGTTTGGGGTTTCAAATGGGGTGCTCCAACTAATCTCCATTTTGAGGTTCCAAATATTTTGTTTGTAATTTTTTTGGCACAAAACAAATTTTTTGAATGCAAAAAGATAATAAAAATAATTAAAAAGTAAACAATGATCACCACAATTATTAAAATTATTTGTGTTCGGTGGAGTTCAGTGGTATGTTTTGAAATTTTCAGTTGAATATTTATGAATTCATATTTCTCTTTAGTTTAATTATTGATTCATATTATTATTTTATACACTTAAAATGAATCAGGAAGATATCCAAAATTGGTCTCATTTTAAAGATCTCAGTGAAAAATTAACAATAGTATAATTATTGTCTATAAATGGCAAACTTAAAAGAACTTTAAAGAAACAAATTAAACAAACAAACAAATATCATTTTTCATTAAATAATCTTCACAATTAAAGGAGGTGGTTTTTTGCACACAAAAAAGCTGTGGAGCCCACTTTTGCGGGATGAGAAATGGAAACACTTTATGCGGTTTAGTGATCGAATGAGGGGGGGTTGGAAATTTACCGATTTGGGGGGGAGGGGGGGTTAAGGAACGATTGGGAATGCTCTAATAACTACAGTTACCTTACGGTTATGAAAGTTATAGGCAGAAGTTACCACACAACTAAAGTGAAATTGAGAAAGTGAAATAAGGTGGATACAAATATTTTAAGTGAAAAAACCTCCAAAGGAGACGGAGTGAAAATCATGGGCAAGGTAGTGGGATTTTATTATTGAAAGTAGGGATTACAACACATTCTCTCTAAATATAAGGAGAGTACAATTTTCACTCTCTCTTATAATAGGAGAAACACTCTCTCACAAAATTTGAGAAAAATATAAGTATACAAATTATCTCTAAGGAGACACAATATTATCTCTCTTGAGAACACTCTTATAATACTTTCTTTTACTAATGCCTCTTTCTTTCTTCTTCCTCACTTTGCTCTGTATCTTCCTCTTACCGAAACTTCCTATTTATAGAAAGAGTTGAGAGAAAAACTGAAGGAAATTGTCATTATCACACCAACCTCCGTTTCATTTTCAACAGAGTCGGTACCTTTCGGTGCCGACCTTTGATTTCTCCACAGTTTGTTTTCATCTTCAAAAGCTTTGGCATGGTGGGGCCCATATGGTGGGGCCCCCACCCACCATTATTGACAATTGATTGCCGATATTCTTCCACTCGGAGACTTGAGTGAGAATTAATCATATCTCCACACAATTCTTTCTACCTTGCCATTCTCATAATGCTTAAGTTTCTACTAGGCCACACGAGGATCTACACCACAGTATTGACTGGCTTGGTCATAACATCTGCTAGGTTCTGATTAGTGTGAATTTTGTGCATATCCACACTTCCTTCATCCACTACTTCTTGACGAAGTGATACTGGACTCATGTGCTTTGTCCGTGAATGAAAGACTAGATTTCCTTGTGATGTGCAAGGCACTCTAACGGTCACAAAATAGAACAATCTTTTCCTGCTTGTGCTCGAGCTCTTTCAATAACCTTTGAATCCAGACTGCTTCTTTGCAAACTACTGTAGTCGCCATGTATTCTGCTTCTATTGTAGATAGAGCTCTGCAGTTTTGAAATCCAGCTTACAGCTCCTCCTGCAAGTGAAAACACATAACCCGTAGTGGATTTGCTTTTGTCGAGATTGTCTGCAAAATCTAAGTCCACAGCCTCTGACAGTTAATTCTGATCCTCCATAACATAATGCAGCATCTGAGGCTCCTCTGATGTAACTTAGAATCCTCTTTACTATGCTCCAATGCTTTCTACCAGGATTCGCCATGTATCGACTAACCGCTCCTACTGCTTGTACAATGTCTGGTCTTGTACATATCATAACGAACATCAAACTTCCCACTACTGATGCATACGGTACTCAAGACATCTCCTTCCTCTCTGCTTCATTGCTAGGACACATCTTGGATGATAACTTGAAATTAACAGGAAGTGGGGTAGAAATTAGTTTACAATCTTGCATATTGAAGCGCCGCAAGATTTTATTGATGTAGCTCTTCTGGAAAAGCCAAATCTTTCTGTTACTTCTGTCTCGGTGAATCTACATCCCTAGTTTGCTGGTCCCAAGTCCTTCATGTTAAATTCCCTAGCCAATTATGCCTTTAATTCTTGGATTCGATCTTTGTTGGGGCCTCCCACCATATGGGCCCCACCACACCAAAGATTTTAAAGAAGAAAACAAACTGTGGAGAAATCAAAGGTCGGCACCGAAAGGTGCCGACTCAGTTGAAAAATGAAACGGGGTTGGTGTGACAATGACATTTCCCTTCAGTTTTCCTCTTAACTCTTCCTATAAATAGAGAGTTTTGGGAAGAGGAAGATGCAGAGCAAAGTGAGGAAGAAGAAAGAAAGAGGGATTAGTAAAAGAAAGTATTATAAGAGTATTATCAAGAGAAATAATATTGTGTCTCCTTAGAGATAATTTGTATACTTATATTTTTCCTTAAATTTGCAAGAGAGTGTTTCTTCTATTGTAAGAGAGAGTAAAAATTGTACTTTCTTTATATTTAGAGAGAATGTGTTGTAATCCCTATTTTCAATAGTAAAATTCCATTACCTTGCCTGTGGTTTTTTTTCTCATCTCCTTTGGGGGTTTTTCCACATAAAATATCTGTGTCTACCTTATTTGTCACTTTCTCAATTTTACTTTAGTTCTGTGGTAGATTATGCCCATAACTTTCCTAATAGTAGTATCAGAACTTTGGTTGCAGGGTGTGAAGTAGAAATGTCAACTATAACAAAGTTCGATGTTGAGAAATTCAACGGGAGTAACTTCTCGTTGTGGAAAATAAAGATCAAGCGATCTTGAGGAATGACAATTGCTTGGCAGCAATTGGAGATAGGCTCGCAGAGATCACCGACGATGGCAAGTGGAACGAGATGGATGGCAACGTAATTGCCGATCTGCACTTAGCACTAGCTGATGGTGTGCTATCCAGTATGGCTGAAAAGAAGACAACAAAGGATATTTGGGATACTCTGACAAGATTGTACGAGGTCAAGTCACTTCACAACAAGATCTTCTTAAAAAGAAAACTGTACACTCTTCGAATGGCGGAAGCGACACCGGTGACCGACCACATCAACACCCCGAATACTCTATTTTTGCAACTTACATCAATGGGTTGCAAAAAAGAGTCAACTGAACGTGTGAAGCTTCTACTTCAAAGTTTATCTGACTCGTATGTTCAACTCATCATCAACCTAACGAACAACATCCTGACAGACCATCTAGTCTTCGACGAAGTTGCAGCTACTATTCTGGAAGAAGAGACCAGGCGCAAGAACAAGGAAGATAGACAGGGATGTTTGCAGGAAGTGGAAGCTTTGATGGTGATGAGAAAGAGATCAACGGAATATGGCCCCAGTGAGAGTCAGAATTATGGTAGATCCAAGTTAAGAAGTAAGAAGACTTACAAGTGTAACTGTGGTAAGAAAGGGCACTTCAAGAAGGACTGTTGGTTCAAGAAGAAGAGTAGAGACCCTGAGTTATCAAATGCTCAAGGGAATGTGGCGAGTACCCGGTATGATGGTGAAGGGAATGCTCAAGAAAATACAGCGAGGCAACAATGGTGGTTAGAGGCAAAAAGCAGTTCTCTGATGTCTGGTTACTAGACTCAGGAGCAACATGGCATATGACTTCTGAGACAGAGTGGTTCCATACATACGAACCAATCTCAGGAGGTACTGTACACATGGGTGATGCTCATGCTTTGGAAATCGCTGGTATTGGTACTATCAAGCTAAAAATGTTTGATGGTACGGTTCGCACCATCCAGGTAGTACGGTACATGAAAGGCTTGAGGAAGAATATATTATCTTTGGGACAAATAGATAGCCTTGGATGTAAGCCCTATATTGAAAATAGGGTCATGAAGATTGTCAGAGGCACGCATGTGGTCATGAAGGCAGAAAAGATTGCAGCAAATCTATTCATGCTTAACGGAGAAATACTGCAGGAAGCTGATGCGTGTGTTGAATCGACAAGCAAGGGAGAAGAGTCGACAATGATGTGACATCTCAAACTAGGCCATATGTCCGAACGCAGTTTGAAGATTCTCTCCAACCAGAAGTTGCTTCCAGGGCTCAAATTGGTGAATCTACCTTTTTGTGAGCATTGTGTGTAAGCAGCATAAATTGCAGTTCAGCAGATCTAAAGCTAGGAGTATATGTATACTAGACTTAGTTCATTCTGATGTATGGGAATCACCGAAAATGTCCCTAGGAGGAGCAAAGTACCTTGTGTCGTTCATTGATGATTACTCCAGGAGATTGTGGGTGTATCTGTTACCGCTGAATCTGGTGTGGGGGCAAACAGATAGTTTTTGTGGATTCTTAGGAAAACCGAATGATCAAACCTTAACCTTTTCCGTCGGAGTTTGACAGTTGACTCCTGCGTTCACCTGCAAAAAGTGTGAGACACCGGGGTTGATCCCGGCGACGCACCCTCCGATGCTCAAGTCAATAATCAGATAAGATTATGAAAGAGCGTAAATTGACAAAAGATTGATTACCTCTTAATGGTGGTGGATGGGGAGTATTTATAGCCGCCTTTGGGATCAGATTAGGAATGTAATCCCTAATTTCCCAGTGAAAGGATAGACGTGAATCAGGGCCGTTGATTAGGATTAATCAGAAACCCTAATTCTATCCTGCTGGGGCGGGTCCATTTTGGGTTTGGACCCATACCCAGTTGAGGTGAATCCGTTTGCGGGTTACTGGGCTTTTAGAGAGAAGACCCAGTACCCACTTCAGACCCGTTTGTAGGTGAAATTACCATTTCACCCCCAAACTTTGAGATTCGTGCCTAATTTGGACGGTTCCGATTTAACCCCATTTTTAGCCATATCACAAGCCCCTTACTCCCGAAGACTGAGTTTGATCAGCCTTTGAGGAATAGTTTTACTATTTTAATGGCTTGCGGAGTTGTATCGGAGTCCAAATGGGAGGTTTCGAATCTTTGTACGAGGCAGTACGGTGATTTTCCGAGTTAGTTGTGCGCTTTAAGTTGTTCTTGAGCTCTTCTGGTTTTCTGACATTTTTTCTTAATTTTTATCTATTTTTCGGATCATTTATTTAATTTTGCAAAGCGGTGATTAGTCGTTTGGGAGTCTCAATCAACCATTCTAAGCAATAATTATTTACTCAGGGGTTTAAAATTGTTTTCCCGAATTTATAATTATTTTCTAGAATTTTTAATTAATTTTCCCGAATTTTTAATCATTTTTTCGCAATTTTTAAATAAATAAATCGATTTTAATAAATAAAAATTAATTTTTAATACCAAATTATGACGTGGCAAGATCTGGGTCGTCCATCTCGTGTGGGTGCGAATTTTTGAAAGATCGGATGGCTGGAGTCGCTCGGCAACGTTTTCTTCGCGTAAGCAGCTCGGATCGCCAGTTGCTCGGAATCCGAGCGACGTAGCTCGGCACCATTTCTTCGCGTGAGCAGCTCGGATCACCGATCGCTCGGAGCGCAGATTTCGTGCGACGTGGGGTGATCTGGAACGCTCATCAGGTCGGAATGCAAATTTTGAGGAGATCCGATGACTGTTATCGCTCGGCATTCTTTTCTTTGTATGAGCAGCTCGGATCGCCAGTCGCTCGGATCGGAATTCCGAGCAACGTGGAGCGATCAGAGCCGTTGGATCTCGGAGCGGATTTCGAGGGCAGGCACAATTCTCGAGAAAACACTATCTTGTCGTTTTGTGGGCATGGCACGATCTGAGCCGTTCATCATTTTTGGCGTGATTTTCGCAACGATCTGACGGTTGGGGTTGCTCGGTTGCATTTTTCTTCAAATGTGCAGCTCGGATTCCGAGCGACGTAACTTCGTTCTCTACTGTATTGCGAGTAGCTCGGAATTCTGGTTGGCCGGACTGGGATCCCGAGTTACTTTCTCTGCTCGGATCGCTTGTCGCTCGGATTTTGGTTCTGAGGTACGTGGAACGATCAGAGCCGTTGGATCTCAGCACGGATCTCGAGGGCAGGCACAGTTCTCGAGAAAACAATATCTTGTCGTTTTGTGGAGGTGGCACGATCTGAGCCGTCTGATCGAGATCTTGCATGAATTTTGGGAAGAAAGTCGTTTTTCCCCATTTCGCAGTTCGGATTGGCAGTTGCTCGGTTTCCGAGCTTCTTCATTGTGTGATCAGCTCGGATCGCTTGTCGCTCGGGCTTTGGTTCCAAGGGACGTGGAGCGATCTGGGCCGTTCGATCATGGTGCGGATCTCGAGGTAGGCTCAGTTCTCGAGAAAACACTATCTTGTCGTTTTGTAGAAGTGGCACGATCTGAGCCGTATGATCAAGATCTTGCACGAATTTTGGGGAGAAAGTTGTTTTTCTCCAATTCGCAGCTCGGATTGGTAGTTGCTCGGTTTTTCGAGGAATCGTGGGACGACTTGAGCGTTGCCCCGTTTGCTCGGCGGTGTGCCTCGGTGTCTAGTGTCTTGTGGCATAGCCGAGCGGTATTTGAACCGTCGCCACACTCGCGAACGGTTGCCGCTCTTCGCTACTTAATCGTTTGGGCTTTTCTAACGCCTTAGGGGGAGGCCCAAGAGTTGTGACTTTACGTTACAAAGCCCAAGGGGCATTTCTTTTACTATAAATTTTCACCCCCCTCACACTTTACCTCATTCTTCACTTTTCATTTCTTACTTTCACTTTTCAGGTCGAGTCGAGTTCAGCAACTGTGGTTTCTCGCCTTCATACTGAATTGAAAACGGCGATGCGGGCCCTCTCTCGCAGCCGGGAGTGCTTCCTCAAAAGCGAGTTAGATCTAGAGGATGTCAAGGCAATGGCAAGAGGGTATTTCTCCGAGCTGAAACAACTACGAAAGCGATCTCGCGAGGTTCGTCTTGAAGGCGAGGTGGAGTTGCTCCGACACTCGCTGTTCGACGTTACTTAAGCGGAAGGTGATCTTGTGGCGGAAGTTCAAGATTTGAAGATAGCTGAAGAAGAACTTTTGGCGGAGGAAGACGAATTAGCTTCGGCAGTGGGTAAATTGATGGCCGAGCGCGACGAGTTGACGGCAAAGGTTGACGAGTTGAGGAGGGTTACGGTCGACAGAAGTATCGAAGTGACCCACCTTCGTCGAATCATAGCGCAGAAGGTTCTGCTCGGCTTCCTCGCTTTAAGATATCTGTGAAGGACGACTCTTTGAGGGATCGGATTGTCGAGCTCGAGGAGGAAGTCGCTCGACTCAAGCCTCAGCCAGCAAGAATCAATGTTCGGAGCACGTTGTGAACGCACGAAGAGAGTGAGAGGGAAATCTCTTTTTACGAGCTCGCGACTCGTTCGCTTGTCGTTAGGCAGAGCCCGGCCGATGCTCAAAGCGGGGTGGCTGCCTCGTCTAGTGGTGCTTCGGTTGGGGCCACGGTCAGGGGCAGCGCCGAAGAGGCGTCTCGGTCCGCTGGCATACAGACGAGCTCCGAAGTTAGGAGACGCCGTCCCCGAGTGTCTTTGAACCGGAACATCTCCATTCCAAAGAAGTGTTGAATAAGTTGTAATTATGCTCCTTTGAGTTTTTGTAGCGCCCCGTAGTAGTAACTCGGTCTTGTAATTTAGGTTCCTTTGTCGAACTTTTTAATGAAATAAAAGTTCGTTTTCTTTCTGATGTTCGTGTGTTAGACGTGCATGGTAGTTCGATTCGAAACGAGCCATAAGAACCAAACGTTAGCTCTTTTAAGTACTTTTCTCCCTTGTCTAGTCTAGCTGTAGAGATTTCGCTCTTCTCCCAAGTCTAGACTAGTTGTAGGGGTTTCGCGCACGGTGGCGAAGCGAGAGTATATTTCAATGGTTGTGGGAGCAATTCCGAATGGCGAACCACTTCTAGCTCGCTTAAGAGCGAGTCTTGCGAAGCGGAGTCGAGCCAAGTGTTGGACTCCGAACTCGTCGTTTGAGTATGTTTCAACGGTTGTGGGAGCAATTCCGAATGGCGAACCGCTTCTAGCTCGCTTAAGAGCGAGCTTGCGAAGCAGAGTGGAGCCAAGTGTTGGACTCTGAACTCGTCGTTTGAGTATGTTTCAACGGTTGTGGGAGCAATTCCGAATGGCGAACCGCTTCTAGCTCGCTTAAGAGCGAGCTTGCGAAGTAGAGTCGAGCCAAGTGTTGGACTCCGAACTCGTCGTTTGAGTATGAAGAAGGTAAAAAAAAATAGAGAGACTCAAGCAATTCACAAGTAAGATATGAAGAAAAAATGTTCTTTATTGAAAACAAAAGTAAAATAAAGAAGCAAAAGTAAAATACAAGTGAAGAGAAAGGAATGGTTCGACATCTGAAGGTACTCAGAGAGGCGTTCATGCGCTCTCTTGGTACTTCAAAAGATGGTCGACATTCCAAGTCCTGGAAATCTCTCTTCCTTCAAGGTCTTCTAGTCGGTATGTCCCGGGCCGAACCACTCTAGAGATCTTGTAGGGTCCTTCCCAATTTGGGGCTAGCTTGTTCTTCTGACTGGGGAATGAGATAGCTAACTTTCTGAGGACCTAGTCCCCTTCTTTGAGGTCGGTGGGACGGACCCTCTTGTTGTAGGCCAGCTCGATCCTCCTTCGGTAGCTTTGTTGGCGAATCGAGGCTCTTTCACGGAGTTCATCAATCAAATCCAAATTCGCCCGAAGCTCCCTGGCATTCTGCTTTTCTTCATAGGCAATGAGGCGAGGAGAGGGTACACCGACTTCCAAGGGGATCACAGCTTCAGACCCATAGGTGAGATTAAACGGCGACTCTCCTGTAGGGGTCCGTTTTGTAGTGCGGTAATTCCACAGTACATTAGGGAGCTGATCGACCCATAAGCCTTTAGCAGACTTATCCAGCCTCTTCTTAATACCGGAGAGGATTTGTCGGTTGGCATTTTCTACTTGACCATTTGGCTGTGGGTGGGAGACGGAGAAGCGTTGTTGGATGGCGATGTCTTCACATAGAGCTCGGAATGCGGCCCCTGTAAATTGCGTTCCATTGTCTGTTATAAGGACTCCAGGGACGCCGAACCTACAGATGATGCTCTTCCAGAAGAATTGAAGTACTTTGTTCTCGGTGATTGTGGCCAAGGGCTCGGCCTCTATCCACTTTGAAAAGTAGTCGATTGCCACGACTAAGAATTTGAGCTGGCCGGGAGCTGGGGAAAACGGCCCTAGTAAATCCATCCCCCACATTGCAAAAGGGATCGGACTTGATAGGGAGGTGAGCTGAGCTTGGGGTAGGCGACGAATGTTGGAATACTTTTAACAAGAGCTGCATTGCCGAACGTGTCGTTCGGCGTCTTGGAGGAGGGTAGGCCAGAAGTATCCATAATTCAACACCTTCCTGGCGAGTGATTTGGACCCTGAATGTGGCGCCTATGCCTTCGTGAAGCTCTTGTCAGGCATATGTGGCTTGTTCAGGGGAGAGGCACCTCAGATAAGGTCTGCCGTCAACTTGTGTGAAGGAGCGTTTGTACAAGATCCCCTTAACAAGGGTGTACCGCTCTGCTCTGGTTCTGACTCGACGAGCTTCCTTAGGGTCTTCGGAGAGGAGCCCATCCCTTAGAAATCCTACCAGGGGTTTCATCCAATTATCTTGAAGTTGAACAGGCAGCGACTCCATCGAGTCGGAAGTTTCTTCTTCTATGCTCGGCCTCAGGAGCACTTCAATCAAGACCGTCTGCTCGAGACCTTGGAAGGAGGAAGAGGCTAACTTGGAGAGGGCATCTGCTTGGGCATTTTCCTCCCTGGGGATTCGCCGAATAAGTGCTTCTTCGAATAGAGCCATGAGATTTTTCATACTCGCCCAAATCTTGATTCACGACCAGCTGAGAGTCACTAAATATGCGGAGGCATTGTGCCCCTGCCTTGCGAGCCATTCCTAGACCGGCTATAAGGGCTTCATATTCCGCTTCATTGTTAGAGGCCTTGAAGTTGATGCGGAGGAAGTATTGGAGGACGAAGTCATCTGGGCCTGCCAGAATAACCCCGGCTCTGCTCCCTTCGGTGCAAGACGACCCATCTACATATACCGTCCAAATAGGAAGTCTGTTTGCCGCTTGACTGACATCGGGAATGGTGCTTTCAACTATGAATTCAGCTAAGGCCTGAGCCTTGATCGCGGTCCGAGGCTGGTAGGATATATCATGTTGGCTCAGCTCGATCGACCACTTCATGAGGCGGCCAGAGGTCTCCGGCTTGTGAAGGACTTGCTTCAGCGGTTGGTCGGTAAGAACGACCACCGAGTGGGATTGGAAATATGGGCGAAGCTTCCTAGCTACATAACCAAGGCGTATGCCATCTTCTTTAGCCTTGGATAACGAAGCTCGACATCCCGAAGTACCTTGCTTACGTAATAGATGGGCTTCTGAGCATTGTCTTCTTCCCTTACAAAGACAGCACTGAGGGTTTGTTCGGAGGCAGCTAAGTAGAGGTAGAGTGTTTCCCCGGGAATAGGCTTGCTGAGGAGAGGGGGCTTGACTAGATAGGCTTTAAGTTGATCGAACGACTCCTGCTGTTGTTGACCCCATTCGAAGCCCTTAGCCCCCCTGAGAGCCTTGAAGAAGGGAAGACACTTCTCCCTTGACTTGGAAAGGAAACGCCTTATAGCTGCGAGGCGCTCGGTTAGCTTCTGAACCTTTTTCACATTTTTGGGAGGAGCCATGTCCAGTATGGCTTTGATCTTCTTGGGGTTGGCTTCGATTCCTCTTTGGCTGACCATGAAGCCTAGGAATTTTCCCGACGAGACTCCGAACGCACACTTGTTCGGATTGAGCCTCATATCATGCTTCCTGAGTACATCGAACGCCTCTTGTAGATCGGTGACATGGTCGGCCCCATGGATGCTCTTCACAAGCATATCATCAACATACACCTCCATGTTGCGGCCGATCTGATTTTGGAAGACTTTGTTAACGAGGCATTGATAGGTGGCGCCTGCATTCTTTAACCCAAAAGGCATAACCCTGTAGCAGTAGAGGCCCTGATCGGTAACAAAGGAGGTCTTCAGGATATTCGGGGGAAACATGCGAATTTGATTGTACCCGGAAAAAACGTCCATGAAGCTGAGAAGCTCATGGCCCGAAGTGGCGTCAATCAGGGTGTCGATGCTTGGAAGAGGGAATGGATCTTTGGGGCATGCTTTATTCAGGTCGGTAAAATCGATGCAGATTCTCCAGCTCCCGTTGGCCTTCTGACATTTGAGAGCCATTCGGGATAATTGACCTCCTGTATGAACCGAGCCTTAAGGAGCTTGTCCACCTCTTCTTTTATAGCTTGTTAGCGCTCGGGAGTAAATTTGCGCCTCTTCTGTTGGACCGGTTTGAACCCCGGTGCAATGCTCAGGTGGTGGACGAGGAGCTCTTCGGAGATTCCTGGCATGTCGGCAGCCGACCATGCGAAAAGGTCACGGTTCTTTCTAATGCATTGGACTATGTCTGAGCTTAGGGCAGATGGGAGGGTCTTGCTGATAAAGAACTTGCGGTTCGGATCTTGCTCAGAGAAGAGCACTTCCTCCAATTCATCCACCGGCTCGGACGTTGGTCGGACACCATCTTGGGGGATTTCAAGAGTTTCGAGGGAGAGGACTGGACCCCCAGTAGAGGTCATGTAGCATTTGCGGGCCATTTCTTGACTGCCTCTTACTTCCCCCACTCCTGCCCGGGTGGGGAACTTCATCTTGAGGTGATAAGCGGAAGGGACGGCTTCGAGAGCAGCTAGGCCGGGTTGGCCTAGGATCACATTATAAGCAGCGGGGACATCAACGACCATGAAGTCCATCGGCTCTGTTCGGGTAGTAGGAGTTTTGTCAGCAGTTACGTCGAGGGTGATTACCCCTTCAATAGTCACTGGCACTCCCGTGAACTCGTGGAGTGTGTAGCCGGCAGGCTTAAGTCTGTCCCGGGATAGTTTGAGTCATTTGAAAGCAGCGAGGAAGAGGATGTTAACGGAGCTGCCATTGTCCACCAGGATCCTCTCCACTTTAAAATTCGCCATATGGAGGTTGATGACTAGTGCGTCACAATGGGGGGTTCGGACACCCTTAAGGTCTTCATCTGAAAAAGTGACCGATACTCCGAGGCCTTTGGGAGGGGGCATGCCATGTACTGAGTTGACTTCCCTTATGAAAGCCTTTCTAGAGGAGTTGGAGGTGCCTCCTATGGGGCCCCCATTGATGAGGTGTAGGATACGCTCCTCTTCGAATTCGGGTATCTCATCGCGTCGTTCAGGACGCTTGTTAGCCCCCCGAGGAGGAGGAAGATCGGTTTGGTCCTTTCTCACAAATTTGGCCAGCTGCTCCCTCTGGATGAGAGCCTCAATCTCGTTCTTTAAGGCCCGACAATCATTGGTGTCGTGGCCATGGTCCCGGTGATAGCGGCACCACTTCTCTTTGTCCTTCTTCTTGCCAGGAGTGTTCATCTTCGGGGCAGGGGTATCACCCTTTCCTTCTCAACTTCCATGAGAATAGTGGAAATGTTGGCGTTAAGAGGAGTAAATTTTTTGAATCTGGGGGGTGGGCGGCGCTGACCGCCATTGTCTTTCTGGAGCTTCTTGGCTCCCTCTTCTTCACCTGCCTTTCTTTTGGTTCCAGAGGAAGGCCCCTCAAAGGTGGGGCGATGCTCAGCTTCCTCAGCTCGGATATACTTCTCGCTTCGGAGAAGGAGGTCGGAGAAGTTCTGCGGGGGCTTCTTGGCGAGGGAGGACCGAAGGCTAGAGTTAAGGACATTCGACTGGAATGCTGCTACAGCGACCGACTGGTCGATGGAAGCGATGGACCTGGCTCCGCGGTGAACCTTTTCACATAGTCTCTCAGCTTCTCACCCTTCTTCTGGTTGAGGTAGAGCAGCAAAATGCTGGTCTTCTCAGTTCGGCGGCTACTCACGAAGTGGGTGACGAAGAAGGTCTCGAACTGCTCGAAGGAGAATATTGAGGATGGAGCAAGGCGAGAGTACCATTCCCGCTGGACCCTTGAGAGTAGCGGGGAAGGTCTTGCACAGCTGTGCATCGGAAGCTTGGTGGATTAGCATGAGGGTCTTAAAGCTTTCGATGTGATCGATGGGGTCAGACTCCCCGGAATAAGTCTCGAACTGGGGAGGCTTGAAGCCTATTGGAACGGGCGCCTCCATGATGGTTCGAGAGAAAGGAGGTTGGCTTGGGCGGAGGGTCCTTCCTCTCAGTTCTTCTTCTCTGTCTAGCTGACCCAGGCGCCTCTCCATCTCGTGGAGACGACGGTAGACAGTGTCATCTCTTCGATGGTAATCAAACGAGCCTCTAGACTCGTCTTCGTACGAGGGAGAGCGGGGGCTATGACGGCGGTAGCTTTGAGAGTGGTGAGGACTAGGAATGTGCTGGGGGTTGGTAGGAGCTGGGGGAGGAGTTAGGGACCGTCGGCGAGGACTTTGGACCGGATGAGGATTGGGGACCCTTCGAGCATTGTTATTCTGGGGTCGGAGATGGAGGGCTTGCAAGATGGTTGCCTGGAATTGCTGGAATTCGGCACGGGTGATAGGAGCATTATCATCCCTCGGTGAGCGAGGCCTTCTTCCATAGTGCTCAGGGGACTCTCTCCGTCTTCGGTGAGGTGGAGACCTCCTATGTTCTCGGCGATGAGGAGATCGCTCATTTGGACGTTGTTGGCGAGACTCCCTCTCGGACCTGCCTTTCATCCAAACGGCGGTGAAGATCCTCTTCTTTATGCCGATTGTTAAGGGTGTTGCGGAGGTCATCAGAGGCCCGGGGATTGTGAGATGCCATGGAGTCAGTAGAGGGGTTGTGCACGAGACGTGGTCATGTTGGAGAGGTTGTTTCAGAGGATTGGGACGGGAGCCCCCCGCACCGGCATTCTGAGGCCCGGTTTGACCCCAAGGGGGTTGGAGGTTCTGATGAGGAGGTTGGTCCTGTTGCGGGGCCTAATCAGGTTGAAGAGAAAGTCCCGCCGACTGGACGGTTTGGAGGGGGATCTCCTGTTGTGGTTGAGGAAGAGTGGGTCCACGGTTGGACCCTCTGGATCTTAGCTTTCGGGGAGGCATGGCTGGGTAGATCGGACCAACGGGAAGAGGAAGGGCTGTTATTTGTTGTTTTCCACAGACGGCGCCAATCTGTTACCGATGAATCTGGTGTGGGGGCAAACAGATAGTATTTGTGGATTCTTAGGAAAACCGAATGATCAAACCTTAACCTTTTCTGCCGGAGTTTGACCGTTGACTCCCGCCGTTCACCTGCAAAAAATGCGAGACACCGGGGTTGATCCGACGACGCACCCTCCGACGCTCAAGTCAGTAATCAGAGAAGATTATGAAAGAGAGTAAATTGGCAAAAGATTGATTGCCTCTTAATGGTGGTGGATGAGGGGTATTTATAGGCACCTTTGGGATCAGATTAGGAATGTAATCCCTAATTTCCCAGTGAAAGGATAGACGTGAATCAGGGCCGTTGATTGGGATTAATCAGAAACCCTAATTCTATCCTGCTGGGGCGGGTCCGTTTCGGGTTTGGACCCGTACTCAGTTGAGGTGAATCCGTTTGCGGGTTACTGGGCTTTTAGAGAGAAGACCCAGTACCCACTTCAGACCTGTTTGTAGGTGAAATTACCATTTCACCCCCAAACTTTGAGATTCACGCCTAATTTGGACAGTTCCGATTTAATCCCATTTTTAGCCATATCAGTATCCAATCAAGAAGAAGTCAGATGTGTTTAATACTTCAAAGCACAAGTGGAACTTGAATCCAAAAAGAAGATAAAGTGCTTGAGGACAGATAAAGGAAGAGAATATACAGACGACGAGTTTCTTGAACTGTGTAAGTGAGAAGGTATCAAAAGACAGTTCACGGCCACATACACATCTCAACAAAATGGCACGGCAGAACGAATAAACTAAACACTTGCAGAAAGGATGAGAGCTACGTTATAGACTGCAGGTCAACCCAACTCTTTTTGGGCAGAAGCAGCCAAAACCGTCTGTTATGTCATAATCTATCACCATCAACAGCAATTGAGCTGAAGACACCGATGAAGATGTGGACTGTCAAGCCAGCGAATTACTCTACTTTACATTAGTTCGGATGTTCCGTGTACGTGATGTACAATGCCCAAGAAAGAATAAAGCTGGATCCAAAATCCAGGAGGTGCATGTTCTTGGGGTATGCTGACGATGTGAAGGGATATCTCCTATGGGATCCCACTACCCACACGGTTGTTGTCAACAGGGATGTGACCTTTGTAGAAGATCAGCTACACAAGAAAGATGAAAGCGATAACACATCAAAGGAGAATCCAGAGACTACTACAGTTCAGGTGGAAGATAAATCAGATGAAGATCTAGTTTCTTCTTAAGCAGCACCTGAGCACGGGTACAAGAACCAGTCGAGTCCGAGGCTTCAGAACGTCGGTCAACTCGTGCGAGAAGACCGCCATTATGGCACTCGGAGTATGTTACGGAGAGCAATGTTGCATACTGTCTTTAAAAGAGGATGGAGAGCCATCATCTTTCTAGGAGGCAATCAAAATCTCGGATGTATCCCTATGGATGGCAGTAATGTAGGAAGAAATTGAAGCTCTACACAAGAACAAGACGTGGTTATGCTACACAAGGAAGAAAGGCCATCGGCAATAAATCGGTCTACAAGTTCAAGCGTGATGGTAATGACCAAGTGGAGCAGTATCGTGCAAGATTGGTGGTAAAAGGATATGCTCAGAAAGAAGGTATTGACTTCAAAGAGATATTTCACTTGTGGTTCGAGTCACGACAGTCAGAGTAGTCTTGGTAATGTGTGCTACGTTTGACCTACATCTAGAGCAGTTAGATGTGAAGACTGCTTTTCTTCATGGAGATCTTGAAGAGTGGGAGGTTAACCCTGGTTATTTTAAATTATCTCCTAATCTAAATGGGGCCCTAAGTTAACAACCTGTTCACCTTATTGATGATAGTGGTAATTAATACTAAGTAATACCATAAGTTTGAATCCCAAATCAATGCTCACCTTATACAACCATTTTTGTGTTTTGATTAGTTGACATTCTCTGGCTTTGCAGAATATTATTTTTCTCTTTTATGTAACCATGCCAATTACTTTATGCTCCAAAATGTCAGAACTTTTGAAATTTAAAATCCTTCTTCAAATTTTGGTTGGTTATAAATCATTTATTGTTAAGCTCAACAGTTTATAAGAACAAAATCTGATCATATATTACCTTGCTTTACTAACCACAATATCACAAAATTCTGAAGTAGATATTACCTTGTTCTACTTACTTTGTGCTTTGTTTTAATTTGCAGCGCAAGTGTGTTTGGTGTATCAGCCAAATCTATGCAATGTTGCTATGATTCCAAAGGAAATAGTGTGCCCATAATTCTCTTGCTCATGCAAGAAAGATTATATTTTCAAGGAGGTTTAAAGGTATATATATTCAGAAATCATGAAGAAGATGTAGAAGCATTGATCAGTTCTTCAGCTTTATGTTATACACTTTTAAACTCTTCACTTTTCAAAGTATTGTGGAAATTCTATTGAGTACCGGAAAAGCAAACATAACATAATTCCGCAATGGTTTCATTTCCTTTCAAGTTTAGAAGGATTTCTTAAAATGGGCAGTAAAAAATTTTGTAGGCGGAAGGGATTTTTCGCATAAATCCAGAGAACAGCAAAGAGGAACATGTGAGGGAGCAGCTGAACAAGGGGATTGTGCCAGATGATATTGATGTGCATTGCTTGGCTGGCCTTATTAAGGTACCAAGTAAATTTCATTAATCACGGGCAAAAATGAATCTAATCGAAGATTTGAACTTCCACCTTATGTTCTTACCTATCAATCATGTTCAATACATCCCATTAGAATAACAAAGAAGCTAGTTTTTCGGTTATCATTTCATGCTAGGTATTTAGAAGCAAAACTTGAAAGTGATGGTAATTTTATGTAAGTCACCCTTTAGTACTTGTTGAATCATATTTACATGTCTATATATGCAATATTGAGTGTCATTATTATGGTAATTGATACTTAAACACAAATTCACGTGAATCAGATACTTCAATTTTATCTTTAATGTTTAATTCGAGAAGAAGAGGTAAAGGTCTCGGGATTGGACCCATTATTTATTCATATGCAATGCTCATGCCAAACCTTGAAAAGAAAAATCAACAGTTTTTGTGCGGTTGGGCAGGCCTGGTTCAGAGAGCTACCCGAGGGAGTACTTGATGGCCTCTCCCCTGAACAAGTTCTTGAGTGCAACACGGAGGAAGAATTTGTTGAGCTTGTTAAGTTGTTGCTTCCAACACCAGCTGCCCTTCTTAATTGGGCTGTTAATCTCATGGCTGATGTCGTTGAAGAGGAGGAGCTGAACAAGATGAATGCAAGGAACATTGCCATGGTATTCGCTCCAAACATGACTCAGGTCAGAAACTCTTGCCTTACCACAAGTGTAGCATGTATAGATTGAGAATAAGTTAACTCATATTATTAGTTGTAAGCTTAAATAAACATGTGTTTTTGTTTAAAATAAATTATTTTGTAAGCTTTAAAGTCATCAATTTTGATTAAATTATTTTGTAAACTAATAATTTAAAATGTGTGTTTCTGTTGAAAGTAAATTATTTCTAAGTAGTTTTTGCATCTTTGGTTTTTTTGTGCATCAGATGTCGGATCCTTTGACAGCCCTGATGCATGCAGTCCAAGTCATGAACCTTCTCAAGGCCCTAATACTAAAGACCCTGAGAGAACGCGAAGAGGAAGTAGCTACAGAAGGTGGAGACGACTACTCGCCATTCTCCTCCCCATCACCTTTACTATCTGATCAACAACTCGACGATGCAGATTCTGAAACTGAACAAGCAATGAACATGAGTTATGAGCAAAGAGAAGAAGCAGTTTCTGACATCTGCAGCGATTTTGAAGAGGACATCAAGGATAGAACTAGCCACGACTTCTACTATGATCTCAACATTGAACCTGGCTTCTCAGTATCAAAGAGCAAATCAGAGAGCCCAAGTACAAGCGATGGTGCGTTCAATGGTGAAGAAGGCATCAGCAGATTGAAGGCTGCAGAAATTTCCTCAGAAATGGCTGACTGAAGTTGTGCATGTACAACTTACGAAAAGTTTGTACATGTATTGGATGATCAACTGGGGGTTGATTCGTGCATTTAATTTTAAGCTGAATTTGGATTGTTTTTGTTAGAAAATTGATGAAATTGTGTTGCTAACACAGTGTAATTATATGAACTAGTGTGATTAATCTTAAAGCATCTTGCATGCATCATGTTTGCTGTTAAAGAACATAACAGGCTTCGTAATTAGTTTTTCCTATTTTACATTTTCCTTCTAGAAGAAAGGAAGGAAGGGGCTGGTGGCATGCCAAGTCTGACTGAAAAGAGAGCAGGAGGTAATGAAACATTGAATGCAGTTGCAATTTGTATATCTCTGCTCACCTACATATGGTGCTGTTAACATGCGAGAAAGAGGTTATGCGCGCTGGCATACCTCATCGACATATATCTGAGCGATCTTGTAGTATAGGCGTGTTTTCTGTAAAACCTTGATATTATGTTGATGTGTCTTTTTCAAGAAATCTCTACTATGGGTCTTCTGTATAAGTTTGGTGCACGCAAGTGTCATGAGATTAAGCTAAGTCATAAGCTTCTACCAAATCTCTTTTCTGGTGGACTAAAACCCATCCTGTAGAGAAAACAGAGTTGGTATCCAAGAAACTGAAGGCAATTGTATGGAGGTCTGCTTTTTTAGCACACCAACCACAAACTGTAGAGAGAAATTAGGCACAATGGATGTAACCTTTACCTTATGTGCACTTACTACTAAATAATGGCAAATCCAACAATATCAAGAAAGAAAAAGATGTTACACCTTCATGTTAGTGAGACTTCAAATATTGACAGAGAATTTCACATAGAATAACATATATCATTATTCTGTAGTACCTTGAAAGTTGAAACGTCGACTAATCTATGAAGAACTGAAGCACAGTTCTATTTGAAAATTGTGTTGTACTGCGCTAGTATATCTAATATAGTTGTCACATATTTTGATGTAGTATTTAGAAATTTCTTATACCTATCTGTTAACTGTTATGTATCATTTTGGGTCTAGCTATCGTGTGATAAGGTAGTAATATGCTTTATACCTGTTAGTAATTAGAATCTTCATTACCACTCTTCGATGGTAAAGGTGTTAAGATTTCTATGGATCTTGTTCAGTTATTTGATGCAATCAACACAAACTACCAAACACATATGAGATCATATCAAACACACCAAAGCACACACAAGTTTGTCCCGGTTGGGACTTTCGCCTTAATCCGGAGAAGAATAAACACGAAATGTTATTCAACTAGAAAAAATACAAGAATATTACAATTCTTACCACAAGCCTCTCTAGTCTCACCAGTAAGTACTAGTTGTTTACAATTAAAGAAACTCTCAAACTCCGCCTTCAATGAAGTTCTCTCTCTTGGCTCTCAACGGAGGCCAATAACAACAATATATAAAGATCTAGAGAAACCCTAGTTTGATATCTTGATACAATAGCCGTTAGATGTTACTGAAGAGATAACCCTACAATAAGAGCCACACGATCTAACTTGAAGAGCAAGTTGGGCTTCTCACGAATCAGCTAGATCCAAGCCCAAAACCCATCAGCGCCGTGAACGATCGATTGTCCAACAAAAACGATCAATTGTCCTCCTTGCGGGAAGACCTTGTACAAGGGATGGTCGACCGCACCCAAAGGTCGGTTGACCGCAACCTGCTATTGCTGCTGCTGCTGACTATTTCCTTCTCACTCCCACTCCGTCTCCAATCGTCTTGATCCCTCCATCGTCTCATCATTTTCGTATCCAACATAGTATGCAAGACATAAACCCAACAATCTCCACCTTGAATTGCATACTCATGAATCCACACCGTGTGATTTAAAACTCTTCTAAACCTTTTTTTGCTCTTCTTGCAAACAACTCATTTCGATGGCTTAATATGCTAGTTGAATCTATCTCCACCTGTTTTTCTCCAACCGTGTGTCCCCTTTAAGGGCACACCCTAGTAGATGTAATCATGGAGGTGCCACCCTCCACACGAACTCCACCTACATCAAGGCTTTCTCCACCTTCCGACGATATTCGAACGTCGCAGTCTCGCTCAGATGATTCTAGTGACGACAAACTAGATAATGCTTTAGAAACATTGGGCTTCGAAACACTTAAGCATGTTTTCCTGTTCCTCCAAAGCTTGTAGAGGTTGTGCTGACCCTGCTCAATCCCTCTCTTACCCTTCATCACCTTACGATAACTTTCCCAAACTGAACAAACTCCACATAGATCTGTGTACCTGCAGTCCATTACTTCAAGAGTTCTCATGGATATAACGCTCAGCTTCATCAAAGAAATATACATGCCTCCTCTAATGCGTGCCATCTTCCTTCTTTCATCTTCGACTCATTTGTTTTATCACCCCTTACTTCACAAGTCTTGTCAGTTTTTGTTCTCACACAACGACATGAGGCAAACTTGTAAGTAGAAATCATTACTTCATAAATCTTATCAACCTTCGTTCTCACACAACGACATGATGCAAACTTGTAAGTAGAAACCATCTCCCTCCCAGAGAAAACTTGAGAAAAACTAACTAAATTAAAAGAACAACCGGAATCCACATCTAAAGAACTTAAAACAAAAGCCTGTTTAAGTCATCACCTGATTCAGTGGCACTGGATTTGGCGCCCCTCTGTCTCAACAGCTTGCAACATTCTCTCATGTAATGCTCAATTCCTCTGCACTTGTCGCCACGGACCTTACCCCCTACATACACTTTTCCTTCCATTCGAAGTGCAATCCACCTCCAAGCAACCCACAGAAGTTGACGCTGATGTCTGAATCAGTTTCCTAAATGCATCCTCCTTCAACTCCTTGATCATACCTGCTATGAAAAACTTCTCCTTGGTAAATTTCTCGTCTAGCACAATTATCATGTTTGATGGATTTGGTGGTGAATATAATGAGTTGGAAACTTTTAGATTATCTGCGTTGAACGCCCACAGTTCAGATAACTCTATATTGAATTCCATATGATTTAGAAGAGTGGTACTTTCCTTCAGTGAGAAATCCCACAATTTTCCTTTCTAGTCCATCTAACCCTGTAATTAATGATGATTTCGAGTAGTCAGTTCTGAACTTGTTGAAAGATTCACCGCGCTTCTCCTACACCTGACATAGCTCATCGAATACATACGGATTAAACCCAAGAATTCTGAATAAATCTCCTCCCAATTATCGTGTTTTGTGCCGATTGATATCCCTTTATCTCCTTCTAGGACTAGATCCAAGTCCTGTTTAATTGATGCTTCATGCAAATCCTCATTCAGAAGATCAAAGTTGATCTTACCTTTGAACCGTTTAATCTTCGTGATCTGATCTGACATCTTCTCCAAGGAACTGTTGTGCGCGGTACAAACTAATCAATAACCAAACCAATGCGGAATACAAAGAGAGAACCAGCGAGAAAACACAAAAACAAACCAACACAAGGACACACAGATTTAATGTGGTTCGGCAAAATACATGCCTACATCCACGGGGCGGTTGGGGTTTCTTCTTCTTCAAATTATCACCAATGGGCGAAAACAAACCCTTACAAATAATGACGGCTGCAAAACCGAAATAGGGATCTCTAATTTTCGTCACAGATTACAAAACCATAACAAGTGTATTTATAGGGAAACTATTGGGCCTTTTCAAATTGGGCCTGATCTAGTTCAAAATCCCGTCGACAGTCGACTGGTCAACTTACCAGTCGACTGGTCTTGTTCAGGACAGTCGACTGGCCAGCCGACTGCTTGCTGCTGTATCTTTAGCCTTCGAAAACTCCTCTGGACAGTCGCCTGATCCTTCTATCAGTCGACTGATACTGTAACTTTCATTTGCTGCAGATACTCCAAAACAATCTGAACCAGAATCGAGCCATTATCCTACAATCTCCACCTTGGCGAGATCTTCCAAGTCAAGTATCCAACAATCTCCACCTTGGTGAAATCTTCCAAGTAGCCCAAGCAATCTCCACAAATACTCCAAATGCTCATCATCAAATGTAACAGCAAATCCAAACTCCACCTTAGTATGATATCACATACTAGGCGAACAAATAGCGAAGCACCATTCCAACCCCCCATTCCAAATCATCAAACATGCAAAATATTAGCCAGGTTCATGCAATGCTTGAACTTGGCTGCCCCAACAACTTTGGTCAACATATCAGCAGGATTATCAGCTGTTCCAATCTTCACCAAATGAATATCACCATCCTTTATCAAATCACGCACAAAATGATAACGAACATCAATATGTTTGGTCCTCGAATGATGAACTTGGTTCTTCGCTAAATGAATAGCACTCTGACTGTCACAGTGTACCTCCACCTTCTCCCGATGAATTCCCAAGCTCTTCAAAAGTCCATGAATCCAAATGGCTTCCTTCATGGCCTCAGCAACCGCCATGTATTCAGCCTCAGTAGTAGACAACGCTACAGTGGACTGCAAATTTGACCTCCAACTTATAGGTGCTCTAGCCATAGTAAACAAATAGCCTGTAGTAGACCGCCTTTTATCTAGATCACCTGCATAGTCAGAATCAACATATCCAACCAATAACCTGCTAATATTGTCATCCCTTTCAAATTTCAAACCCACATCTGTGGTGCCACTTATGTACCTCAAAATCCATTTAGCTGCTTGCCAATGCTCTTTGCCTGGATCATGCCTATATCGACTAACCATACTCACCGCCTGAGAGATGTCTGGTCGAGTACAAACCATAGCATACATCAAACTGCCAACCACACTAGTGTAAGGTACATTCGCCATATACTGTCTCTCTTCATCTGTACTTGGAGACTGTGAAGCACTAATTCTGAAATGACTGGCTAAGGGTGTACTTACTGGTTTAGTCTTCTCATCTATACCGAACCGTTTCAGCACCTTCAAAAGATATTGCTTCTGTGTCAAACTCACTGTGCCCTTTGCCCTGTCTCTAGCTATCTCCATCCCAAGTATCTTCTTGGCTTCACCAAGATCCTTCATTTCGAATTCAGAACTCAACTGATTCTTCAAATTTTGAATCTCCTTAGCATTCTTAGAGGCAATCAACATGTCATCCACATATAATAACAGATATATGAAAGAGCCATCCTGCAACTTCCTGAAGTAAACACAATGATCAAACTCACTTCTGGAATATCTCTGCACCTTCATAAACTGATCAAACCTCAAATACCACTGCCTTGGAGATTGCTTCAAACCATAGAGAGACTTCTTCAACCTGCAAACACAATTTTCCTTCCCAGCTGTCTTGAACCCATCTGGCTGCAACATATAAATTTCTTCATCTAGATCCCCATGTAAGAACGCAGTCTTCACATCCATCTGTGTCAACTCAAGGTCAAACTGTGCTACCAATGCCAACAAAATCCGAATAGAAGGATGCTTCACAACTGGAGAGAACACTTCATTATAGTCAATTCCTTCCTGTTGAGCATACCCCTTTGCAACTAGTCTTGCCTTGAACCGAACACTGCCTTTTGGACCTTCTTTCTTCGTATACACCCACTTGCAACCGATTGCTTTCTTCCCCTTTGGTAGTTGCACTAGATCCCAAGTCTTATTCTTATGAAGAGAGTTCATCTCTTCACCCATAGCAACTTTCCAATCTGCATTTTCTGAACTTCTAGTGGCTTCTTTGAAGTTGGAGGGAACTTCATCATCCACAATGGGAAGAGCAAATGCAACTGTGTCTGTAAAACGAGACGGTCGTTTGATATCTCTTCTTTGCCTTCTTACTGCAATTGATTCTTCCTGCTGGATAGGAACTTCTTCATCATTCTCAGTATCAACCACATCATCTTCATCTTGGACAGGAACAGGATTTTCAACTGACAACTTTTCTAACTCCACCTGTTGGAAAACTCTCCTACCAGTCGACTGGTTATCGCCAACAGTCGACTGTCCCGAGCTCCCACTCTTCTGCTGTTCAGGACCACCAGTCGACTGCTCCTGTACACCAGTCGACTGTCCCGAGCTTCTGCTACTTACCTGTTGGAGAACTGTCCCACTCTTCTGCTGCTCACCAGTCGACTGTCCCATACCACCAGTCGACTGTCCCGAGCTAATCATGCTGGTCTCATCAAAAGTCACGTCCCTGCTGATTACTAACTTCTTCTGTTCTGGACACCACAACCTGTAACCTTTGACACCAGTACTAAAACCAACAAATATAGCCTTTTTGGCTCTTGCATCAAGTTTAGTTTCAGTTACATGAAAATAAGCAGGACAACCAAATATATGCAAAAAACTATAATCAGATGCAGGTTTACCACTCCATACCTCAATAGGCGTTTTGCCTTCAAGTGCTGCTGATGGTAAACGGTTGACAATGTGGCTTGCATATATAACAGCTTCTGCCCAAAATGTCTTCTTCAATCCAGACTGTGCTAACATACATCTCACCTTCTCAAGTAAGGTTCTGTTCATCCTTTCTGCAACCCCATTTTGCTGTGGAGTCTTCCTAACTGTGAAGTGCCTTTGGATCCCTTCATCTTCACACAACTTCAGAAACGGATCATTCTTGTATTCCCCTCCATTATCTGACCTCAGAACCTTAATCTTCCTACCAGTCTGATTTTCAACTTTCTTCTTCCAACTTGTGAACAATGTCAAAACTTCATCTTTGTGCTTCATGGTATATACCCAAACTCGTCTGGAGTAATCATCAACAAAAGTAACAAACCAGTGTCTACCACTCATAGAAGGTGTCTGAGTAGGGCCCCAAACATCTGTGTGCACATAATCGAGGATACCCTTTGTCTGATGTACAGCTGTACCAAATTTCACCCTAGTCTGCTTACCCAAAACACAATGTTCACAAAATTCCAACTTGCACCCTTTAGCATCCTTAAGCAACCCTTGCTTCACAAGCCCCTGCAAGGCCTTTTCTCCTGCATGCCCGAGTCGCATATGCCACAACCTGGTAGAGTCGGGAACAACCTGTTTAGGCTTCTCAGTTACACTGGCAGCCTGACCCAAATATGTTTTTCCCTGCAAGAAAAACAAGTTCCTCTTTCTTTGCCCTCTCATCACCACAAGTGATCCACTAGTCACTTTCAGAACGCCACCTTCACTATCAAATTTCAATCCACTGGCCTCCAAAGCACCAAGTGAAATTAAATTCTTCTTCAAATCTGGAACATACCATACATCTGAAAGCTCCCTAATAAGACCATCGTGCATTAGCAATTCAATCTTCCCGATTCCTACCTTCTTACAAGGTGCATCATTTCCCATCAAAACTACACCACCATCCATATACTCCAAAGAAGTAAACCACTCCTTTTTCCAAGACATATGATAGGAGGCTGCTGTATCAAGAAACCATACTTCTTGATAAAGTGAGGGACTAGAAGCAAGTGCAAAAGAAAAATCCTCGCCACTTTCTAAATTATCAACAGTCACATTTGCAGTCGAATTTTCCTTATTTCGTAGCTTTGGACAATCCTTTTTCCAATGCCCCCTTTCATGACAGAAAGCACATTCATCTTTGGCCGGTATTTTCCTGTCCTTCGAAACTCCTCTCGATTTGGAACGAGATTTGTTTCCCTTCTTTCCAGATTTGGACTCAGATCTAGTCTCAGTCCTGCCCCTTACAATCAACGCTTCAGAAGTTTCTCTATCAACCATCTTATCCCTTCTCCTAGTTTCATTATTCAACAAAGCATTTGCAACATCTTCATATTTCACAGTATCTTTTCCATATAATAAAGTAGTTGCTAAATGATCATAACTTTCAGGTAATGAATTCAATAGAATTAGGGCTTTATCTTCATCCTTAATTTGCTCATCCAAATTTAACAAATCAGCCAATAATTTATTAAATGATTCAACATGAGCATTCATAGACATACCTTCCGTATAGGTGAAGCGAAAAAGTCTCTTCTTCAAATACAGCCGATTCTCCAAACTTTTCCTCATGTATTTGTCTTCGAGCTTCTTCCACAACACCGCAGCAACGGTATCCCTCATCAAATCATACTTCTGAGCCTTCTCAATAAAGAGCCGAATAGTCCCACACGCAACTCGATTCAACTTCTTCCAATCTGCTTCGGACATATCCTTAGGTTTTTCAACTTCCAAAGCAACATCTTGTTCTTGTTGAACAAGAACATCCAAAACCTCACATTGCCACATCCCGAAATTGTTTGTCCCATCAAATTTTTCAACTTCAAATTTTGCGTTGTGAATCGTTGTTCTTGATGAACTTGATCCCACAACATCCTTGGTTGCATCTGCATCACCCGCCATCTCCCTCTAGGTCGAACCAACAGCTCTGATACCACTTGTTGTGCGCGGTACAAACTAATCAATAACCAAACCAATGCGGAATACAAAGAGAGAACCAGCGAGAAAACACAAAAACAAACCAACACAAGGACACACAGATTTAATGTGGTTCGGCAAAATACATGCCTACATCCACGGGGCGGTTGGGGTTTCTTCTTCTTCAAATTATCACCAATGGGCAAAAACAAACCCTTACAAATAATGACGGCTGCAAAACCGAAATAGGGATCTCTAATTTTCGTCACAGATTACAAAACCCTAACAAGTGTATTTATAGGGAAACTATTGGGCCTTTTCAAATTGGGCCTGATCTAGTTCAAAATCCCGTCGACAGTCGACTGGTCAACTTACCAGTCGACTGGTCTTGGGCCTTTTCAAATTGGGCCTGATCTAGTTCAAAATCCCGTCGACAGTCGACTGGTCGACTTACCAGTCGACTGGCTATCCTTCTGGCAGTCGACCGATCAGTCGTCTGATCCTCTGCTGCTGCTTGTATCTTTAGCCTTCGAAAACTCTCTGGACAGTCGCCTGATCCTTCTATCAGTCGCCTGATACTGTAACTTTCATTTGCTGCAGATACTCCAAAACAATCTGAACCAGAATCGAGCCATTATCCTACAGGAACTCGAACAAACCCTTTAACCCGAAGCTCTAATATCAATTGTTAGGATTTCTTAGGATCTTGTTGAGTTATTCGATGCAATCAACACAAATGACCATCACATATGAGATCATACCAAACATGCCAAAGCACACACAAGTTTATCCCAGTTATGGATTTTGCCTTAATCCGGGGGAGAAAAAACATGAGATGTTATCTAACTAGAGAATATACAAGAATATTACAATTCTCACCACGACCTTCTCTCAAACTTCACCAGCAAGTACTAGTTGTTTACAATTTGAGAAACTCTCAAACTCTACATTCAATGAAGTACTCTCCCTCTTGGTTCGCAATGGAGGCCAATAATAATAATATATAGAGATCTAGAGAAATTCTAGTTTGATATCTTGATACAATAGTCGTTAGATGTTACTGAAGATAACCCTACGATAAGAGCCACACGATCTAACTTGAAGAGCAAGTTTGACTTCTCACAAATCAGCCAGATCTGAGCCCAAAACCCATTAGCGCCGCGAACAGTCGACCGTCCAACAAGATCGGTCGATTGTCCTCCTTGCGAGAAGACCCTGTACAGGGGACGGTTGACCGCAACCTGCTATTACTACTGCTACTGACTATTTCCTTCTCACTCCCACTCTGTCTCCAATCGTCTCGATCCCTCCATCGTCTCATCGTTTTCGTATCCAACATAGTATGCAAAACATAAACCCAACAAAAGGGTTGGAATACTATAAAGAAAGGTCTTAGCTTTGAGAACAGGCTATAATGTATTCCTTTATTTTTTAAAATTGAATCTTCATATTAGCATATGACCATAGAGAGGAAAAATACAGTAATTCATTCTAGAATAATGCTTGATATAAAAAAAAATATTTTGCATGCTATATTCTCTTATATTATATAATAAGACAGTAAATTAAGGAAATAGTTATTATTATTAAAAGATGTAAACTTGCCAAAGTGCATATAATGCAAAGAAATATTTCTTGTATAATTAATTTCAGTGACCAATGATCGGTTTCTATCTAAGACAGTGGATTGTTTCTCTGTGAAGGCGGCTAGGATGAATGCCAGAAAAGTACAAAAGACGAGGATATAAATACCAACAATATTGTGTTCAAAAGGAGGAGGTTGCATTAAATAGATTTTTTTCCCCAAATGACCCTTTTTGCAAAAGTATGGACACAAACGACCTCTTTTTTTTTTTATTTCCACAAACGCCCCACTCGCTTTTTGAAAAAGCGAGTGTGGTATAAACCCTCCCGCTTTTTCAAAAAGCGAGTCTTAAGTTTCAGAAAATTTGAAGAAGCGAAGACTCGCTTTTTGAAAAAGCGAGTGTGGTATAAACCATCCCGCTTTTTCAAAAAGCGAGTCTTAGTGTTCAGAAAATAAGAAACCTAAGACTCGCTTTTTGAAAAAGCGGGATGGTTTATACCAAACCCGCTTTTTCAAAAAGCGAGTCTTGACCAAGTCAATTGAGATGGTTATCTGTAGAACAATTGGACATGCATTTGGTTGGCTTCTTGTTCTCTTAGAAAATATCATCTATTAACTTCCAATCTTCATTATGAGGAGTCACTATTCGCTAGTTGTATATCACCTCACCTCCACTTCCTTCAACTTTGCATTCAGCTGATCATGGAGTTAGAAGAGTGGGAGTACTTGTCAGAGAACAATCTCATGAATTTGCAACTATCTGAGAACAATTCGAGCCTTGTTCATCACGAAGAGGAGGATAAAACAGACGTGGAAGTGAAAGAAGAGATCACAGAGATTGCTGAAGAGAGCTCGGAAGAAGAAATTCAGAACTCTGAGAATTACACTAAGGAAGCCGAGTTTGAGGAGGCGGAGAATTTGGAAGTGGAGACTCTTGGAAGTATAGAATCAAATGGAGGTGGCGGCGGTATCATGGGTTTGAATATAAGTAATTGGAAGTCGAGATTTAGAGGAATTGGAGCAGTGAGAACTGTAGGAATAGCTGCTGTTGCTACCTTATCTATAATGATTTTGGGTGGATTAATTTCCCTCTCAATTGACTTGGTCAAGACTCGCTTTTTGAAAAAGCGGGTTTGGTATAAACCATCCCGCTTTTTCAAAAAGCGAGTCTTAGATTTCTTATTTTCTGAACACTAAGACTCGCTTTTTGAAAAAGCGGGATGGTTTATACCACACTCGCTTTTTCAAAAAGCGAGTCTTCGCTTCTTCAAATTTTCTGAACTCCAAGACTCGCTTTTTGAAAAAGCGGGATGGTTTATACCACACTCGCTTTTTCAAAAAGCGAGTCTTCGCTTCTTCAAATTTTATGAACCCCAAGACTCGCTTTTTGAAAAAGCGGGATGGTTTATACCACACTCGCTTTTTCAAAAAGCGAGTGGGTCGTTTGTGGAATTAAAAAAAAAAACAGGTCGTTTGTGTCCATACTTTCATAAAAAGGGTCATTTAGGGAAAAAATTCCATTAAATAAGCAACAACCGACATAAGCCTTGAATATATGCGTAAAATTGATCCTGGAGAATATATACTCTTGCAAGCTATACCTTGGTACTACTTAGCACTCCTTGAGGCAATTTGCCCAAAATAGCCTATTGCTCTCCATCTCATCCCTTACATCTCCTTTCTTCTCATCCTCTTCCTCATCCATGGCCTTATAGTACTTCTCCTTACTCTTGACGAGCCATGTCCTCCACGAAACTAATGTCACTTCTTCTTCACCATCACCATCATTGTCGTTGTAGTTACAACAACTGCTTCTGCTCCCACTGCTCGACTCTGCATCGCTGTCGTTGACCGGCAGCATCATTGTGAGCCGTGTTGCCTCATATTCTGAGTCTCCGGTTCCCTCGGAGGCAGCCGGAGAGGGTTGGTGGAGGGTAGCCATGTTTGAAATATTTAGTGGGGGTGTGTCACTTCCATACTAGCTAGGATTGCATTGCATCCTATACTATTATATGAAGTGCAAGGGTTGTCACGTGACACGCACGTGAGATATATAGATGGTAGGTAGAACGTGGACAAGTTGTACAGAATCTTTTAGCCAGAGATAATTCGAAAATTTTGCCGAACTACCCACTTTTTGAAAATATTTGCCCCCACTTTCCAAAATAATTAGCGATATGTCTTTATTTAATATATTTGGCGTTCTCCCCCCACTTTCCAAAATAATTAGCGATATGTTCTTATTTAGGACACATCAGCAAGAAATATTATTGGAAAAACGGCATAGGTTATTTCGATGCCGTTCTTCCAAATAAAGGCATCTGTTTGAAAAAAAAGTGTCATGCCGTTATTTGGAATAACGGCATAGGTTGTTTTGTTTTTCGACAGCTTGTAGTTTCCACTTAGAGAAACAATTGCAAGTGTGAAAATCTTATAACAGATACCGTTATTTTAAATAACGGCATTCTCAATACTGATGTCGTTATTTGGAATAACGGCATCAGTTATAATTTTTTATTATAAAAAAGTAACTTATTATTCACCATCTCTGACGAATAAGTTTAAAAAAAAAAAATTATAACTGATGCCGTTATTCCAAATAACGGCATCAGTTATAATTTTTTTTTTATTTTACTTTTTATTCATTCTCTCTGTTTCCAAACAATGGCAAGAGTTCACATTTATATAATCAGTCATTCGCATGCCGTTATTCAGGATAACGGCATTATTTATAAGTTTTTTTCACACTTAGAACTTTTTAAAGTTAGAAGATTCACACTTGTAAGAGAAATATACTGATGCCGTTATTTCAAATAACGGCATGAAAAAAAATATATAAATTACATGCCGTTATTGAAAATAACGGCACGTAAATAACCTATGCCATTATTTCTAATAACGGTTTATGCTGACGTGTCCTAAACAATGGCAGATCGCTAATTGTTTTGAGAAATAGGACAGAGCGCTAAATATTTTTAAAAAGTGGGGCAGTATGGCAAAATTTTCAGATAATTCAATTTGACATGAGGGGCTAAACTTTTACTTTTAGTATTTTCATACTACGCAGAATGAGTGGAAATGTGGAATAAAAGTTCTTTTTATGAGTAGTTTCTGGGTAGTTTACATGAAGGTATATTCGTTATTCTATTTTATCTTAGCGTGGGAAAGTGTGGCATGGAACTAGCCAGAGAAATTAATGTTTAAGAGCAAGATTTTGATGTGTCACTGCATGCTTAGAATAATCTATATATATATATATATATATATTATCACATTACAAACTTACAAAACCGGTTGTGGAATTTAGACTTAGTCGATCGTAAGTAGTTGTAACTGCAGCTGTATGTAAGAAAATGAGAAGGAGAAAGGTGGTCGGAATAGTGGTGATTGTGATAGTGGTGGTTGGAGGGGGTAGATAGAGGAGAGAAGTTTGGGGGTCCAGAACCAGGGTTTTTTCTTTTTCCCTTTTTTTTTTGTTTTTTCTTAAAAAAAAAATTGAAATATGGTTATCTTTTTTCATTAAAGAGAGAATAACAAAATAAATTAATCCAAAAAATCTAGGCCAAGAACAAGTTGTATAAAGTAAACCCTCAACACCCCCCTTAGAGAATAGGCAACCTAGGAGGATAGGCAAATGTCCTCATTGGTCTATTTATTATATCAACCAAAACATACTTCCGACAACTACACTATAGTTTTTCCTAGCTCCTTTTTAGAATACACTTATTTTTTAAACATTTTTCAATTGCTACTTGGTATAAGTTTGAAGGAAGAAAGGCAGGAAAAGAATCTCAAGTATATATATTCTTCATTATCTTAGGTGACACACTACTATAGGAGAATTTCACCGCCAACTCTACATCTACTCTTCAATAGTAGTGTGCCACTATTATTGAAGAGTGGTCATGATTAATGCAGTCTTGTCCAACGAAGTATTACATGTCTATCTTTGAACTTCCTAAATGGGTGATCCAGAGGATCGATCGAATCAGGAAAAGATTCTTGTGGAATGGTGCAGCGACGAAGGGGGGGGGGGGATACCACCTTATCAGATAGGAGAAGGTTTGTATAAAGAAAATACATGGGGGCCAGGGTGTTACAGATTTGAGAGACATGAATCTCGCCCTCCTTGGCAAATGGTGGTGGAAAGTGTTTCACCCGAACGGTAAAGGATAGCAGGATTTCGTTAGTTCCTATCTTCACGGCAGAGGAACGCGAGATTTGGGTTTCCAGGTAGGACTGAAAGTATCTTGGTTCTGGAAAGGAGTGTCAAAAGCTCATGACACATTTGATAGTTGTGTTACGTCCTTCATTGCCAACGGCCTCACGACTATGTTTTGATGGGATAAGTGGTGTGGGGCACATTCTCTTAAAGATATGTTCGCAGAACTCTATGAGCTGTCATCCAATCCCCATGCCACAGTAGCCCAATGCTGGAAAAGACAGTACTGGAGACCTCCCTTTAAAGCGCGACTTTCCATGGAATCACGGGCCAAGCTAGTGGAGCTGCAAACTATCATTGCACAATCTGGGGCTAGATGCACTCAAGGCCTCGATCGCAGGGCTTGGGAATTGGAAAAGAAGGGTTCCTTCTCAGTTCGGTCACTCTACAATCGTATACATTTCAGAGACTGTACTGCGAGTTGGTCTGCTGTCCTCTGGAAGGTGAAGGCTCCACTTAAGGTCCAAGTTTTTCTCTGGTTGGTCCTAAATTATGCTATCTTTACACGAAATAATCTCACCAAAAGACAACCGAACATCGCTACCGAATGTGGTTTTTGCTCTATTGGATTGGAGACTAAAAGCCATCTATTCGTCGAATGTCCTAGGAGCAAAGTGGTACTTGTAGAAGTGCTGAGAGCACTTGGTACGACATCCTACCCGCAAATGTACGAAGAACTGTGGATTGGTCCACGATTTGCAAGTGTGAGGTACAACATGAAAGAGACATGGTTTATTGCCATTGCCGCTACCACTTAGGTGTTATGGCTAGACAGAAATAATTTTTACTTTCGTGGTACTAGTAATAGTAATTCTGGTAATTTAACTCTTATAATGCATCTTATCTCTCTTTGGGCTACTGCAGCGGCACCAGGTCCTAGGGGCAGGATAGCAAGGACCTTCCAAGTGGAGGAGTATGACGATTGGGCCGCCGCTGGAGTGAGGCATACGACTTCCACCCACCCTCCATGGATTTGTTGGATGGAACCTATCATGGTGTATTCGGTCATATCACATCTCCGTACTGGTTATGTAGTTTATTTTGGTGTGCTGACCACCGGTCCCACCCTCCTATGTAGTTGGAGGTCTTATGCTATACTTTTATTTTCTGTTTATTTTCTATGTATATTTTTCTGGCTTTACAGGTATGTTTTGTTAACCGCTTATTAATGAAACATGATGGTCATACTCCACCTTTTCTTCCAAAAAAAATAATAGTGTGTCACCTAAGGTAGTGAAGAGTGTGACAGTCTCTGCCACTAAGCTAAAACTTCAAAGTTGTAGAAGGGTTGAGAGAAATTGTACTTGTATTCTAACACGCCCCCTCAGGTCGAGAGTCCCTTTTTTTATGGGCCAAAGAAACAAGATAAATACCCAACAAATTGTGGGCCGAGACCTATATAATACGCAACGGTATTTTTTTTAAAATACACATTTAAATTGTGTAGTCAGTGGGATTCGAATCTGGATTACTCTGATACCATGTGAAAGTCTCTGCCACTAAGCTAAAACTTCAAAGTTGTAGAAAGGTTGAGAGAAATTGCACTTGTATTCTAACCTGGCTTGGTAGTGAGTACAACATTACTCTTCTGTATATATCTTCCTTTACAAAGGGAAAGCACATAGCTCATCTTCCAATGGACTACGTACATGGAATTTTGTCTACGTATTCAGTAAACAATTTATTTGACAACAAAATAGCAAGATATGAAACTGATTTAAATTCTTGATCAGAGAGATTGGAAATCGTATTTAAAGAAACCAACTACATATCAGAGTGCACAAACATACACCATAGTGTAACTCCTAGTCATTAGACTAATCTCAGAATGATCCCTATCAATTGTTCTCAATGCATGCAAAAAAATCTCTAATTCTCCATCTTCTTTCCGTCTCTTTTGTTTTGGCTTACATGTTTACTCTTCATCTTAAATCTGATACATATCAGGTCTTAATTCTGTGCCTTTCAAAGGATTGCTCCAGAGGTTAGCATTTCAATATGGCATTTACTATTTGTGATATCCACCTCATTCTTGCTTGTATATATTGCTCACAAACTTTGAATATTATGCTGGTTATCATTAATGGCAATGGCTACAATCTCGCAGTTAATATTTGGAGCCTTGGCTGTACAATACTTGAGATGGCAACTTCCAATTAAACCTCCATGGAGCGTATTTGAAGGGGTGCCATTGCAATTTTCAAAATTGCCAATAGCAGAGAATTGCCAGACAATAGTATATTTTGCTGCATACACTCATGTAATAAGT
Source organism: Hemerocallis citrina (assembly GCA_017893485.1). Taxonomy (NCBI): domain Eukaryota; kingdom Viridiplantae; phylum Streptophyta; class Magnoliopsida; order Asparagales; family Asphodelaceae; genus Hemerocallis; species Hemerocallis citrina. Next base: position 141,576 of record JACEHZ010000110.1, on the reverse strand, counting down.
TCCGATCCTCAAACTTTTATATATTTTCTATTTGCATTTTATTAAGCTGAATACTCATAGTTCATACATTGCATAAATTAGATTCGCATTCATTACAAGTATTTCTTATTTAGGTCTTGTCATCGATTTCATTTTCACAGCGAAATTTTCTAGTGTGAGAAGAGAAAAAAACCTTTACCAAAAAATTTTAGGTTAGTGAATAAAAGAACAATATCACAAACTTGTTATTGAGTTATGTTATTGAGTTATGATATAGAGATCATTCTTCCTCGGTCTGAATATGATGCATTTGTCTCAAATATGTTTCATTGCCTATTTCAGAAACCATGCCTTCAAGAAAGAGGTGGATGAAAAAAGAGCTCACAGTTGAGAAGTGCCGACGAGAATGGCTGGAGAAGGAAAAGATCAAGCACTAAGAGCACATGGCCACTATGATACCTAGGGTGATAACTCATTTTGTTATGTTGGTGTTTGTATGTATATATGAATATGTATGTATTTAGATGTTGATTGCATATTGACGAATATTGAATATTATTTTTGTCTATATTATCGCTATATATTTGAATATTCTTTTGAATTTAATATTTGTTACTATATAAATGTGTTATTGTTATAGTTATAAATGTGTAGGGGTAAAAAGGAAAAAAAGGAAAAAAAAATCATCATGGCTTTTATTGCAAAATCAGTGGGGTAGGTAGAATTTATTTTTTAAAAAAAAATTAAATAATTAAAATCTAATAAAAAAATAGAAAAAAATAGAAAATGTCGGGGTAGATCTTGGCTACACTGGCATTTGTCAAAAACGTTAGGGTAGACCCCACAGCTATCGTGATGTGGGGTATCCCGACATTTTCAAAAACAAGAGTAGGCTCTACCCCGATGTTAAAAAATGCTAGTGTATGTCAAAAAAAATTGTTGGGATAGCATGTTTGTGTTGTAGTGCAAGAAAAATAAAGAAAATAAGCAAAGAAATATGGTACCCCTAAACAACAGCCTTAGGGAGTAGGCTATAGCCTATGGTCGGACCTATCTCGATCTCCTCGTCGTCATATGTCTGCTGTAGGAATGGTCCTGAGATGCGCTCCCTGGCCCATGCAGCTGCTCCCTTGGCCTAAACGAAAATTAAGTGCATGATTTGAGTGAGTTTTCCATGGGCGGAATTAGTACAAGACCCACTAAAGTAAAAAAATTGATCATGTCTAGCCAAAATGTCCATGTTGTTGCAGCTACCGCGATATACCATGCTTCTTTTATATTTTGCATATTTCTTACGAATGTGTCACCTATCCATAGGTCATCGTATGAGGTTGGTAGGGTGTGTATTCCGAGGGCTCGAAGTACTTTGTGCCAGACGGTATGGCTTCTAAGGCATTCAAGGAATAGATGTTTCCTTGTTTCTACGGGGGCATTGTAGAAACCACAAGAGGTATATATTGTTGGTTGTCTCTTGGCCAAGTTATCTTGGGTGAGGATCGCGTCATTGAGAACTAGCCACACAAAAATTTGCACTTTGAGTGTGCCTTTTCCTTTTATAACAACCAAAGACCAGGGGGGGCCTGCATCTGCGGTAATGAATCCTTCAGTAGAGAGAGCGGACTGGGGATCGTCCCCTTTTCTCTAGTTCCCATAAATGACTATCCGGTACTAACGCACATTTGACCGTAGAACTCACAATGTGATGCCTTAGTTCCTCCATCCTAATCTTCAGTTATGGGGTAAGTCTGGAACAAGGGATGGGGCTCCAGTTGCCCATTTTCCAAGCTTTGGCTACTAACATATTAGGTTGCGTGCATCAGTGAAATAGATGAGGGAATAGTGATTTCAGGGATTGTCCTCCACACTACCAATCCCACCAGAATCTTGTGGAATGCCCATTTTCTAGGAAGAAAGAGGTATAACTACTGAATGGACTGTGGACTTTGGAGACTCCTTTCTAGAACCAAGATGTCTTTGGTCCCACACAGAAACCCTGCAACCTCGTTTCTTTACCCTTGAGGTATTAATGGACTGGGTCTTGACAACCCTCACCATTGTGATGGTAGATCTTCCACCACCATTTACTAATAAGGCTAGGTTCATGTTCTTGAGGTCTAGGATGCCAAGTCCCCCGTGAGATTTACGCATGCACGTTTTTTTCCTCTCTAATGAGGTTGTAACCACATTTAGACAAATCTGCACCTCTCCATACGAATCATTTTCGAATCTTATCTATTCTTTGAATTACCCACATTGGGAACTAAAACAACAACATGTAGTAGGTTGGGAGGTTGGATAGTACTACATTGATAAGTGTCACTCTCCCTCCTAAAGATAGGTTTATGCACGTCCATCCTGCTAGACGAGCTTTCAGTCGATTAACTATTGGGAGCCAGTCAGCCTTCTTGAGCTTGCCTGGTCAAAGGGGCAGACCTAGATTGTAACCCCTGTTTCCGATTATACGGATTTCCATTTATTTTCTTTTCTCCATGTATTCTTGTATTTCAATTTCTGTATAAATTCTTTCTGATGCATTTAAATCCATTGAATCTCCTATTGAAACCCAAATTTATATTCCAAACTAGAATCTTGTCTCCCTTCTTTTTATTTATTTGGTTTGAAGCCCAAACCCAAGCCCATCTTCTATTGGACTCTAACCCCAAACCCAAACCCACAAACCCATATCCACCTCTTATTGGATCCTAGTCTACCCTAACCCAATATCCATTAACCCAATTCTCCTCCCCCTTAATCTGTTATTGACCCAGTCAATAACACACCTCCCTGCATCTCCTCAATTACTCCCCACGATTCCCCATATCTTCCCAACTCCCCACTCTCTTCCTTGATTACACAATAGCCAAACAAACCCTCACTTTCTCCACAACTCCCAAAACTCTCACCCTACTATTTTGCTCTCCCTCTCCTCGTTACTCTCTCTCCCCCTCTGTTTCCCAAAACCAAAACGAAACCCAACAGAGCCCCCAACCTCGCCACTGTCCCCATCCCCTCGCAACTCACCACCGCTCCGCCTTCAACCTCGAGCATTCCTCTGCATCGCCTCCTCGACAGCACCAAAGTCAGCACCCTCACCTTCGCTCGCCATTGCTGCCGCTTTCCCTCCCGACTGCCTCATCTCTTGCAGCTAGCGTCGCCATTGCTTCTCCTCCTCCTCGCCCCTCATCCCGCTCACACTCCTCATCGCCATCGACTACCACCGCAAGCTTCCACCTCGTCATCGTCTTCAACCTCCCGACCTGCACCCATCGAGCCACCGTCGACCCCCAGTTCTCCTCGCCATCTTATCTCCACCACCTGCACCGTTGTTCTTTCTCCGTCAGTCCTCAAGCATCGCACGCCTTGTCGTGCCTTGCCCGCACCTCCACATTCGTTTCAACCCTACAACCGCCATTGCTGATCCTCCACCATCGCCACTTCCAAAGCACCACCTCGCAGATCCACCGCTACACTATCGACACCCCATTCTACCTTCATCTCCGCTCGAACCACCGGCAGTTCATCTCCTTTGTTTCCTCCCGAAGTCCCCCTAGTCTTCGTCGTCGCCTAGAAGCCCAGGTGCAGCCGTCTTCACCCATCGCCGACCACTCTCCCGCCAACTCTCTTTCTCCCTCTGTTGAGTTGAAAAAGGAGGAACAGGGAGGGGATTTTGGTGTGTTGCTGTTGTGTGAAGGAAGAGATCCGGTGTTTGCTGTTTGTTGAGTAGGGGGATACGTTGTTCTATTTTGGGGATGGTGCTGTTTTGTGTGTGATTGGGTAGTTGGCTGTTTGGTGTTTGGTTCAGGGGATTAGTCGGTTGTTGTTTGCTGTTTTGGAGAAAGGGGGGAATTGTTGGTGTTTGCTGTTATGGGGTAGAAGGGATTGGGTGGATTGTGTAGTTGCTGTTTTGTGGAGTAGGAGATCCGGGAATTGGAGTTGTTTTGGGTTGTTTGCTATTTGTGTGATGGAGTTGTGGAGCTACTGTTCTATTTGTGTGTTGTTGCTATTTTGTGTTTTGCAAGTAGTTCGCTGTGTTTTGGAGCGTTGCCCGAGATTCTGATCCCGTTATTCTCTCGTTCATATTCAGAGTCGTCTCCTAAAAGGCAAATCCGCTTGAACTCATTTAATTTTTCTAGTTCAAGCTTATTGACCTCCCGCAAGTAGTTCCCTGCAATCATCTTAAGTTTGCTTTGTGTACTATCCATTGGGAGTATCGAGGGTTTACACGAGCCAACCCAATGTATTCTTGACATCATATTATTATCCATTGACTCAAACTCAAGCCTATACACACAGATGACATGAATAAAATGACTAGAACTTGCATATGAGGAAAATATATTGTGATCGAATACATTGATTGATTGAGAACTTGTGACTTGAACTATGACATGATAAATTAACTTGTACACTAAAAAATCCGTTGTACTTGTTGTAAATTAGTGTAATATATTTCATGATATAATAGCATGTTAATTACCCACCTTGATGAACATGTATGTGTTGACATTGTATGAACCCTTGCTGCCTGTACTATTTTGCACAGAGGTTTCGACCTTGTTACCATAAGAATTAACAAAAACTTAATGAATATAAATTGTAGCCCTAAGTTTCTAGTTATTGATAGCATCCTGGAACTTCGAATTTCGAATTGTAGACTATGAGTTATTGTTGTTTTAGTGTTACTGTGTCGGCTGTTGTCAGATTCACTACTTCATGTTATTATTGTGCAATGCATCATGTTGCTGAGTTCTTATCGTCTCCTTGACATTCTTATTTACACTTGCATGGACATAAGTGACTTAATAATAAAATACTAAACAAGTCGGGGTTAACAAGGGTTGACTTAGTAGTGGATAGTCTCAGAAAATGTACTCGGTAAGGCCTTATCATGATATCGTATTGACATGGAAGGAGGAGTATTGATTGTGAATGATTGATTGTTAATTGTAAATGATTGTTATTGACACCGAGTACACGCTCTGTAGATCCCACCACTATGACAAAGACGAACACTGTTTTGCGTGCACCGAACCTGTGGTATAGGACGCAATAGTACGTGCACTAGATAGGAAAACAACATGCTAATAAACCTAAGTTGACACGTATATACTTGATCATGACCGTTGTTTATTGATATCGTTATTACTTTTGTAATTTGATCTTGATTCCTATTCCTTGATGAATCTTGTTCTCTTACTCTCTGCTTTTCACTACTTGTTGTCCGTACTTGCTCTAAGGACAAATTATTCTTTCTTTTTAGATGAACAAGTATAGGTGCACAAGGAGAATTACCAGAAGGCATTGGTGAGCAGTTCTTCTACGATCAGAGCAGAAGCTTGCCAGAAGGTATTTATTGTTTATTTCCAGTCGTTGGTTATTAAATTGAACTATTGCATGTTTAGTCTAAATATTTGTTTATGTGATTATGTATTTATGCGTGGTTGTGATTATTTCCTTGTCATGTTGTTGAGTTAAGACTTGTACAGCTTATGGATGATATGAGTTGGCGTACTTATATCATTCGCTGGGTCTTCGTCACGGGCTCGTATTCCCATATTTCGGAAAGCAGGGCGTGATAGGTTTTTAGTGGTATCAGAGCCCAGGTTAGACTCTAATTATGTTAGAATTTAGCCATGTTTGACTCTAACTATGTTGGAGTTTAGCTGGGTTTTGACTAGTGTGTTAGTCATGATTGGCTAATGTGTTAGTCAAGTTTGGCTCTAGCCAGTCTAACTCAGTAATATGCACACCACGCTAATCACATGAACATGTAATAACCAACATATATCTGGATACTCCTCTCATTTGGAATCCTCTTTGATCCCTTCTTATTCAAGTCTTTCAATGCTTGGTTCCTTCCGTCCCTTGCAGTCCTCATATTCATTGATTCCTCATTGGGTGTAATTTTATTTTTTTGTGCCCATATTCATTTGATTCTGGAGTTGTCGATTTTTTTCTTCCCGCTTGGTTCGTCGATCAACATCGGTAGATTTTCAATGGCATGTTAGAGCCTTGTTTAATTCCTACGTAACTATATATTTTTATGATATATTTATTGTGTAAATTTTCCACACCATATATATATTTTCTCATTCACATTTGCATTGTGTGTCACGCCCCGTTTCCCAAAAATACGGAATACGAGCACGTAACAAAAGCCCAGCAAATGATTTTCATCATCAATAAGCTGTTCACGAATTCTTTACAACATATCACAATATAATCAGAGTCGGAAGCCAGAAAAGTCAACCACATGCACATATGAACCAAATACCAACAAGAATACTTGAAATAAAATATATTAATCTCAAATAGTCATGATCTGAAATATACAAATAATCCTAGGTCACATCGCCCAAATACAAGAATAAATCCAAATACATGAATACAGTTATTGTTCAAGCAATTACAAGAAATAATAACAATAAGCAGAATTTCCAGCATCTAAAACATCATCTCGCCAATACCTTCAGGAACCTGTCCTCCAAAATCTGCAATACAACAAATGCAGGAAAGGGGAAAAGAGAAAACACAAGTACTCGTCAATTGCAAGTCGCGGATCACAAATAGAGTAGGATACAAGCACATGGAATGGGAAAACTAACTAGCACATGGTATAGGTATAATGTCAACCTAGACAAACTAGCATGGTAAAAGTGTCAAGTAACCCAGTATCTTATAAACATGCAACAAGTGTCAAGTATCGTGTAATCTTGTATCAAGTATCATGTTTCATGTAATTCAAGTTTCATGTATCAAGTCTCAGGTATCACGTAGTCAAGTATCAGGCAAGCATGTATCATGTCAAGTATCTTATTCAAGTATCATGTTCAAGTATCATGTTTAAGTCTTGTGTGATTACTATCTAGGTAGCACGACATGCACCCCACCCTACATGGTTCCTACAACACAACAATTTCGCTTTATATTTCATAGGGGACCATGCAGAACAGTGTACTCAGGTATTCACAGAATCACAGAACTTGGTCGATAAACTTGATCGGTAACTTGATCGGTAACAGAATATTAACTTGATCGGTAACTTGATCGGTAACAGAATATTAACTTGATCGGTAACTTGATCGGTAAACTTGATCGGTAAACTTGATCGGTAACAGAATATTAACTTGATCGGTATACTTGTTCGGTAAACTTGGTCGGTAAACTTGGTCGGTAACATGTCATACAGGAAACACAAGTCTCCTTCCGAGTACACGTTTCTGCACTATCCACTACTAGATCTGTCCCATAAATCCCGTCTTGATTACTTTTATTATTGTTCTCAAACAAGCAGGTATAAGCATGAAATAGTGTCAAACAAGCATGATATGATCAGGTCTAGTTTCAGGTTAACAAATCAGTATGCATGGATGATATACGTTCACATATACGAGCAAAATAGTCTAGGTTCATAATCAGGACAGCAAGACCAAGCAGTACTAAAACAGTGATTCAAAGAGCTACAGGTATGCAAATCATGATCCGTCGATGGATCTGAAAACTAGACATCCACACGCATCCAACGAGTATAATAAAGTCATATACTACTTCACAACATCTCAACTCAAAACTGATTTGAATACAGAATTTATGTTCAGGCAGAAAACAGGGGAACGACTTCAAATGCATAAAAATAGCATGAAAACATATCAAATAATTCCACGAAAAATCTGGGGTAATACCCTATTAGTATAGACTCAAAATAATAAGTTTCATAATATTACAGAAAGTATAGGTAAGTCATCAAAAATAAGAAGCAACACAAAAACATGGTTTGACGAATCTGAAATTTCTCAACACTGATGTACGAAAACAAGCATATCTCGCAATCAGTAAATCGAAATCCAATTCCGCCAAAACGGAGTGAAAATAGATAAAATTTTCCAACTTTCATATCTCACAAATAATTTTTATAAAACATAAGGAATTAGGGTGAAAACTGGGTTCAACATAGAACAGCACGCAATTTACTGCAAAAGTAGATTATAGAAAATGATATGAAACATCGTGCAAAACTCATCTTTAAAATACACCAAAAATCTGGGAAGTCTCTACCATTATGAGGAAACACTGAGAAAAATATTATGGCAAGATATTATTTATAACCTAGATCTTGAAATTAATTTGTTAACAAAAATGACTCCAAACTTAATCTGGAAACTACCGACACACCTGTACCAAAACTATCATATCTCGGTCATACAGACTCCAAATCAGGTGAAACGAGTGGGGTTTGAAAATAAACTCAATTATCTACAATTTACTTTGAAATATCCAAGTTGAGATTCGGACCCTAGCATAGGTGAAAACAGCAAACAACGCATCACAGCCTGCAAATTCCAGATTCCACACCTCTTCTTAAAAACGTCATAACTTTCATAATAATGAACCAAACTCAACCAAATTTGAAACGAAGCCTACCAATCATCTAAATATCATATTTAAGGCTTTCTAAAATTTCAAAACCTAATAATTCTCACATGGACAATCAATCAAACACATAGCATGCAATATGTCTCATACACGATTAAAATCAAGTTTGGGTGAAATCTAGGGTATCAACCGATCAATTATCATGTCATAAGTTATCTATGACCTGATTTACACAATAGAGACAAAACCTACAAATAAAAATATAATTTTTGGCCGTCTCTAGACTCAACTACTCTATATGTGAACTTTTTGACTTGTATCAACCTAATAAAATTATGTACAAGTTACTTGTCTCTTAATGACGATGAACGCGAAGAAAAGAGTCCTAGCAATGAAACCCATGAGCGGAATCCCTCCTAGCGCGAATCCAAGCGAACCCACGAACACGAAAAGCTCCTACGATCGAACTCCTTAATGCACGAACCAAAGTGGGGATACCCACTTGACAAATCAGCAAAGGAGAGGGTTTTGATGAGGATTTTGATGGTGGTGGTGCTGATTTGGATGGTGGTCGGCCACAAGGAGGAAAGGGGAGTAGGGTTTTGATGGAGAAGGGTTGTTTGTAATGGTGGTCGGATGGATGGATGAGGGGAGGGCCAGTTTTGGAGGGGGACAAGTGCAGGCCGGAAGTGGAGAGGAGAAAAAAAGAAAGAGACCCGGAAGTATTAGGGAGGAAAAGAGAGAAAAATAGATTAGGGTTAGGGTTTATTAGGATTAAGGTATTTAAATAGGTGATTAATGTGGGCTAATGGGTAGTGGATATCAATATGAATTAATAGGTATACAAATGGGTAATGGATATTGGGTCAAATTCAAACGGGGATACAATTTATAATGAATTCTATGGTTCCTAAAAATCTCCTTAAGAGCCAAAAATCACAATTTGGGCAAATCACCACCAAAAATCCACCACATCACCAAAATGAATAAATATGATGAACGAGGCCAAGAAAATGAGAAAAAGAACTCAAAATGTCGAAAATGAACAAAACGACGAACAATCAGCACAAAGAGGTCAAAAATAAAAGAACAAGAATTGTATATTGAAAATAATCCAATATACGGTTCCGAAAAATACAAGAGATATAAAAATACAAAAAAAATGAAAAATACACTGCAAAATACATAAAGTGAAAAACAAGGGTTACAATACTACCCACCTTACAACAAAATTTCGTCCTCGAAATTTGCTTAGGTGGTACATAGGACATGACGAAAGCAAACTGGGGAAAATGACAGAGAAGAATTGAATCAAGCAATAAGTCAATGGGTGAGAACGAATGCAAGAGATAGGGGGACGTAAACAATACAAGGAAACGAAGCACCAAGAGGATCCTGGGATCCGTGGATTATGAGCCCACAACGCTTTCGCTGCGCCACTCTGATCGGGAAGACTCCGCCAATAGCATCCAGCGATGCCGACTGACGGGCCAAGCAGAAAAATGGAAAGAGAATGAATGGCACCAAAATCAGAAGGATACGGGTACGAAAGATTGAATTCATACCCAACAAGAAATCAATCAAAAAGGACGACTGAAAAAGATGGAAGAATCAAGGAATCAAGAAGTTGAATAAGAAGGGATCAAAAAGAATGGAATAAGACTAGTATCCAGATCATGGTTGATAGTAATTAATTCATTTATGCATGCATGATTGGTGAAATGGTGAGCAGATTCCAGATCGAGCCAAGCTTGTCTAATATATTAGTCAACTAATACATTAGCCAAACCTGAAGTTCTGATACCACAAAAAACCCTGTCACGCCCCGCTTTCCAAAAATACGGAATACGAGCATGTAACAAAAGCCCAACAAATGATTTTCATCATCCATAAACTGTTCAGGAATTCTATACAACATATCACAATATAATCAGAGTCGGAAGTCAGAAAAGTCAACCACATGCACATATGAACCAAATACCAACAAGAATACTTGAAATAAAATATATTAATCTCAAATAATCATGATCTGAAATACACAAATAATCCTGGGTTACATCACCCAAATACAAGAATAAATCCAAATACATGAATACAGTTATTGTTCAAGTAATTACAAAAAAAAAAATAATAATAATAAGCAGAATTTCCAGTATCTAAAACATCATCTCTCCAATATCTTCAGGAACCTGTCCTCCAAAATCTGCAATACAACAAATGCAGGAAAGGAGAAAAGAGAAAACACAAGTACCCGTCAATTGCAAGTCGCGGGTCACAAATAGAGTAGGATACAAGCACATGGAATTGGGAAACTAACTAGCACATGGTATAGGTATAATGTCAACCTAGACAAACTAGCATGGTAAAAGTGTAACCAAGTATCTTATAAACATGCAACAAGTGTCAAGTGTCGTGTAATCTTGTATCAAGTATCATGTTTCATGTAATTCAAGTTTCATGTATCAAGTCTCAGGTATCACGTAGTCAAGTATCAGGCAAGCATGTATCATGTCAAGTATCTTATTCAAGTATCATGTTTAAGTCTTGTGTGATTACTATCAAGGTAGCACGACATGCACCCCACCCTACATGGTTGCTACAACACAACAGTTTCATTTTAGATTTCATAGGGGACCATGCAGGGCAGTGTACTCAGGTATTCACAGAATCACAGAACTTGGTCGGTAAACTTGATCGGTAACTTGATCGGTAAACTTGATCGGTAATAGAATATTAACTTGATCGGTAACTTGATCTGTAAACTTGATCGGTAAACTTGGTCGGTAAACTTGGTCGGTAACATGTCATACAGAAAACACAAGTCTCTTTCCGAGTACACGTTTCTGCACTATCCACTACTAGATCTGTCCCATAAACCCCGGCTTGATTACTTTTATTATTGTTCTCAAACAGACAGGTATAAGCATGAAATAGTGTCAAACAAGCATGATATGATCAGGTCTAGGTTCAGGTTAACAAATCAGTATGCATGGATGATATACGTTCACATATACAAGCAAAATAATCTAGGTTCATAATCAGGATAGCAAGACTAAGCAGTACTAAAACAGTGATTCAAAGAGATACAGGTATGCAAATCATGATCCGTCGATGGATCTGAAAACTAGAAATCCACACGCATCCAACGAGTATAATAAAGTCATATACTACTTCACAACATCTCAACTCAAAACTGATTTGAATACAGAATTTATGTTCAGCCAGAAAACAGGGGAACGACTTCAAACGCATAAAAACAGCATGAAAATGTATCAAATAATTCTACGAAAATTCTGGGGTAATTCCCTATAGGTATAGACTCAAAATAACAAGTTTCATAATATTCCATGAAGTATAGGTAAGTCATCAAAAATAAGAAGCAACACAAAAATATGGTTTGACGAATCTGGAATTTCTCAACACTGCTGTACGAAAACAAGCATATCTCGCAATCAGCGAATCGAAATCCAATTCCGCCAAAACGGAGTGAAAATAGATAAAATTTTCCAACTTTCATATATCACAAATAATTTTCATAAAACATAAGGAATTAGGGTGAAAACTGGGTTCAACATGCACGCAATTTATTGCAAAAGTAGATTATAGAGAAGGATATGAAACATCGCGCAAAACTCATCTTTAAAATACACCAAAAATCTGGAAAGTCCCTAACATTATGAGGAAACACTGAGAAAAATATTATGGAAAGATATTATTTATAACCTAGATCTTGAAATTAATTTGTTAACAAAAATGACTCCAAACTGAATCTGAAAACTACCGACACACCTGTACCAAAACTATCATATCTCGGTCATACAAACTCCAAATCAGGTGAAACCAGTGGGGTTTGAAAATAGACTCAATTATCTACAATTTATTTTAAAATGTCCAAGTTGAGATTCGGACACTAGCATAGGTGAAAACAGCAAACAACGCATCACAGCCCGCAAATTCAAGATTTCACACCTCTTCTTAAAAACGTCATAACTTTCATAATAATCAACCAAACTCAACCAAATTTGAAACGCAGCCTACAAATCATCTAAATATCATATTTAAGGGTTTCTAACATTTCAAAATCTAATAATTCTGACATGGGCAATCAATCAAACATATAGCATGCAATATGTCTCATACACGATCAAAATCAAGTTTGGGTGAAATCTAGGATATCAACCTATCAATTTTCATGTCATAAGTCATTTATGACCTGATTTACATAATAGAGACAAAATCCACAAATAAAAATACAATTTTTGGCCGTCTCTAGACTCAACTACTCTATATGTGAACTTTTTAATTTGTATCAACCTAATGAAATTATATACAAGTTACTTGCCTCTTAATGACGATGAACGCGAAGAAAAGAGTCCTAGCAATGAAACCCATGAGCGGAATCCCTCCTAGCGCGAATCCAAGCGGACCCACGAACACGAAAAGCTCGTACGATCGAACTCCTTAATGCACGAACCAAAGTGGGGATACCCACTTGACAAATCAGCAAAGGAGAGGGTTTTGATGAGGATTTTGATGGTGGTGGTGCTGATTTGGATGGTGGCCGGCCACAAGGAGGAAAGGGGAGTAGGGTTTTGATGGAGAAGGGTTGTTTGTAATGGTGGTCGGATGGATGGATGAGGGGAGGGCCGGTTTTGGAGGGGGACAAGTGCAGGCCGGAAGTGGAGAGGAGAAAAAAAGAAAGAGACCGGGATGTATTAGGGAGGAAAAGAGAGAAAAAGATATTAGGGTTAGGGTTTATTAGGATTAGGGTATTTAAATAGGTGATTAATGTGGGCTAATGGGTAGTGGATATCAATATGAATTAATAGGTATACAAATGGGTAATGGATATTGGGTCAAATTCAAATGGGATACAATTTATAATGAATTCTATGGTTCCTAAAAATCTCCTTAAGGGCCAAAAATTACAATTTGGGCAAATCACCACCCAAAATCCACCACATCACTAAAATGAATAAATATGATGAACGAGGCCAAGAAAATGAGAAAAAGAACTCAAAATGGCGAAAATGAACAAAACGACGAACAATCAGCACAAGGAGGTCAAAAATAAAAAAAAAGAATTATATATTGAAAATAATCCAATATACGATTTCAAAAAATACAAGAGATACAAAAATACACAAAAAATGAAAAATTCACTCCAAAATACATAAAGTGAAAAACAAGGGTTACATTGTGCTTATGCATGTATTTCATTCCGTTTTTCTCCCTACTTTTATAAATCATTTTCATTACTACTATTTTGTGTTATTGTGTTTGAAATTTATAATCTATACATCTATTTTGATATTTCATTGTGTGACTTTGAACTCTTTTTCTTACCTCTATACTATTTTTATATCACAAATTCCAAACCATAGCGTCATACTTAAATTAAATGTCCCCTATCCCTATACATATGGAAGGTTACATCTTCCATTTCACCATTTCGGTGCAACCTAATGTCGAGGTGGCAAATATGCAACTCGATGTCAATGGAGGCAAATTGCAACTGGATGTCGGGAAGGCAAAATGTGCAACCAAATATCCAGACGGCAATCTGCAACCTGATGTCGTGAAGGCAAACATGCAACTTGATGTTAATGAGGTAAGATTTTCTACCTATTTACTAATTGATATTTCAAGACTTTTTACTTATATAATGAAACTAATGGTAAAGAAATATTTTTCTTATGACATTTTGTTTATACAATTACACTTTATGTTTCCATACAATTTGAACTAGTGTAGTTGATTTTACTCTATTTTGTGTTTACAATTTTTTTTTTTCATTTATGTTAAGATTGAGTACATTAACTATGGTCTACGTTTTCATTCTTTTGTGAATTACTATTTACTTCCACCATTTTCCAATTGCTTAACATTTTAGATTCCTCACTTACTTTTGTTTCCACATCCTAATTAATGATTTGACGCTTACTTTTGTAATATTTAATTAACTCCTTTTAAGTCTTCTTGAATATATATAGTTTGGCTTATTTTGCTCGTTACCCTCTAATGTGTTTTTTGAGTATTGATTATAATGTCAACATTCACTAATTATTATATGTCTTTTACATTCATTGTTATTAATATTTCTTTACTTAGATAAATTTGTTCGTATTTTTATGTATCTTGACTGGTTATTTTTTCCAAGACAATATTTTTTATATCACCTTTAGAGTTTGTGTTCCTTGTTGTTTGGATGGTTATCAACCTTTTTGTAGTGGGTTTTATCTCTTCACTTTGACTTCCTATTCTATGTGAATAGTCTTCCTAATTTCTTACGATTGAGGATTAATGATGTATTTTGACTTCAGTTTCCATTTATAATTGATCGACTATATATATTCTTGTTTGATTTATTTATAGAGTTGATAAGCCAAATCCTTATTTTGTTTTATAACGTTATTATTATTATTGCTATGGTTTTCGCTATTATTATTGGTATCATTATTATTATTGATATTAACATTGCTATTATTATTGTTGTTTTCATTATTTTATTATTATTGTTAATATTGAATTACCTTCATAAAAAAAATGTTGAACCCAAATTATATTCTGTTTTGCATTATTATTCTTACCAGTATTGTTGGTATGTTATTATTATTATTATTATTATTGCCATTATTACTATTGTTTTTATTGTTATTATTGTTATTAAAATTATTGTTGTTATTATTATTATTGTTATTATAATTGTTATTATGATTATTGCATTATTTTCATGAATTTTTTGAATCCAATTTTGGTCATGTACGTATTATCATGATTATCAGTATTATTAGCATTTTTAATTTTATTATTATTATTATTACCAGTATGATTATGACGATTTTTATTACTGTTATTATTATTGCTATTATTATTTTTAATATTATTGTTATCATTATCATTATTATTATTGATATTATTATTTTTATTATTAATATGTGTTGTTATTCTTATTGTTATTATTATTCTATTATTATTGATATTATTATTTTTATTATTAATATTTTTTGTAATAATTATTTTGTCAAAACCCATTAGTTTTGATCTATAGTATATCTTTTAATTATTTAAATTTAAGCCAAACTTTATATTCATTTTGCATTATTTATTTATATCTATCTTGAGCTCATACTCTCCTTGATCCCGGTGTCTCATTCTTGTCTTCCTGCTCGGTTCGTCGTTTGGTGTCATATGGCCTACAGCGACATGTACGTTGCTTGGAACATCACCATCGGAGTAGTGAAGTGGAAGCGTGGTGGGCCCATAACCCACAGGTCCAAGGATTCTCTGGTTGTTCCTTCTTCTTTGCATCATTCAATTCTTGTTCGTCTTTTCACTTATCATCTTTTGTCGATTTATTATTCGACATCGATCTTATTTTTGTCCTTTTCTTATTCTAGTGGTTTCGTCAATTGAGTTTTCTTTTTCTAATTTTATGCCTTGTTATTTCTTAAATTGCTTCTGTTTTGTCCTGCTGCCTGCCAGAATGAATTTTGAGGATGAAATTCTTCTTGTAAGGTGGGTAGGATTTGTAACCCCTGTTTTCGATTATACGGATTTCCAGTTCTTTTCTTTTCTCCATGTATTCTTGTATTTCAATTTCCGTATAAATTCTTTCCGATGCATTTAAATCTATTGAATTTCCTATTGAAACCCAAATTTATATTCCAAACTAGAATATTGTCTCCCTTCTTTTCATTTATTTGGTTTTGATATGGCTAAAAATAGGGTTAAATTGGAACCGTCCAAATAGGGCACGAATCTTAAAGCTTAGGGGTAAAATGGTAATTTCACCTACAAACGGGTCTGAAGTGGGTACTGGGTCTTCTTTCCAGATACCCAATAGCTCGCGAATGGATCCATCTCAACTCGGCGCGGGTTCCAACCCGCAGCAAACCCAGTCCAGCATGATAGAATTAGGGTTTATGATTAATCTTAATCAACGGCCCTGATTCACTCTATCCTTTCACTGGGAATTAGGGATCTTATCCCAAAACTGGTCCCAAAGGCGGCTATAAATACCTCCCATCCACCATCATTAAGAGGTAATCAATCTTTTGCCAGTTAACGCTCATTCATAATCTTTTCTGATTACTGACTTGAGCGTCGGAGGATGCATCGCCGGGATCAACCCCGGTGTCTCGCACTTTTTGCAGGTGAACGACGGGAGTCAACGTTCTAACTCCGGTGGAAAGGTTTCAGGTTTGACTATTCGGTTTCCCTAAGAATCCACAAATTCTATCTGTTTGCTCCCACACCAGATTTAGCGGTAACAGATTGGCACCGTCTGTGGGAACCCATAAATAGCAGCCCTTCCTCTTCCAATCGGTCAGATCATTTCCAGCCATGCCTCCAAGAAAACTAAGATCCATAGGGTTCAACCGTGGACCCACTCCTCCTCAGCCACAACAGGAGATCCCCCTCCAAACGATCCAGCCGCAGGGACAACTCCCCCTTCAACCTGACCAAGCTCCACAGCAGGACCAACCTCCTCTTCAGAACTTTCAACCCCCTCAGGGTCAGACTGGGCCCCAGAATGCCGGTGTAGGGGTCTCCCGTCCTAACCAACAGAAACAACCCCTTCAACGTGACCACGTCTCCGTGCACAACCCTTCTACAGACTCGATGGCATCCCACAATCCCCGAGCTTCCGAAGACCTCCGCAACACCCTCATGAATGGGTAGAAAGAAAAGGACCTTTGCCAGCGTCTGGATGAAAGGCGGGCCTGTGAGGGAACCTCCCGCCAAGAACGTCCAAATGAGCGATCTCCTCGTCGCCGAGACTACAGGAGGTCCCCACCTCACAGAAGACGAAGAGAGTCCCCCGAGCACCATAGAAGAAGACCATATTCTCCTGCTGGTCGACAACCCCCGAGGGATGATACCGCACCCATCACTCGTGCCGAATTCCAACTAGCCAATTTCGCTCTTAATACAAGATCATTTAAGTCGGGTTTCTTTGTTATTTGGATAGGTGAATTCTTATGGATCCATCCCCCGAGGGAACGGGACATGATAAGTTTTCATCACCCACCTATATTTTGATCCATTATTAGGTCATAAGAGACTAACTCATCCCCAAATGTCGGTTAGTCAGAAGAACAAGTAAGAGGACTCGGAGTTCGGAGTTAAGAGCTAAGAGTTCCGAGTTCTGAGTTGCTTGATAGAGGTCTTATTCTATAGTATTATATATATAATACTATCTAAAACAAAGCGTAGATGAAAGAAAAGAGGATCATGAAAATGCTTTCCTTCCTGATGAGTAGGGACCTCTTTCTGAGCTTTCTTTCCATTTTTTAGAAAGGGATGATGATGATCCACTCTCTATCTTCCGTAGCTCAACCAAGAGCAGACGGGTTTTCTTAGCCGGAAGAAGAACTCGATTTTGCACCAGATGTGGAAGAATCAACCGCTGTTTGACCAACTATCTTGCAAGCCCTCAACCTCCATCCAGATAACAACAATGCTCAGAGGGTCCCCACTCCTCCTCCGGTCCAAAGTCCTCGCCATCGGTCCCTAACTCCTCCCACATCTCCTAGCAACCGCCATCATATTCCTAGCCCTCTCCACTCCCGGAGCTACCGTCGCCGCAGCCCTCGCTCCCCACCGTACGAAGACGAGTCCAGAGACTCATTTGCCTACCGACGAAGGGATGATGCAGTCTATCGTCGTCTCCATTAGAAGGAGAGGCACCTCAGCCAGCTAGATAGGGAAGAGGAGCTGAGAGGAAGGGCCCTCCGTCCAAGTCGACCTCCCTTCTCTCGAACTATCATGGAAGCTCCTGTTCCAATAGGCTTCAAGCCCCCGCAGTTCGAGACTTACTCTAGGGAGTCAGACCCTGTGGACCACATCGAGAGCTTCAAGACCCTCATGTTGATCCACCAAGCTTCCGATGCTCTGCTGTGCAAAACCTTCCCGGCCACTCTCAAGGGACCGGCCCGGGAATGGTACTCTCGCCTTGCCCCTTCCTCTATATTCTCCTTTGAACAGTTTGAGACTCTCTTCGTGACCCACTTCGTGAGTAGCCGTCGCACCAAGAAGACCAGTATTTCGCTACTCTACCTCGACCAGAAGAAGGGTTAGAAGCTCAGAGACTATGTGAAGCGGTTCACGGCAGAAGCAAGGTCCATTGCCTCCCTCGACCAGTTGATCGCTGCGGCAGCCTTCCAGTCAAATGTCCTTAACTCAAGCCTTCGGTCCTCCCTTGTCAAGAAGCCCCCGCAAAACTTCTTCGACCTCCTTCTCAAAAGCGAGAAGTATATTCGGGCTGAGGAAGCTGAACATCGCCCCACTTTTGAGGGGTCTTCCTCCGGGACCAAAAGAAAGGCAACTGAAGAAGAGGGAGCCAAGAAGCTCCAGAAGGACAATGGGGGCCAGCGCCGCCCCTTTCTCAGGTTCGAGAAATTCACTCCTCTTAACGCCAACATTTTCACTGTTCTCATGGAGGTTGAGAATGAAGGGTTTCTGCCTCCTGCCCTGAAGATGAATACCCCTGGCAAGAAGAGGGATAAAGAGAAGTGGTGCCGATATCATCGGGACCACGGCCACGACTCCAATGATTGTTGGGCCCTGAAGAATGAAATCGAGGCCCTCATCCAGAGGGGGCAGCTGTCTAAATTTGTGAGAAATGATCGAATCGATCTTTCTCCTCTCCCCAGGGGGGCTAATAAGCGTCCTGAAAGGTGCGAGGAGACTCCCGAGTTTGAAGAGGAATGCATCCTGCATCTCATTCATGGAGGCCCCATGGGAGGCACCTCCAACTCCTCTCAAAATGCCTTCATCAGGGAGGTCAACTCAGTACATGGCATGCCCGCTCCCAAAGGCCTCGGAGTACCGGTTTCTTTTTCAGATGAAGACCTTGAGGGTGTCCGAACCCCCCATTGTGACGCACTAGTGATCAACCTCCATATGGAAAATTTTAAAGTGGAGAGAATCCTG
Source organism: Hemerocallis citrina (assembly GCA_017893485.1). Lineage (NCBI taxonomy): Eukaryota > Viridiplantae > Streptophyta > Magnoliopsida > Asparagales > Asphodelaceae > Hemerocallis > Hemerocallis citrina. Next base: position 122,286 of record JACEHZ010000110.1, on the reverse strand, counting down.
GTCGACAATGGTAGTTCCGTTAACATCCTCTTCCTTGCGGCTTTCCGAGGACTTATGCTATCGCGAAACAGGCTCAAGCCTGCCGGATACATGCTTCATGGGTTCACGGGAGTGCCAGTGACTATTGAAGGGGTGATCACCCTCGACGTAACCGCTGGAAAAACTCCTACTACCCAGACGGAGCCGATGGACTTCATGGTCGTCGACATCCCCGCTGCTTACAACGTGATTCTAGGCCGACCTGGCCTAGCTGCTCTAGAGGTCGTCCTGTCGGCTTATCATCTTAAGATGAAGTTCCCCACCAGGGTAGGAGTAGGGAAAGTGAGATGTAGTAAAGAGATGGCTCGCAAGTGTTACATGACCTCCACCGGGGGTCCAGTCGTCTCTCTCGAGACTCTTGAGATTCCCCAAGAGAATGTCCGACCAACGTCTGAGCCGGTGGATGAATTGGAGGAAGTGCTCTTCTCCGAGCAAGATCCGAACCGCAAGTTCCTTATTAGCAAGACCCTCCCATCTGCCCTATGCTCCGACATAATCCAATGCATCAGAAAAAACCATGACCTCTTCGCATGGTCGGCTGTCGACATGCCAGGAATCTCCGAAGAGCTACTCGTCCACCACCTGAGCGTTGCTCCGGGGTCCAAACCGGTCCAACAGAAAATGCACAAATTTGCCCATGAGCGCCAGTAAGCTATAAAGGAAGAAGTGGACAAGCTCCTCAAGGCTCGATTCATACAAGAGGTTAAATATCCCGAATGGCTCTCTAATGTCATCATGGTTAAGAAGGCCAACGGAACTTGGAGAATTTGCATCGACTTCACCGACCTGAACAAAGCATGCCCTAAAGATCCATTCCCTCTCCCCAGCATCGACACCTTGATCGACGCTACTTCGGGTCACGAACTGCTCAGCTTCATGGATGCCTTTTCTGGGTATAACCAGATCAGGATGTTCCCCCCGGATATCCCGAAGACCTCCTTTGTGACCGATCAAGGGCTCTACTGCTATAGGGTAATGCCCTTCGGGCTAAAGAATGCCAGTGCGACCTATCAATGCCTCATCAACAAGGTCTTTCAAGAACAGATCGGCCAAAACATGGAAGTATATGTTGATGATATGCTAGTCAAGAGCATCCGTAGGGCCGATCATGTGGCCGATCTGCAAGAGGCATTCGATGTATTAAGGAAGCATGACATGAGGCTCAACCCAAACAAGTGTGCGTTCGGAGTCTCGTCCGGAAAGTTCCTAGGCTTCATGGTCAGCCAAAGAGGAATCGAAGCCAACGCCGAAAAAATCAAAGCTATACTGGACATGACTCCTCCTAAAAGTGTGAAAGAGGTTCAGAAACTCACGGGGTGCCTCGTATCCATAGGGAGCTTCCTATCTAAGTCGGGGGAGAAGTATCTTTCCTTCTTCAAGGCACTCAGGGGGGCTAAGGGCTTCGAGTGGGGTCAGTAGCAACAAGAATCATTCGACCAGCTGAAAGCCTATCTAGTGAAACCCCCTCTCCTTAGCAAGCCTATTCCCGGGAAAACACTTTACCTCTACTTAGCTGTCTCTGAACAAACCCACAGTACTGTCCTGATGAGGGAAGAAGACAAGGCTCAGAAGCCCATCTATTACGTGGGCAAGGTACTTCTAGATGCCGAGCTCTGCTATCCAATGTTGGAGAAGATGGCCTATGCCTTGGTTATGACAGCTAGGAAGCTCCGCCCTTATTTTCAGTCCCACTCGGTAGTCGTTCTTACCGACCAGCTGCTTAAGCAAGTCCTACACAAACCCGAGACCTCCGGCCGTTTGATGAAGTGGTCGATCGAGCTAAGCCAGCATGACATATCATACCAGCCTCGGACCGCAATCAAGGCTCAAGCCTTAGCTTAATTCATTGTTGAGAGCACCATTCCAGAGGTCAGCCAAGCAGCAAACGGGCCTCCTATCTGGACGGTATATGTAGACGGATCCTTTTTCACCGAGGGGAGCAGAGTCGGGGGCATTCTGGCAGGCCCAGATGATTTTGTTCCCCAATACTCCCTCTGCATCAACTTTAAGGCCTCCAACAATGAAGCGGAGTATGAAGCCCTTATAGCCGGCCTCGATATGGCTTGCAAGGCAGGGGCACAACGTCTCTGGATATTTAGCGACTCTCAGCTGGTTGTGAATCAAGTCTTAGGCGAGTATGAGGCGTGAGATGACCGAATGGCTAAGTATCTAGCCAAGGTCCAAAATCTCATGGCTTCATTCGAAGAGGCGCTAATTCAGCGGATCCCCAGAGAAGAAAATTCCCAAGCAGATGCCCTCTCCAAATTGGCCTCCTCCTCCCTTCAAGGTCTCGAGTAGACTGTCCTGATTGAAGTGCTCCTAAGACCAAGCATAGAAGAAGGAATTCCCGACTCGATGGAGTCGCTGCTCGTCCAACTTCAAGACAACTGGATGAAACCTCTGATAGAATTTCTAAGGGATGGCCTCCTCCCCGAAGACCCTAAGGAAGCTCGTCGAGTCCGAACGAGAGCGTAGCGGTACACCCTTGTTGAAGGGGTCTTGTACAAACGCTCATACACCCAAGTAGACGGCAAACCCTACTTGAGGTGCCTCTTCCCGGAAGAAGCCTCATATGCCTTGCAAGAGCTCCACGAAGGTATAGGCGGAGCACATTCAGGGTCAAGGTCCCTTGCCAGGAAGGTGTTGAACTATGGGTACTTCTGACCTACCTTCCTACAAGATGCCGAACGACATGTCCGGCAATGCAGCTCCTGTCAGCAGTATTCCAACATTCGTCGCTTACCCCAAGCACAACTCACCTCTCTATCAATTCTGATCCCTTTCGCAATGTGGGGAATGGACTTGCTAGGCCCGTTTCCACCAGCTCCCGGCCAACTCAAGTTCTTAGTCGTGGCAATCGAGTACTTGTCCAAGTGGATAGAGGCCGAACCATTGGCTACAATCACCGAGAATAAAGTGCTGCAGTTCTTTTGGAAGAACGTCATATGTCGGTTCGGCGTGCCTAGGATCCTAATAACCGATAATGGAACACAATTTATAGGGGTTGCATTCCGATCTCTGTGTGAAGACCTCGCCATTCAGCAACTCTTCTCCTCCGTCTCCCATCCTCAATCAAATGGCCAGGTGGAAAACGCCAACCGACAGATCCTCTCTGGTATCAAGAAGAGGCTTGATAAGTTAGCCAAAGGCTTATGGGTGAAACAGCTTCCCAACGTACTGTGGAACTACCGCACTACGAAACGGACCCCCACAGGAGAGTCGCCTTTCAATCTCACCTATGGGTCCTAAGCTGTGATCCCCTTGGAAGTCGGCCTACCATCACCTCTCCTTATGGCCTATGAAGAAGAGCAAAATGCCAGAGAGCTCCGGGGGAATTTGGACTTGATCGATGAGCTCCGTGAAAGAGCTTCAATTCGCCAGCAAAATTATCGAAGAAGAATCGAGCTAGCCTACAACAAAAGGGTCCGTCCTACCAATCTCAAGGAAGGGGACTTGGTCCTCAGAAAACTAGCTATCTCCTTCCCCAACTAAAAGAGTAAGCTAGCCCCGAATTGGGAAGGACCCTACAAGATCACCAAAGAAGTTCGCCCCGAAACATACCGTCTTGAAGACCTTGAAGGCAGAGAGATTCTCAGGGCTTGGAATGCCGACCATCTGTTGAAATACCAAGAGAGTGCATGAACGCCTCTCTAAGTACCTTCAGATGTCGAACCATTCCTTTCTTTTCACTTGTATTTTGCTTCTCTATTTTCTCAATATAATAATGGCTTGAAACTTAGAAGCAACCAACTAGTAGTTATCAATAAAGAGTTTCTTTGCCCCATATTTTCCTTGTGATTACTTGTATCTCTCTGTTTAACGTCTTTAGTTTTTTTTTACTCAAACGACGAGTTCGGAGTCCAAAACTTGGTTTGATTCCGCTTCGCAAGCTCGCTCTTAAGCGAGATAGAAGTGGTTTGCCATTCGGAATTGATCCCACAACCGTTGAAACTCACTCAAATGACGAGTTCGGAGTCCAACACTTGGCTCGATTCCGCTTTGCAAGTTCGCTCTTAAGCGAACTAGAAGTGGTTCGCCATTCGAAATTGCTCCCACAACCGTTGAAACTCACTCAAACGACGAGTTCGGAGTAAAACTTGGCCCGATTCCGCTTCGCAAGTTCGCTCTTAAGCGAGCTAGCAGTGGCTCGCCATTCGGAATTGCTCCCACAACCGTTGAAACTTACTCAAACGACGAGTTCGGAGTCCAACACTTGGCTCAATTCCGCTTCGCAAGCTTGCTCTTAAGCGAGCTAGAAGTGGTTTGCCATTCAGAATTGCTCCCACAACCGTTGAAACTCACTCAAACGACGAGTTTGGAGTCCAACACTTGGCTCAATTCTGCTTTGCAAGTTCGCTCCTAAGCGAGCTAGAAGTGGTTCGCCATTCGAAACTGCTCCCACAACCATTGAAACTTACTCAAACGACAAGTTCGGAGTCCAAGACTTGACTCGATTCCGCTTTGCAAGCTCGCTCTTAAGCAAGCTAGAAGTGGTTCGCCATTCGAAATTGCTCCCACAACCGTTGAAACTCACTCAAACGACGAGTTCGGAGTCCAACACTTGGCTCGGTTCCGCTTTGCAAGTTCGCTCTTAAGCGAGCTAGAAGTGGTTCGCCATTCGGAATTGCTCCCACAACCGTTGAAACTTACTCAAACGACGAGTTCAGAGTCTAACACTTAGCTCGATTCCGCTTTGCAAGTTCGCTCTTAAGCGAGCTAGAAGTGGTTCGCTATTCGGAATTGCTCCCATAACTATTGAAACTCACTCAAACGACGAGTTCGGAGTCCAACACTTGGCTCGATTCCGCTTTGCAAGCTCGCTCTTAAGCAAGCTAGAAGTGGTTCACCATTCGGAATTGCTCCCACAACCATTGAAGCTTAATCGATGCGCACGAAGTGTTTACAACTATACTAGACATGGGAGAAGATTACTTGGGGGTGCTACACCTTTGGCTCCTATGGTTCGTTCAAAGTTGAAGCTAGACATTCCGTTCCTATAAGAAAAAATATTTGCTTCTGATTTTTAGTAGTTGTTAAAAGTTGGAGGGGTTGTACTTGAATAAATGCCAACCAACAAAGCACACAAACACAGAAGAGAAACAAGCTTTCACTTATATAAAATTCTAACGCACAAAGGAGCTCAAGTTACAAGACCAAGCTACTACTACGAGGTACTACAAAAACTCAAAGAAGCATAATTACAACAACATATTCAACGCTTCTTCGGAATGGGGACGTTTTGGTTCAGGGACACCCGGAGGCGGCGCCGCCTAACCTCCGAGCTCGTCTCTAAACCAACGAACCGAGACGCCTCTTCGGCACTGCCTCTGACTGTGGCTCCAACCGAAGCGCCACTAGACGAAGCAGCCACCCCACTCTGAGCGTCGACCGGGCTCCGCCTAACAGCTGGCAAACGAGTCACGAGCTCATAAAACGAAATCCCTCTCTCGCTCTCTTCACGAGTACACGACGTACTTCGGACGTTGATCCTTTCAGGCTGAGGTTTGAGGCGAGCAACTTCCTCCTCGAGCTCAACGATCCTATCCTTCAAAGTGTCTTCCTTCACAGATATTTTGAAGTGAGGAAGTTTAGCGGAGATTGCGGCATCAGCGCTGTCGGCTATGATGCGACGAAGGTGGGTCACTTCGATGCTTTTGTCGACTGTAACCTTCCTCAACTGCTCGACCCTCGCCGTCAACTCGTCCCGCTCGACCATCAACTTACCCACTGCCGATGCTAATTCATCTTCCTCTGCCGAAAGTTCTTCTTCAGCTATTTCCAGATGGCAAACCTCCGCCAGTAGCTCGCCTTTCTCTTTCTCAACGTCGAATAGCGTCTTCCTAAGCAACTCCACCTCGCCTTCATGACGAACCTCGCGAGATCACTTCCACAGTTGTTTCAGCTCGGATAAATACTCTCTCGCAGTTGCTTTGAGATCCTCTAGTCTCAACTCGCTCTTGAGGAAACTCTCTCGGCCGCGAGAGAGGGCCCGCTTCGCCTCTTCCAATTCAGTGTGAAGGCGAGATGCTTCAGAGACTGGTCTCGACTCGACAACCTGAAAAGCTAAAGCGTATCAACACAAAGTACAACAGGCGATGCTCAACACTTAGCCGAATTTTGAGGAAACTTCAAGTCAAAAGCACCCAAACACTTAGCCAAATTTCGAAGAAATTCCATTTCAAAACAATCCAACACTTAGTCGAATTTGAGAAGAGATTTCAAACAAAACTTTATTCATTTCAAAAAGGCGGTGGCCAGTCCGCTACAAGGCAGTACATAAAAGAAGAAGAAAATTTTCATATACAAGAGAAAGAGGATCAAGGAGCCACCTTGGGCGGTGACTCGGCAATAGGAGCTTCGGTGGACGGCCCCTCGTCCCCCGCCGCCCCGGCTCGGGGGTCGGCCGCGACTTCGTCGTCCCCTTCTTCCACAGTCACTTCGGTTCGGGGGTCGGCTGCCGAAGTCTCGAGATCGGCGGGAGCCTCGTTGCCTTGCCGCTCGTACTCCTCCTCCTCTTCCTCATCCCCTTTGTCTTCTTCCTCTCCACCAGGCCACAGCCTGTACCCCACCCTCTCGAAGCTGGGGATTCGAGCCTCGACATGATCGAGCGCTCTGGCATAGGACAGCTCCATGTTAGCCGCCATGTGCTTCTTGGCCTCGGCCTCGATCTCTGCCCTCACCTTCTCCATGGCATCGGCCTGTTGCAGCTTCACTGCCTCCAAAGCCTTCGCCGCTGTGGCCCTCTCCTTGGCCGCCTTTGCAACCTCCGAAGTAAGCTTTTCCTTCGCTTGCGCCAAGGCCACCTCGAGGTCGGCGACCTGGGCTGCCAGAGCGTCCGAGCCTTGTCACTAAGGGCCTTCAGCTCCCTCTCCTGCTCGGAATACTCCTTGAGGAGATGGCTGAAGTGGCAAGTGGCCTGCACGAAGAAATAGACGGAGCACCGTGAAAACCGAGCTAAAGACTTAGAAAATATTCAAGAAAAATTTGAAACAGCAAAGGGAACTTACCGACATGAGCGACCGAGCTACTTCGAGAGCATCGTCCCCTGTCGTCCCCGCCTTCAGTGCGGCTCGGTCCTTTGGGGTCGGTAGGTGCCGAACCGCCTGCATGCTCATCCCCGAGTCCCCCAAGAAGCCGTTGTGATTCATCACCCACCAATCGGGGACGAACAGCTTCTTGTGAGCCTCGGTCAATATCGCCTCGGCATGCTTTGTCAGGGGCGAGGCCTCAAGCGCCAGCGCCGCCGAGATGGAGAAGCCCTCACCTACGGGGGCAGAAGGGGTCGGATGGACAACGAAAGCCGAGGACGACTCCCGAGGCAAAATGGTGACGACCACCGAGGGCGCCTTGGTGGGTCGTCCAGATGAGGGACCAGTGCCCATCCTTTTCCTCTTCTTGCCGTCGCCGACTTTGCTTCTTTCAGCCATCATGCCCCTGAAGTCCATGTTCGGCACCTCTGTCCAAGTGAGAAGAGAAACAAGTTAGAAAAAGTATACAAGGCATTAAAGAAAGGAAAATCACAAAGAGATGTCAAGAGCGTACTCGGGTCGATCGGACTAAGGTCCGACCCGTGCAGCACCTCCTCGGTCATCTCCCTCCAACTTAACATCGAGAGGCCGATCATCTTGGCTGCCACCTCTGCGTCGGCCGGAGTCAACACCAGCTCGGCCTTTGCAAACTTCGGCACCTCCTCCTTCCACCGAGTCGGGAAGTCCCATGCCGAGGGCCCCTTTATCAGGAAAAACTTTCCCTTCCACAACTTTATCGAGTCGGGATTCTCTATCAGCTTGACTAACTTCCGAGGAGACAGATAGTAGCGAGGCTCGAGCTTGCTCATCCTGTTGATTCGATATAAGCTTCGGAGGATGACGAGGTCCGGCTCCACTTTGGCAGTTCGGCATTGCAGAAGGAAACCGAGGACATGGCGCCACGTGTTCGGCATGAACTGTATGGGATCCAAACCGTACCACCGAAGGACTACCGTCACGAAGAGATGAAGAGGGAAGCGCAGACCGGCGTTCAGCGCGTCATAGGCGAGGAAGCATGTGGCCGGTGGGAAGACAGTGTTCGCTCGCACCTCGGGGGCCGGGGAGGACCAGCCTGTACTCCTTGGGGATGGCAAAACCCTTCCTGGTCCGGAGTAGATCCTGCTCGGTTAGAAGCGAGAGGATGAGGGGATGTCGTCCACCTCGGTGATCTCCCTCGGATCATTCTCCTCGTAGGTCTCCGTGCGACCGATGACAGCCTTAGTCAGCAGCTCACCGCTGTACTGCCTTATCCCAGCATGACCGGACAGCATGGTCGGCATCCGACCCGATTTGCCCCCTCGCCTCTCGGTCTCCACCACCTCCTCGACGATCGCGGACCGGACCACTTTCTTCCCCTTCTCCTCCGCCGCAGACGATCCTGCTATCTCCTTCCCCTTCCTTCAGCTTACTACTTCTCACCTCTCCTTGGCATTCCGATCTCCCGAGGACGATGCCTCACTACCCGAGTTTACTCGTGACATCTCGAATAAATATCTAAGGTAAGGAAAACTGACCTTGAAGTGACGTTCACGGTCGGAAAAAGTTCGCCGAAAATCGCTTGGCCTTCGCGACAGCTAGTGCAACCACCCTTGAGCTCAAATCTCCGCTAGCAGAGCAACTCGAGAGCAAAAGTAAAAACTTGAGAGTAAAAAGGGAAGAATGAGATAAAGGGTGAGGGGGTGAGAACTTATAGCCAAAGAGGTGACTGTTGGACTTTTGAAGTGCTTAGAGTCCCATCAAGAGAGATGAAACGACAAAATAGAGAAGGCTACGACGGTTCAGAAGAAAGACGCGTCGGCTCACTTAACATCATGGCTCAACAACTCATAACATGACGAGCCACCGAGGCACTCTTCCGAGCTACCGGGGCACTGACCTCCACATATGGAGAAAAATACTACCGAGCTACTTTCACAGTCGGATTGCCTCAAAATTCGTGTCCGAATCTGATGAGCGGCTCAGATCACGCCACGCCCACAAAATGACAAGATAACGTTTTCTCGTGATCTGAACCTCCAACCTCGAGATTTGCGCCATGATGAGCGCCCCTGATCCAACCATGTAGCTCGAAAACTCATAACTTGCCGAGCCACAGAGGCACTCTTCTGAGCTACCGGGGCACCGACCTCCACATATGGAGAAAAATGCTGCCGAGCCACTTTCACCGTCGGATTGCCTTAAAATTCGTGTCCGAATCTGATGAGCGGCTCAGATCACGCCACGCCCACAAAACGACAAGATAACGTTTTCTCGTGATCTGAACCCCGTCCTCGTGATTCGTGCCGTGATGAACGTTCCAGATTAAGCCACATGTCCCAGCGATTCATTCCGAACTGCCGACCCACCGGAGTGCTCAGCCGAGCTACCGAACAGCTTAGCCGAGCCATCGAACTACTAAGGGGCAGAGGTCGAGCTGCCGACCCACCGGAGTGCTCAGCCGAGCTACTGAACAGCTTAGCCGAGCCACTAAGCTACTAGGGGGTAGAGGACGAGCTACCGAGCCACCGAACCGCTCTGGCCGAACTACCGAGGTACCGACCCACACATTTGAAGAAAAATGACGCTGAACTACTTCAACCGTTGGATCATGTCAAAAAACGTGCTAGAACGTAATGAACGGTTCAGATCACGCCACACCCACAAAACGACAAGATAGCATTTTTTCGTGATCTAAGCCGCCCTCCTCGTGATGAGCGCCGTGATGAGCACTCCAGATCTTACCACGTAACTGGCAGCTCGTTACGTGCCGAGCTACCGAGCTATCGAGGACGGGGTGCCGAGGTACCGAGGTACCGACCTCCGCAAGCGGAGAAAAAAGCCTGCTGAGCTACTCCAGCCGTCTGATCCTCCAGATATCCGCGCCACGTCATGATGGAAGGCCCAGATTTTGCCACGTCATAATTCGGAATTAAAATTAATTTTTATTTATTAAAATCAATTTATTTATCTAAAAATTGCGAAAAAAATGATTAAAAATTCGGGAAATTTAATTAAAAATTCTAAAAAATAATTATAAATTTGGGGAAATAATTTTGTGCCCCTGGGTAAATAATTATTGCTTAGAAGAGTCAATTAAAATCCCCGAACAACGAATCAACACTTCGCAAAATTAAATAAATGGTCCGAAAAATAGATAAAAATTAAGAAAAATTGCAAAAAGTCGAGAAGAGCTCAAGAACAACCTAGAGCACTCAACTAACTCGGAAAATCACCATAATGCCTCATACAAAGATTCGACACCTCCCATTTGGACTCTGATACAACTCCGCAAGCCATTAAAACAGTACAACTACTCCTCAAAGGCAGATCAAACTCAGTCTTCGGGAGTGGGGGGCTCGTGATATGGCTAAAAATAGGGATAAATCGGAACCGTCCAAATAGGGCACGAATCTTAAAGCTTAGGGGTAAAATTGTAATTTCACCTACAAACGGGTCTGAAGTAGGTACTGGATCTTCTCTCCAGAGACCCAATAGCCTACGAACGGATCCATCTCAACTGGGCTCGGGTTCCAACCCGTAGCAAACCCGGTCCAGCAGGATAGAATTAGGGTTTATGATTAATCTTAATCAATGGCCCTGATTCACTCTATCCTTTCACTGGTAATTAGGGATCTTATCCTGAAACTGGTCCCAAAGGCATCTATAAATACCCCCCCATCCACCATCATTAAGAGGTAATCAATCTTTTGCCAGTTAACGCTCATTCATAATCTTTTCTGATTACTGACTTGAGCGTCGAAGGGTGCGTCGCCGGGATCAACCCCGGTGTCTCGCACTTTTTGCAGGTGAACGGCGGGAGTCAACGGTCTAACTCCGGTGGAAAGGTTTTAGGTTTGACTATTCGGTTTTTCTAAGAATCCACAAATTCTATCTGTTTGCCCCCACACCAGATTTAGTGGTAACAGGTTTGAAGCCCAAACCCAAGCCCATCTCCTATTGGACTCTAACCCTAAACCCATATCCACATCTCATTGGATCCTAGTCTACCCTAACCCAATATCCATTAACCCAATTCTCCCCCCTTAATCTGTTATTGACCCAGTCAATAACACTCCTCCCTGTATCCCCTCAATTACTCCCCACGATTCCCTATATCTTCCCAACTCCCCACTCTCTTCCTTGATTACACAATAGCCAAAAAAACCTTCACTTTCTCCACAACTCCCAAAACTCTCCTCCTACTGTTTCTCTCTCCCTCTTCCCGTTACTCTCTCTCCCCCTCTGTTTCCCAAAACCAAAACGAAACCCAACAGAGCCCCTAACCTCACCACTATCCCCATCCCCTCGCAACCCACTGCCGCTCCACCTTCAACCTCGAGTGTTCCTCTGCATCGCCTCCTCGACAGCACCACAGTCAGCACCCCCACCTCCGCTCGCCATTGCTGTCGCTTTCCCTCCCGACTGCCTCGTCGCCTGCAGCCAGCATCGCCATTGCTACTCCTCCTCCTCGCCCTTCGTCCCGCTCACACTCCTCATCGCCATCGACTACCACCGCAAGCTTCCACCTCGTCGTCATCTTCAACCTCCCGACCTGCACCCATCGAGCCACCATTGACCTTCAGTTCTCCTCACCATCTCATCTCCACCGCCTGCGCTGCTGTCCTTTCTCCGTTAGTCCTCAAGCATCACACGCCTTGCCGTGCCTTGCCCCCACCTCCACATTTGTTTCAACCCTACAACTACCATTGCTAATCCTCCACCATTGCCACCTTCCAAAGCACCACCTCGCAGATCCACCGCTGCAATATCGACACCCCATTCTGCCTTCATCTCCGCTCGAACCACCGGCATTTCATCTCCTTTGTTTCCTCCTGAAGACCCCGTAGTCTTCGTCGTCGCCCAGAAGCCCATGCGCAGCCGTCTTCACCCATCACCGACCACTCTCCCGCCAACTCTCTTTCTTCCTCTTTTGAGTTGAAGAAGGAGGAATAGGGAGGGGATTTTGGTGTGTTGTTGTTGTGTAAAGGAAGAGATCCGGTGTTTGCTGTTTGTTGAGTAGGGGGATCTGCTGTTCTGTTTTGGGGTTGGTGCTATTTTGTATGTGATTGGTTAGTTGGTTGTTTGGTCTTTGGTTGAGGGGATTAGTCGGTTGCTGTTTGCTATTTTGGAGAAAGAGGGGAATTGTTGGTGTTTGCTGTTATGGGGTAGAAGGGATTGGGTGTATTCTGTAGTTGCTGTTTTGTGGAGTAGGAGATCCAGGAATTGGAGTTGTTTTGGGTTGTTTGCTGTTTGTGTGATGGAGTTGTGGAGCTATTGTTCTGTTTGTGTGCTGTTGCTGTTTGGTGTTTCGCAAGTAGTTTGTTGTGTTTTGGAGCGTCGCCCGGGATTCTGATCCCGTTATTCTCTAGTTCATATTCAGAGTCGTCTCCTAAAAGGCAAGTCCACTTGAACTCATTTAATTTTTCTAGTTCAAGCTTATTGACCTCCTGCAAGTAGTTCCCTGCAATCATCTTAAATTTGCTTTGTGTACAGTCCGTTGGGAGTATCGAGAGTTTACACGAGCTAACCTGACGTACTCTTGACATCATATTATTATCCATTGACTCAAACCCAAGCCTATTCACACACATGACATGAATAAAATGACTAGAACTTGCATATGAGGAAAATATATTGTGATCGAATACATTGATTGGGAGGTCTTAGCACAAAAATTTATAGCAAAGTATTTTCCCCCAGTAAAAACAGAAAAACTAAGGAATGATATCACCACATTCACTCAATTCGAGACTAAATGATTATATGATGCATGGGAGAGGTACAAAGAGCTATTGAGAAAATATCCTTATCATGAACTTCTGAAGTGGCTACAAGTGTAGAAATTCTATAATGGGTTGGGAGTTCCAAATCTATCTATGGTTGACGCAACAGCTAGAGGTGCAAAACACATGAAGCAGCCTATGAGCTTTTAGAGGAGATGATATCTAATAATTAACAGTGGTTTTCAGAAAGAACAATGCCAAGAAAAGTGGCTGGAGTTTTTGAACTTGATCCTATTACTACTTTAACTGCAAAAATTGATATTTTATCTAAGCAAATAGGCAATCATGATTTGTGATCTTTGTGCAGGAAATCATTCAAGTGCAGATTGCCAAGTGGGGAACTCTTTTGCTCAATCAAATGTGGAACAAGCAAATTTTGTGTCAAATTTTCAAAAGCAAAACAATCCTTATGCAAACACATACAATCTAGGATGGAGAAATCACCCTAACTTTTCTGGGAGCAACAATCAAGGAGGAGCTAGACCACAACAAAACTTTCAGCATCAAGAAAAGAAGTCGGCACTTGAAGAGATGTTTATGCAATACATGCAGAAGACAGATGTGGCAATACAAAATAATACGGCTTTAATTCACAATCTTGAGGCTCAAATTGGTCAAATTTCAAATATTCTTACAGAAAAAATGGCAGGAACATTACCTAGTAACACAGTGGTTAATCCCAAGGAGTATGTCAAAGTAATAACACTTACAAGTGGGACAACAATTGAGCAGCCACCAATTGAGCAGCCACAAACCCAATTTGCCAAACAAAATGGGGTTGAAAAGCAAAGTGAGATCGAGCAAATTGTGGAGGAACAAACACAGTAGGTGGCATATCACCATTCTAAGAAGGATAAAGGAGTTTCAAGCCAAACAAATTCAGGGGAGTTCAATTATAAAACTTATTCTAATTGACCTTATGATCCACCTATTCCTTTTCCACAAAAACTTAAAAAGAATAATCTCGAAAATCAATTTTCTAAATTTTTAAATATTTTTAAGAATTGCATATTAATATTCCTCTTATTGAAGCTTTGGAACATATGCCTAAATATGCTAAATTTTTTAAGGATATTTTATCAAACAAGAGAAATTGGAGGAACATGAGATGGTGATGCAAACCGAAGGGAGTAGTTCAATTTTATAAAAGAAACTGTCTCCTAAGATTAAAGATCCAGGGAGTTTTACAGTTCATTGTACAATTGGAAATTCTTCTTTTCATAAAGCATTATGTGATTTAGGAGCAAGTATTAATCTTATGCCTTTTTCGGTTTTCAGGAAACTAGATATTGGAGAAGCAAAGCCCACTACAAATTTCTTTGCAATTGGCGGATAGATCTATCAAGTATCCAAGAGGAATAATTGAAGATGTTTTGGTAAAAGTAGACATGTTCATATTTGCTGCTGATTTTATTGTGCTTGATATGGAGGAAGATGAACAAATTCTGTTTATTTTGGAGCGGCCTTTTCTAACTACGGGAAGAGCTGTGATTGATGTCCAACAAGGAAAAATTATTTTGAGGGTAGAGGATGAACAAGTAACGTTTGATGTTTTTAAACTCATCAAGTCTATTGTTGAAGTACAGTCGTGTTTTCAAGTAAGTGAAACTAATTTAATTTTGGGCGAGGAACATAAGGCTGATGTCACGCCCCGCTTTCCAAAAATATGGAATACGAGTACATGACATTGGCCCAGTGAATGACTAACGTCATCCATAAGTTGTTTATCCGATTAACTCAACAATATAATCAATACAGACAATTGCGCAGGCAATGATAATAATCTCATGAACAATAATACTTGGAATGAAACAATAAAAATATCCAAAAACAATAATAATCCAACATCTAGAACAATAATAAAATTCGGGACACAAGCCCAATATAATAATAAATCCCAAATATAATAGTAATACTTCTCAATACAATAGGTTCAATAAAATGATGAGCAACTAAAAAAAACAGTAAATCTTCAGAATCTTTGTTCTCCAATTCCAGCAGGCAATTATCCATCAACACCTGTAAATACTTTATCTAAAAAGATGAGAAAAATTGCCCTTAGAGCAAGTCATGGACAGCAAGTAGAGAAAGCAGGAAACAATGGAATAACGGTATAAAATAAATCAATGAATCAATAGGAATCAATAACATGAGACAATAATCATGATAATCGATACAATGACTATAAACAATGATGCAATATTCAATAAAAATAATCAATAATCAATAACGGTAACACTTAGCCGATATTCGATATCAATAGGAACAATGAGGAACAATATTCAGTGTCGTTTTTGTGTCAATCCTTATATCTATTAATCATTTTAATCCTAACTAATGCATGTACTACTGCATCCCATACTATAGGTTCGATGCATACAATCAATTTCGTTTTAGACTCAAGTGGTGGGCTTTACAGTTCATGTACTCTTCAACGATAAATATTATTCACCTTTCGGTGTACGATACGGTCATTGGCAACGATACAATACACGATAGATTGGGTTACGGCCATAACCACAATCTCCGATAAAACAATAGCCGGAACATTATTTAGGAAAACATGGGCCCCTCCTCCGAGTACAGTCCCTATATTTACCACTACTAAAAGTCAACCCTTAAACCCCGGCTTATTAATTATTTTATTAATGCAACAATACAGTATGCAAATATGTGACATGAGATGAACGATGGTATCTGTAACCCTTGTTTCCCATTTTTTGTATTTTGGATGTATTTTCTTTTTTTTTTTCCATATATTTTCTGTATTTAAAATTTGTATAACTTTCTTTTCGCTTTTAAATTCTTTTCAACAATTATATTTTCAATTGATCGAATTTTAACAAAATATTATTCCGGATTCTAAGAAATTCTCTATTTCATTTATTATTCGAAATTTATATTTATGACGGTGTATTTTAATTTTATTTTACATTTCTAAGTGATCAACTATTTATATTATATATTAATACTGTTTGGATTATTTTAATAAGTCTATTTAACTTGAATGTCCATTTTTGAGTACATATATGTGTATATTATTATTATATCTATTTTTATTATAATTGTTATTATCATTATTGTTATTGTTATTATTATTATTATTATTATTATTACTTTTGATTTCTTATTAAAAACCCATTTATACTTATTAATTTCATTTGCAGTCAAATAAAAAAAAACTCTATAGTGATTATTTTCTTTTTCTATTGGATCCTAATTAAACCCAATCCCATATTCCCTCTTATTGGATCTTTTATTAAACCCTTGAACCCAATAACTCTTTTCCATAACCCTATAACACAACCCCTAAAACCCAATACCCTGTTTACTACCCTACCCTGTTTACTACCCTACCCTGTTTACTACCCTACCCGTTTCACTCTACCCTATATATATATATATATATATATATATATATATATATATATATATATATATATATATATATATATATATATATACTGCCTAATCTACTCCTTTACCTTACCCCTGTGAAACCTTAGTGCAGTCTTCTCTTAACCCATCTCTCTCCCTGTCTACCCTCTCCCGACCTCACCTCCAAACCCATCGCTCTTCCTTGTCCCTGACCCCGGTGCTCCCTGCCTCCCTGCATCGCACCCTGCAACGCCTCCCTGTGGCGACCCCCACCTCGCCATAACTGCAGCAGCGCTTGACGCCGTGCTGCGGCGCCCCTCCTCGTCCTGCTCCTCTCGAGTGTCAATGACCACCACCTCAGCCACAACAGCAACCCTGCCCTGCGCTCCCCCTGCAGTGCAGCCCCAGCGATCCAGCGCCCTGTCAACGCCCCGACAACCCTCTCCCTGCACTCCATCCCACCTCTTGTATGCACCCTCTCCTCGCAGCAGAAGCCAGAGCAACGCCAATAAATCCCATGTCCGTCGTCGACAGCGCAACCTCCCTATGCGCAGCTCAATGCCAGCCCGGAGTTCTCCTCCTCTTGCTTTTCTGATGCCAGAGCCAAGCCCTTCACATTGCTGATTGGGTTGATCATAGCTTTGGATATGGGCCGTCGGATCTTCCTTGATCATCAAGATCATGATCTCCATCATCGCCTTCGATTGTGGACTGTCCGATCTCCTCCCGATCCGATCAAATCACCATCATCATCAGCAGCTTTTGATCATAGCCGTCCGATCCTCCATTTGATCATCACCAAGCCATTAGATCTAGGTCGTCCGATCGTTGATTATCGTCTCCATCATCATCAAGATCTTGATCTCGACCGTCAGATCTCTTTATGATCATCGCGAACGTGATCATCATCTTGATCTTGATCTTCGATCTCAGCCGTCCGATCGACCGATCACACTTGATCTCGCCCTTGATCGTCTCGATCATTTTGTTCGTCTTCTACTTAGTGAGTTAAACATTTGATCCACTTTTTGTTCTCATTCATCAAATTATCAATCATGGTATATTTACTCTTTTGGTACTCTTCTAATTCTTATATATTTTATGTTCGATCTCGACCGTTGGATTCGCTTGATCTTCATCTTGATCACCATCTTGATCAACGAGGTCCGTGCTCGATCGTGATCTTCGTGATCGGTTGCTCATCGTCGTGTCGCCGGGATTTCGATCCTGTTATTCTCAAAATATTGGATCTAACGTCGTTGTTAAAGGCACGTCATCTTACTCTCGAATTGTATTGTATCGTATTCGAGATTATTTATTGAATTCCGCAAGTAGATCCATATTGAATATCGTTTATTGTTATTTTTATCCATCGTTGGGATACTGTAACGCCCCGCCCCAATGCTCAGACAAATCATAAATACAATGTAGTTCCACTGCCCACCACAGGCTGCCTCTCAAAAGGTGGTTAACCGAATTGGTGACTCTTGATCCTCGGCAATAGTATTTATACTCTGATTATCCTTGCAAATTCCCGATATGGGACTATCTTTCACAATCCTCTCACAAATCTCACAGACCAGTCGACTGCTGGCAGTACCAGTCGACTGTCCTCTATCAGTCGACTGCTGGCAGTACCAGTCGACTGATCTGGGGTATTACATACACCCCCCCTTAGGAATCAGCGTCCTCGCTGAGCACAGGGCACACCTCAGTGTAGGACCGTCCTTTCTAGCACCTGGCATGCTTCGTGAATAGGCCCCCCTCCTTCGGAGGCACCCTCGACACGTAAGCATATGTACCCCACGAATAGGCCCCCCT
The DNA here is from genome assembly GCA_017893485.1 of Hemerocallis citrina. Lineage (NCBI taxonomy): Eukaryota > Viridiplantae > Streptophyta > Magnoliopsida > Asparagales > Asphodelaceae > Hemerocallis > Hemerocallis citrina. The sequence continues at coordinate 104,258 of JACEHZ010000110.1, read as the reverse complement.
CCTTCGGAGGCACCCTTTCATCGTGCAGATACACCTGGTGGGTCAAAAGTCGGCTCTGATACCATTTGTAATGCCCCGCCCCAATGCTCAGACAAATCATAAATACTATGTAGTTCCACTGCCCACCACAGGCTGCCTCTCAAAAGGTGGTTAACCGAATTGGTGACTCTTGATCCTCGGCAATAGTATTTATACTCTGATTATCCTTGCAAATTCCCGATATGGGACTATCTTTCACAATCCTCTCATAAATCTCACAGACCAGTCGACTGCTAGCAGTACCAGTCGACTGATATGGGGTATTACAGATACTACGGATTTACATAAGCGAATTCAAGTAGTAGTCTTGACTTCGTGCCATATTTTTGTCTCTAATGTATAGAGATCTTACTTGCATTCATGTAGTTAGTTATTGAATATAAGAATAGGGAATTATTGTTGCATTTCATCTCATGACATTATACACAACTATTGTAGATTGTATATTAGGGTTAATTGTTCATGTCACTACAACACACAACGGATAGACCAGCGTTTTTTCTGATATTCACCGGCGGTTTAAAATGCCGGTGAATAATTCACCAGCATTTTTAAAATTACCGGTGCTAATGCCGCCAAATCAGGCGTCGCAGAATAGGGGGGTCTACATCGGCGTTTTTACGAACGCCGGTAAATCCGTAAGATATACTAGCGGTCGCAAAAAGCGCCGGTGTACGGCGTATTCAAGACTGCCCTCTTCTCCCCTGATATTCATTCTACACCGGTGTTTTTACAAACGCCGGTGTAGGTATATAAATTTTTAAAAAAATATTTAAAAAAAAAAGATGCAGCAATCTTACAATCAAAACCAGAATATAGAGTTCAAATTATTGAATTACAAAAAGTGAAAAAGAATACTTTCACTGCCAAATGCAGGCAAAATTTCTACTAACTGAAATGAAACTTATACTTTTATAATGATCGTCACATAACTGTCAATTGAAATCACAACCTAAGTTCAAACAGGATTATTTCATCACTAGTCACTCCTCTGTAAATCATAGTATGCAACTTCAGTTACATAATCCATCTCATCATCACTTAAAACCATACGGCAAAGAAAAATCTCATTTTCAAACCCAAGAAACAAGCATGAACATTACGTTAGAAACTGATACTCATGTAGACATCATGATATAATTGTATATAAAGTTTAGATAAAAAATTTCCATCACTAGTCGCTCCTAAAAAAATCATAGTGTGCAACTTCAGAAACATGATCCATCTCATCTCCTTATTCAGACAAAAAAGCAACTAACTCATCTCCAAATGCATAATAATTCCAGTTTACTCTGAACCAAAAATGATTAAAAGATTGGAAGGCAGTGATATCTGAGTAGGTACATGAAAAATTGTTGTCTTTCTTGATTTGATGATGAGCAACCTTCAGGTAGGTACTTGTAAATGAATAAGAAAAAACACTACCAAACAAATAAGTCCCGAAGCTTATAACAGCAACTAACAACTTGAGTATAGAAGAGTGTTCTTCCTAGAGCAAAATCACATGCTAATCCCGGCTACTGAAACTAGAGAGTCGAAGTTGTGCAAGCTATAGACAACCAACCCACAAAGCATTAACTGATCTCGACCATACATTTTTAAGTTCAAGGTATTATTAGAATATAAGTACTAAACCCTTAACCATCAATACAACTTCGGAACCCATCTCCAAACCCATCTCCTTATCCAAGTGAAAGTAACAAACTATAATTGATTCCAAAGTCATCTCCAAACCCATCTCCAACCTAGCTATCCCACACATCAGTCCATTCCAAAGTCATCCTCACCGCCACATTTAAATTGTAACCAACTACAAAAATAAACCCCTCATATCAAAATCAAGGTATCCAATTACTAAAATAAACCCCTCATATCAAAATCCAACAATCAGCAATTAACTACCCCACAATCATCATCAACACTTGATACAAACGAGTACAGTACTCGATCATGGTCTTAACTAACAAAACATGTGCTGCAGTTGGAAACATCGAATAATAACGACAAACCCTAACCCCCGAACACCTCAACTGAAAGCTTCGACGTCACGCGAGTACTTGCGATGAGGCCCCGACATCGCACGAAAGGAGACCCAGTGGCGACGGCGGAGACCCTAACCCCCAAATCGCCACCGCCTCACAATAAAATCAAGAATTAGAGAGAGAAAGAGAGAGAGAGAGAGAGAACTTGCGATGAGGCCCCGCGCGAAAGGAGACACAGTGGCGACGGCGGAGACCCTAACCCCCAAATCGCCACCGCCTCACAATAAAATCAAGAGGTAGAGAGAGAGGGAGAGAGAGTACTTTAGATAAGGCCAAGAGGCGAAGGCGGAGGAGTTGTCGAGGAAGGAAAGGAGGCGCGAAGAAATTAGGGTTTGGAAAAAAAAAACTCAAACGAAATGAAAGGGTTTCGCGGTAGGAATGGGGATTTATCCCAGTAAATTCACCGGCATTTTTATTAATAAATGCCGGTGAATGGGAGAGGAATTGTGGGGATACATTATCGCTTTCTATTCACCGGCGTTTTTTTATTGCTTTATAAAAATGCCGGTGTATATTATAATTCACCGGCGTTTTGTAGAGACCGCCGGTGCATAACTATACAATTTTGCGACCCAATCCTGGTCTTATCTTACCCCGGCGCGATTGGTAAAATGCCGGGAATATACGTCGGTAAATCCATCATCTATTGTAGTGTGCGATTGATAAAGATAAATTAGATGATTGTAATTAGTAGGGTTATGGACATTATATATCATAATATCATGTTCACATAGGGGTAACTTGTTGTGATTTATGATTGTTAACCTCTAACTCACCGTTCATAACATCTTGATTATTTTTTATGCATGAAAAAATATATTGAGACCCAGAATTTACTGACAATCTGAACATTGTCGTGCTGTTTCAACTTAGATAATGTCATTAAAATCAGTCACTTTCTGAATATGAAACGTATCCCTAAGTGTCTAGTTGTCAATAACATCCGGAATTTTTAAATTCCGACTTATATTGCATGAGTTATAACCCTTTTGCTATTGCTGCGGTGTAATTTTAGATTCATGTCTATACCATATTAGGCTGATGAATTAAGTGAACTAATGATCAAATATTGCCATGATAAATTTCAGATTGGTAGATAACATGCTTAGGGTGATAAAAATTATTTTTACTGATTTTTACAATAAATATTTACTGCCCTTATAACTGAAATTAGTCAACATCGATAACCAGCCAGAAACTAAAATCTGTAAAGAACACTGAAATTCACCTAGCTGCTGTTGTCGGAATTTAGACTTTAAATATGCATTGGAACCGGGCAGGAGTCTAATTACAAGAACTTCTGGCGGATCCCCATTTGCTATCCTGTAGCAACGAAAATTCTGATTTTGGTACAACAACCTACTGCTGTCCAGAACTGGAATTCTATGTTTTATAATATATAATTATACCTATAATGTTGAATTGGGTGTATTTGATTGTATGGAGTACATTACATGATCTTAGGGTTGTGTTTTCATCATTCTAGTTTTCCTTATTAATCACATTATTGTTTCCCCACTGATAGTTATGTCCCTATTGTTCCCCAATAAGTATTGTAGTGTTGTCTATCAGTATTGCATGTTAATTGAATAAAGAATGTTAATCAAGCCGGGGTTAAGGGTTGACTATGGTAGTTGATGACATAGCGACTGTGCTCGGAGGAGGGGCCCATATTTCCCTATTTATCGGTCTATCGGTCTATTGTTCTATTGGTCATATCGATCATCGATTAATTGTAGACTACTGACTACAGTATCTTGATTGATTCGGTCATCAGTCATTATTGAATATCGTTCCCGAGTACATGATCAATAGAATCTACCACCTTAGTCTAAACGAAATTGATTGTATGCATAGAGCTTGTAGAATGTGATGCAGTAGTACGTGCATTAGTTAGGATTAAAATAAAGAATAGACTTAAGACTTGATCACATTGTCATTGCATTTTGTCATCGTAACTGAACAGTGTTATCGATATTACATACCGTTATTTTTATTATTTATTATTGTTATAAATCATTGCTATTGCATATTGTACTACTATCGTATTGCCACTGTTCAATATTGTTGATTTCATCGTTCATTGAATTCATCACTATACCGCTATTGTCATTGTTTCTCTCTTTCTCTACTTGCATGTCTACGACTTGCTCTAAGAACAAATTATTCTCTCTTTTAGATAAACAGCTTACAGAAAATCAAGGAGATTTGTCTGATGGACTAGGAGAACAAAAATGGTGAAAGAATTGTCATGTTGCGCCGCTGAAATAATTAGTGTTTCGTTTTGAGACTTTAAATAATTGAACAATATTGTTTTCGTTGTATTATGGGCTTTGACCCGAATGTTGTTTGTTAAATTCCAGATGTTGGGTTATTTTGATGTTGGTTATTTTTATGCTTAATTTTCAATGTTGTTATTTATGTGATTATTCTTTTATTGCATGTGTGGTTGTTTTACTTCTTATTTATATTTTTGAGTTGGATCGATGACAGCCTATGGATGATACAAGTCATTCGCTGGGCCATGTCACATGCTTGCATTCCGTATTTTTGGGAAGCGGGGCGTGACAGTATCAATAGAGGAACAATAAGATGATAACATGGATAGGACGGTTAGAATAGTGACACTAACTCATTGGGAATATGCTGCAACATACATTCATTAATTCATGCAATAGTATAACATAGGAATAATTAATCTATTAAAAAATGGAATCTAAAATTCTGGACAGCAAGCGCAGTCTGTACAAAAATATAGTTTTTCGCTGACTCAGAAATCGAAAGTTGATTCCGTCAGAAAATCTGAAAACTAGACTTCCACACGGTTCCAGCGCATATTTAAAGTTCAAATTCCGACAAAAGAAGCTAGGTCAAACACATGGTTCTTTACAGATTTTATGTTTAGGCAGAATTTTGACATCTTGTTGTTTTAATTTTTGAATCCGCAAAAGCTCAATGTTAAATTCATAAAAAATATTTTCTAGACTCCTAAACATGTTAAGAAACAATTTGAAAATTTTCAGATTAAAATTTTATCATTTGATAAATCTTTTTACTGTCTAAATATGAAAGGTACGAGAATTTGAAAATCTGAAAGTAAAAAACACAACTGTAGTAAAATGGGCATAACTTTTGCTAAAAAAACTCGAAATTCAAAATTCAAGATGATCTGAAAAATAGAAAGACAAGGCTACAATTCATATTCAGAACGTATTTCATTTTAAGGTCGTTTACTAGTTCAAAAATAGTAGTTAACATTAAGGTCAGCAAGCATATACAGGATTTTGGGTAGCTTTCATGAAAATAAATTAATTAGACTATATGGGTATTGATTCTTTAGTCAATAAATTGTGTAATCAACATGATGGGTGTCAAAACATGATAAATAAAACTATAACACGCTTATACATCAATTTATCATCAATCAATCATCAATCAATCAAACAACATACAACCTATCAATTGTCTCTACAATAATTTATTTGTGTGACGATTATGTGAACAACCTTATTATCAATTCTATATGTACTCATGAAAGATCAAAACTTTAGAGTCAAAAGTGGCACGATGTCAAGAATATTGGGGTTAGCTCATGTAAACCCTCAATAGACCCAACGAAGAGATGAACATTGGATAATATGATAACAAAGAGATCTACTTGCAAGAGTTTCAACAAAACTTGAATTTCATACAATTAGCAATTCAAGAGGACGGTGACTTGCCTGTTAGACAGTGAAAACAAATACCAAGAATAACGGGATAAGAATTCCGAAGCAACGAACCCACGAACACACAATCACACATGCAATATACGTGCAATAAAAGATCCAAGCAAACAAAGAGCCAGTGACAATTGTAACAGAGCACACAAGAGACAGCAGCGATGGCAGGGTGGCCGACCAAAGGGCGGCAGCGCTCGTGTCTTCGACAGCGGCGCGACGGAAGGGTCAACGATGGCATCGCGGTGGCAGCTTGTCGATGGAATTGGAACAACAGCAGGGAAACAACCTGCTATGGCATCGAGAATCAGAACAAGGGATTAGGGGAAGTGTTGACGGAGTCTGGGTGGCGCTCTGGGTGTTGACGGGAGGACGGCAACTGAGGGGGATGGTCGCCAGGGATGGGGGTGGCCGGAGCTGGTCGGGGAAGAGGTTGGAGAAGATGAACAGTGGGGGTAATGGAGTTTGTGCGGGAAAAGTGACGGAGAAAGAGAAAGCTGGAGGAGAGAGAAAGAGGAGAGAGAGAATAGACGGCTAGGATTTCGATTTGTGTGCAATTTAGGGTTTGCATTAGAGTTGTATTTATAGGGTATAATTAGGGTACTAGGTTAGTGGTTTAGGGTTCAATAACAGCGGTTTTGGGTCAAGAACAAAAGAACTGGGTTTTATGGTTCAAATAAGAGATAGATCAAAATCAATATGGTTCACAATAATTAAAAAAAATTAGGATTAATTAACAAGAAAATAATTCATCAAGAAGATCAAAGAGTTTTATGAACAAGAATTTAAATCCAAATAAATAAATAAATAATACAAATGAATTGAATATAAACTGGGCTTGAAAATAAATTGGATTTCGCCAAGAAAACTAGGTCTAGTACAATTACAAAATAATTCAATAGATGAATTTTAATTAAATAATCAAGAAATGACAATTAATTATTATTATAATAAAATCATACAATAAAATAATATCCGAGTTTAAAATTTTCATTAAAATAATCCAATAATGAAAATATATTTGATTTAGACTCAAATAAAAATAGTCGATCAATAAGACATAGAAGTAGATTAAAATACAGAATTATTCGAAATAAATATAATTATCGATAGAAAAACACTTTAATATAAAATCCAAAATGATTTTAACAAATAATAAATTTATAAATATCGAAATACAGAAAATACGTATTTGCGGGAATGGGGGTTACAGCTGAAGTGGAAAAGTTACCTGTAAAAATATGTCGAACAAATTCAGCAACTCTTGAATCTGAGAAAGAAAAATTTTTGAAATATGTTATGTATTTGGATGTTGCACCATCTATTCATCCATTTTCTCAACAAAAATTCAAAGAGGTAGGGATATCAAAGACACCATCTTCAAGAAAGAAATGACTCAAACTCGAGCTTGAACCCAATCCCCACCTGAAGAGAAGTATTAGAAAAGATGTTCTTATGTTGTTGGATCTTGACATTACATAACCATATCAGCCACCATGTCCGGCTGAAGACTTAAAACTTAGCGCTTCTTGGGAGGAAAACCATGCTTTTTTTTACTCCATTAGATTTTCTTTTTCTTTTTACTTTACTTTACTTTAATTTTAATTTTTGATTTTATTTTATAGGTTTGCATAATTTTAGAAGTCGCCGGGCGGAGTTATTTTCTACACCTACATCGTTGACTGTTTTTTAGCAGGATGGAGTCATAATCTGGAAAAGTGTTTCCAAGAGAGATCGTAGGAAATTTTCTTAGCTTTCCAGAACAAAAAAAAAGCTAATTTGGACATCTACAACTCCAGATATCATTGAAACAATGAACGTCGCGTGTCCAGAATTTTAACACGAATCAGGGGAGAAATTCTGAACTTTTCGCACTCTTTTTGTTTTCCTTTTTCCTTTCCCATTAAGAACAATGTGATATTCAAGTTTGGGGGTGAGGGTAAATATTATATATATATATATATATATATATATATATATATATATATATATATATATATTTGAAAAGAAAAACAAAACAAAGTACTACATTGAAATAATTTTTTTTAGGATAGACAATTGCTTATAAAGCAAGATTAAGCATACCTATTTACTTTAGGATTATTGAATTTCTAAATTCCTTTCACAATTAAGACATTCATGTGATTATACATAAAAGAAAAATGTGATGTTTTTCTTGTGTTTATCCCTTTGCTCTAGTCCTAAACAGAGTTTAAGTAAATAGAGTTAAAAAAAAGGAAAAAAGAAATATATGAATAAAGTTTTGTCTACTCCAATATTTTGAGTTGCTTAGTAACTAGGGTTATTCATTACCAATGTTTACTTTTACGTCAAACGGCAACTTGAAATATGAGTATGCAAAAGTACTTTATGTTTGTGACTTGTTGAGTAATCGGGTGAATTAATCACAAATGTTTGCATTCACATCAAAAGGCAAGTGAAAACTTAGAAAAGAAAAAAAAAACTATAGTTTGCTACTCGGTTTGTAGTAGTGAGAAGTGGTAATCACAGCTAGAGTTGTTGCATGCTATAATTACATTAACTGCATAACAAATATGATTGAGTTTGGAATTATGTATGAATAATTGTACTGGAGAAAGTGAGTATGCTTAGTTTTACTTTATTTGCTATTGTTTATGTTTTATGTTGAGATTTTGATGCTTGTATGATAAGATCTCTTGGTGAGATGAGTTGAATCTAATTATGATTATTATACCGTTATTCATGTTTACTTTTTGCTCGAGGACAAACAAAATCTTAAGTTTGGGGGCATTTGATGAATGAAATTTCTATATAATTTTTAGTACTCTTTTATGCATTAAAATTGCAAGTTCTCGTTCATTTCTTTGAAATCTATCTTATTTCTACTTAGTATTATTTGTTTATTTGTTTTTGTAGTGATGAGATGGATAAATGCAAAAGATTGACGTTTTGCGTGAAATTATGGAAGAAAACATGGATGAATATTTCAAAATTCAACCACCCAAATACAAGTTTTTACGAATCGGCTCATGGAAGAATAAGTAAAAACATATTTCGATCAATTAGGGGGTGGAATGAAATTTTGTAATAAAATAAAAGTTGAGTAAATTTAAATTAGGGTTAGTTAATTAATTTATTTAAAATTTAAGAGATTTATCTTAATCTATAAACTTTAATTAAAATATTCATCACTTTTTCATAATTATTAAACTAACCCCTAATATAATTAAACCTACCTACCCCCTAAGAGCATCTGTAGTCGTTTAAGGGGAAAATATGCATATATGCATAAATGGAAATAGCAATCGAAGTTTTGCTGCAGTCGTCAAAAGCTATTTTTTAGCTTTTTATATTAAATAATAAGCGGCGGCACTTCATGTGCCGTCAGAGAAAAAAATAAATTAAAAAACACGTAAAATTTGTGGGACGGCACTCGAAGCTCCGTCGGAGCGAAAAATAAATAAATAAATAAATTGGAGAGACGGCACTCGAAGTGCCGTCGGAGGAAAAAATGGATTCGAAGTGCAAATTTTTTTTTACAAAAACATTAAAAAATTACAAAATAATTACAAAAATTACAAAACATTACAAAAAATTACAAAAAAATTCAAAATTTGCAAAAAAAACTAAAAGTGGAGGGACGTCACTTCAAGTGTTGTCCGAGAAGTGGGGTGTTTTGGGTGTTTTTGGGTTTTTTTTAATTACGAATTTTTTTTTTTGGTGGGACAACACTTCAAGTGCCGTCCGACCATTAAAAAAATAATTTTTTTTGTGTGACGGCACTTGAAGTGCCGTCCGACAATTAAAAATTAAAAAAAAATCGTGCGACGGCACTTCAAGTGTCGTCTCTCATATATGGATAATTCTCAAATCTTCTCTCATTTTTGGCAATCTACTGTAGCCAAATATGCATAATATGCATATTTGGCAAACGACTGCAGCTCCGTTTTGCCCAAAATATGCATATTATGCATATTTGGCAAACGACTACAGATGCTCTAACCCCTATATATATGAAGAAGAAAAGGGTGCTGACGAGGATAGGTGGCAGTGTGTGGCCAAGGAAAATAAAATCAGAAGAGGGTGCGGAAATCAAAGCAAGGAGAGAGAGAAAGGGACAAGGAAAGGCAATGTTGTATTGCGGCACGAAAATCAAAGCAGGGAGAGATAAGTGGGCATCTGGATGTGGGTGCAGCTGCACGCAATTCGAGGCCACGTCAGCGACACAGAGAAGCGAGGAGAGAGGGCGTGTTGCACTGTTTGCGGCGTGGATTTCGAGGCGTTCAACTTTGATTTTCGGCAACAAACAAAGTTTTTCTTCTTCTTTTCCTCTAATTTTTATTGTGCAATCAAAGAACATGTTTGTTAGTTGCAAATTTATTATAAACTAATTTTATTTTTCTAGGACTTTGATGTAACCTAGTTTTGATAACACAATTTTAATTCCATATTATTTTTCTATTTTTCCATGGTTATGTGTTTGATTTTTGTTCTTAATGTTTACAATTGTTTGGCCAACTATTGTATGATTTATTGAATCATGGAGAGACCGAACTGGTAATTTGTGGTTTCAAATTAATAAAATTAAACACCGTTACAAGAGTGAACCGCTGTTAATGTGACCGTTAAGAAATCCATAGATCTTAATGAATTTTTAAATAGTAATTTGTGCATGAACTATGTCAAATAATTAGTTGAGAATATTTTTGATATTGCTTGAGAGAGAATATTGAATAATTGGGGATTTTGGTCTACAACTTGGAAAAATAATATTTTTATTCACATGGAATTATAAATTGTGTGGGATTAACTAGGTGAAATCAAAAGCCATAGAATCAGTTTTGCTATTAATAAACAACAACAAAATTTTAGATTCCACTCCTTTTAATTTGTTTATTTCTTTCTTTAGTTTAATTTAATATTAGTTGTTATTTTTATCATGTATTCGATTTTCCAAATAGTAGTTAATCTAGTGAATTTCGGTACTCAATAAAATAATTAGTCCTTATTGGTTCGACACTCTTTTCACTGAAACTATACTACTTGTTACGATTTTGTATACTTGCAAATAATTCACATCAAGATCCATCCCTTTTTCTTTGCAATTGTTAGCCATGCCCAGTAAGGATTCAACTACTAGGGTGAAGAGGTGAGGGGATAGTGGATCGCCTTGACGAAGTCCCTGCTTGCATGGGAACGGGTATCCTGCACCCCCCTTAACTATTATAGAAGTTCTACTTGTGTTGAAGCATTGTTGGACCCAGTGAACACATCGAGGGCCGAATCCCATTCCATTGAGGGTTTCTATCACGCATTCCCACTAGACATAGTCGTATGCTTTCTCAAAATCTAGTTTTAACAAGTAGCTACTGGAATTTGTAGAATGGCAATTGTGTATAGTTACTTTGGCTGTGGCCACACAGTCCAAGATGCATCTACCTCGAATGAATCATGTCTACTCTTTAACTATCAGCTTATCAATCGCTAAATCTAACCTTAAGGCTAGAATTTTGGTGATGATTTTGACTGATTAGTTAAGTAGACTGATCGGTCAGAAGCCTCCCACATTCCTGAATTTCGCTCTCTACCACTTCAGCATAGTTAAGACGACCTAGTTTCAGCTGGTGGTCGTTGAAGAGTGCCATAAAGTTATCTTTGATGTTTTCCCAGAAGATGTGATAAAAAAATGATTGGGAAACCATCTGGACATCAGGGTCGGCCCTGGCCTAAGATGGGCTGGGCAACCGCCTAGGGCCCACTTCAGATGGGGGGCACAAAAATTTGTAAGTATAATGGGTTTGTAACACTAACTAATTAATATTTAAACTAGAAATGTAAAAAGGTCTTCTAGCTTAGTTGGTTAGAGCACATGTTTAGTAAATGGGAGGTCTTGAGTTCAATTCTCAAAGAGTGTAGTTTTTCTTTTACTTTTTGTATTCATGTTTACTAATTAATGGTTATTTATGTATTTATTTTTAACCCTTTTAATTTATGTTTTCTAATTAATGGTTTTCGATTTTTTATTTTTACTTTTAAATTCATGTTACTAATTAATGGTTCAATAAGTGTTCTTAGCTATTTATTACATTCTGAAACAACTTTAATTAAATTAGAAGAAATTTCTTATGATTCTAAAGTGAGTTGGGATGCTGAGAAATTAGCATCAAATGAATTTTTAAGTTTTGATTTTATTTTAAGTTAGGTTATTTGGAATGAAATTTTGTATAAGATAAACTTAGTGAGTAAAAAATTGCAGACGGAAGAATACTTCTTGATGTTGCAATTAAAAACTTGGAAGGGTTGGTTTCATTTTTTTTGAAAATTATAGAGAAAATGGATTTACTTCTACTATGATTGAAGCTAAAAAAAAAGCATCTGAAATAAAAATTGAGCCCTTATTCCTTGTAAAATGTAGGACTTTTAGAAAGAGATATTTTTATGAGATTCCTGATATGGATAGAGAACAATAATCTGCTCAAGAAAATTTTAAAACTTATTATTTTATTGTTTTAGTTGATATGCCTCTTTCTCAATTGAAGAGTAGATTTGAACAAATGCAAACTTTTGAATCTATATTTGTCTTCCTGTTTGATGCATCACGGTTAGTTTTATTGGATGATGATGAAATGAAAAATTGTTGTATACAACTTGAAATTGCTTTGAAACATGGTGAGATGTCTGATATTGATGTGAAATATTTACTTTCAGAATTACATATACTGCAAGAAATGCTACCAAGTGAAGTATATGAAACACATGAATCATGGCATTCCATTGAAATTATGGAGTTTGCAAAAAAGAAATAGATATGTTTCCAAATATTTTGGTTATTTATAGAATTTTATTGACTGTACCTATGACTGTGGCATCTGCGAATAGAAGATTATCAAAATTAAAACTATTAAAATCTTATTTGCGAACAACTATGACTCAAGATAGGCTAAATGTATTAGCAATTTTAAGTATTTAAAAAGAACATGTTGAAAAATATTGAGACTGAACATATAACTGATGATTTGCTTCTAAAAATACAAGAAGAAATTATTTTAGATGAGATGTGATTCATTTGATTGATTTTTTTTTTGTAGGTGCAAGAATTACTGTCACTATGCTTATTGAAAAATATGAAGTATTTGGTGTCATAAAGCAAAACAAGGTAATCTTTATTTTTCGGGGTATTGGTTTCATGTCCCCCGCCATTATATCATATTTTATTAATATATATATATATATATATATATATATATATATATATATATAAGCATGTCTATAAAGGGAACAATTTTATTTTTCGCCCCGGGCCTTAAATATCTTAGGACCGCTCTGCTGGGCATAGGGCTTTTTCATTTCCTAATTGCTTAATCGCCTCTTTGACTTCGTCCATGTGAAATGGGTATTCTAAACGTAATAAGGCTGTCAGATCAGTAACTCTTTCTGGCTAAAAGTTCGTTCATAAGGGAATACGAAAATCATGTTTACAACAAAAAGTTGTTTATAAAAATTCTGGAAGGCACCGCAAATTGGACCCTCCTCCTGGAGAGTTCTGATTCAGTGTCAATCGATAAGATAAGGTTGGATCTCCTATTAGCACAAGTAGTGCGGTGAAAGAAGGCCGTGTTGGTGTCTTCTTCTTTCAACCACTGAACACGGGATTGTTGTTGCCATTCAATCTCCTGAAGTGTATAGATTCTTACAATTTCGATGCGGGAATCTAATAACTTGGCTCTTTCCTCTTGGGTTAGCTCCCTCGTTTCCTCCATCCTCTCATGGATATCTATCTCCTTCATAAGTGTATCCTTCGTCCTTCAAATAGAAGCAAAGCGTCGTCTGTTCCATGGTCTCATCCTGGAGTGAAGACATTTTGTAACACCCTGTCCCGAAACAGCGACTTTTCTAACAACTGCCCAACACAGGCTTGCCTCATAAAAGGTGATATAGCTGATTGGTGACCTCTAATCCCAGACAATTATATATATATATATATATATATATATATATATATATATATATATATATATATATATATATATATATATATATATATATATAGGCAATTAATCTTTCAAATCCCCGATATGGGACAAATTTCCCACATCTCCTTCTCTTGCGTGTGACGTCAGCGCACAGCAAAGCCCCTCTCGGGCGGACCCCCCATGTCCACGTCATCACACAGAGAGCCAGCAACAGCTCCTCAAAGCCACCTGCATGGGCCCCCTCTGCCATCAGCCATATGACAGCAGCAGACAACAGCTTTGTTGCTGTCCTGGGCCCCACCGCAATCAAGAATTTCACACACTACCCCCTCTAGAGATTTCTATAGGACAACCTCCTGATTAATCTTTTATATATATATATATATATATATATATATATATATATATATATATATATATATTCTTAAAAACAGGGTGTTACACACACTCCCTGTAGCGCCCCGAATTTCCAATGTATGTGGCACAATTCCAGAATCAACTTCAATGTAATCATAAACATAGAAACCAAATACAGGGATATTTAAAACTTTTATTACATCAATTGTTTACAAAGTACGGCGGAAAATAAAACACCTTGAATTACATTTTCTTTCTTTTACAACACATTCTTTTACAATTTACATAAGCTCTTTTATCATTCTACCCCATGCTTCCAAATCCCAAGCTAAAGGCATCTACCTGTAAAACATGAGGTTAGAGATAACCCTAACTCCCAAAACTACAGGGGTCAGCCATAACGGTGTGAGTGACAAAAAATAAAATAAATGCAACATAATAAAACATAAGACATAGAATCATAAACGACATGTATTAATAGCAAGAATAAATGAAATAAGAAATAACAATAAACAAAACATAAAAATATCAAGTGAAACTAGACTAAGTGTCAAGTGTAGAAAAACATAAAACAACATGCATAAACCATGTCAAGAAAACATCAGAGCTATATGCTGGCTCTCTAATGCATACTTGTCGGATTCTATGCATCTCATACTGCATAGGTCCGGTGTAGCCCTTATCGTTCTCCACTTGGTAGGGTTTAATCCCCCGTTATGCCACTAATCCTACTATTATGACTACTATGAGATTTAGACATTCTGCAAGTATTAGTTCTCGCCCTTAGAATACTGGAGGCCAATCCCACTCTGCAGATCATTCTGTGGCCCTTACATCCATCGTCCCGGAATACTGTGGCGATTGCCTCACTCCGCAGGTCATCCTGAAACCCTCATTGCACAAGCATCCCATGAGCGCGCTCTCGTCCTCAGAATACTGGAGATCAATTCCACTCCGCAGATCATTCTGTGGCCCATACGTCCATCATCCCGGAATACTGGGGAATATCTCACTCCTTGGATCATCCTAGAGTCCATAACTCACGTTTGCACTCATTTCATCATATCACCATCTAGTGCATGTCCTTATCTTTTTAAGTTAATTAATTATTACGAATCTCCTAGAGTTAGTGTACCCTACCAGACCTAACTCAACTGACCAACAATAAAATCACAAAATCTCAACTGCCGGTATCTAGGGTCTCACACACCCTCTAGAGACTCACAACTCAATTAACACAAAATAAATCTTTCATTTTAGTCACTTTATACGAGTGTTAATTTACTCACAGAAATTCATTCCTTCAAATTGTTGTATATAAGTTTATAGATGTATATAAAAGGAGGTCCTCTTTATTGAAATGCAGCTTGTGTGCACAAAGTGTATATGATCTCTTTACTGACATGAAATGTACATGTGTAATAAATCTCTTTACTGAATAGGAGTGGATGCAGTTTATAGGAAATGGACTTTTGTTGAATTGAAACATATGTGTATTCATGATATGGAGAGAAGTATCTGTGCATGTTTATTTATGACGCATATAGAAAACCTTCTATACTGATAGAAGTATATATGCATATAAATATCTGATATATATATAGAAAGAAAAATCATTTACACTGAATGAAGTATATGCAAAAATATAAGATGGTCTGTAATGAATTTAAACATATGCAGGTTATAGAAGATGAAAAATCCCTTTTTACTGATATGCAGTTCTTTAAATGAAATGAAGTGTATGCAGGAATGAAAGTTTAAACTATATGGCAGATATAGAAATAGCTCATATGCAGGTATATAGAGATTAGATCATGTGCAGGATGTAGTAATTAATCATAGGCAGATACATAGAAATAACTCATGTGCAAGATATAGTAGAAAACTTCTTTCATTGCAAAAGGTATATGCAGGTTATAGAAAAATGATCTTTATAAGAATTTAAGTATATGCAGTATACATAGCAGTTGGTCTTTTATTGGACTGAAGTGAATGCAGGATGTGTATATACTGATATAGAAAAATTCCCTCTTATAAAAAAAATGGAGCATATGCTGATACAGTAGTTGAACTATATGCAGATATGCAGATATATAGAAGATGATCTTTTATTGAAAAGGAAGCATATGTGCAGGTTATAGAAGATGTAGAAAAATCCCCTTACTGAAAGCAGTGTGCACAATGTGTATCTATATATCTTCTTTACTGATTATGAAGTATATGCACAATGGGTATATATATGTATCTCTTTTACTGAAATAGGAGTATGTGCACAAATCTGTGAAAACTCTGAAGACTCAGGGGTCTTATTATTTAACATAGTTCTTCTTCCATTTTAATTGAATTATAATCAGTTAACACATTGATTCCTCCATGCAGTTTGAAAGTAGAGAGGAAAGTGCAAGGTTCTCAGTTTAAAGTGAAGGAACCATTTTCTACTCAGTCTGAAGTATACAAAAGCACAATGGCAAAGGGGAAAAAGAACCTTCAACTATTCCAAAAGAATCAAACTTTCACAGACTCCATGTACCAAATTATTGCACGAGGACGCCGCTGACTATCATCTCTTCCTAAGGTGCTCTCTATTTCTTCATTCAGCTGCTTTGTCGAGTTTCTTATTTGGCAAGAGGGTATTGTGTAGAATTGGTGTGCTTTGTGCAAAGTACTAATATTTGTATGGTTTTGATCCACTTGATCCCTCTCTCAGCAAAGGTTATTTTCAATCAAGACATCATACGACTCAATATACATGATCAAAATCAGCAAGCATATGATAGAAAATGACATACCCATGATCTATATTAGGTTCTTTAACAATCATAAGTCATCAAATTAGGGTTTTGGTCATCAATAGTGTGGTCTCATGAAAAGTTTCAATTTTTAATTTATCTACTCATAAGAATTTACTATATCTTCATATACTCATCTAACATGCTTTCTAATAGATAAATCATCACATACAAATGCTTAGAACAATAAAAAAAATAAACACAAGTCACTCACCTCAATGAAGAGATCAATCGAATTAATAAAGAATGAGAAAAGGCCTTTCTTTTGCAAAATCAAAGATCATCGCTTCAAAACTCCAAGAAATAAAGTAAAAATATATTTTATTTTATTTTCAGAGGAGAGGGACGACTGTAGTGGCCATAATATAGGCCTAAATCGGGAGTTTTAAGGTTTTACAAGTTTATGGAAACATCCCTTAACAAATTATTACTTTACATATATAACCCTTTCTTTAATAAAGTAGTTAAATAAGTTAAATAAATAAATAAAAACCAAATCTTTTTACTACTGAGTTATCCAACCATCAAGCATAGCCCAGGAATTAAAAAAAAAAAATTGGATTTGTACTCAAAGTGGCAATTTTGCACAAAAGTCCCTCTTTTTGTAATATTTGCAAATATGTTATGAAATATTCGTAAAAATCTAGAAAATTCAGAAATAATATCTAAAAATAAATATTAGATTTTCCAATTGAAAAAATTCTGACTTTCACTTTCCAAGAAAACATTTGCACAAGATCCACTTAAATTCCATATTTGCAAAAACACCATATTTGTTTAAATCTTTACCAAATCAACTCTAAATAAAACTTAAATAGATTTTATTTTCAATGATGACCACGGAAAGCCTAAAAGTCAGGAAAAACAAATTTTCATTATTTGTTTGAGATACAAATGGCTTTTTACATAAAAGTCCATCTCTTTCGAAATATTTACAAAAATAGTTTCTTTATTCAGAAAAATCACAAAAATCAGAATATACTCAATTATAAATAGAAGAGTGTATCTAGAAATTTAAAAGTGGAGATTTGCACCTCCAAAAATATTCGCACGTGTTTTGCACGTGTAAAATTGAGAAATTCATAAAATGGTCAAATAAATTCAAATAAATATGAAAATTAAAATATCATAATTAAATGAGGAAAATCAATCATTAAACATAAAATTTTAAGAATTCAATGTTTCTAACTTTGCACATGTGTTGCACGCGCAAAATTGCAATTTCGAGAAAATAATCAAAATAGTCAACTTTACCAATTTAATATTATTTAATGCAAAATAAATTATTTTATTTTGCGGGGTGTTACACCCCCCCTCCCCTCTTGGAATTCAACATCCTCGCTGAAGTCGGGATATGCAATGTAGCACAGGTTCTTCTTTCTAGCCGATGTGGAGTGGAGTACCCTGTTTCAACCAAATCTTAGCGTATTGCCCCTGGCTACACCGGCAACGTACTGACCACGGCTCCCTCTTAGGCATACAATACATCACACCCACTCTTACCCACATCGGTGTCGAAAGTCGGCTTTGATACCATTTGTAACACCTCGGCCCGAAACAGCGATTTTTCTAACAATTGCACAGCACAGGCTTGCCTTATAAAAGGTGATATAGTTGATTGGTGACTTCTAATTCCAGGAAATTATATATATTTAGGCAATTAATCTTTCAAATCCCCGATATGGGACAAATTTTCCGCATCTCCTACTCTTGCGTGTGATGTCAGCGCACAGCAAAGCCCCCCTCGGGCGGGCCCCCATGTCCACGTCATCTCACAGAAACCCAGCAACAGCTCCTCGGAGCCCCCCTATGTGGGCCCCCTCTCCCACATCCCTAGTATTCCAGACGATGGATGAAATAGGCCCCAGAATGTTCTGTAGAGTGGGATTAATCTCCAGTATTCCGAGGACGAGAGTAATACCCACGAAGGAATTCAAGGATGGGTGAGGGCTCCAGAATGATCCACGAAGCGAGATATTCCCTAGTATTCCAGACGATGGATGAAATAGGCCCCAGAGTGATCTATGGAGTGGGATTGATCTCCAGTATTTCGGGACGAGAGCAACACTCATGGGGAGTTCATGTGGTGAGGGCTCTAGAATAATCCATGGAGTGAGATATTCTCCAGTATTCCGGAACGTGGGACGCAATAGGCCCCAGAAAGTTTGGTAGAGAGGGATTGATCTTCAGTAGTCCAGGACGAGAGCGACATCCCCCAAGCTGATTCATCCCTGGTACGGGGGATGCGGGATGAGGTAAGCCCCAAAATGATCCATATGATGAGATTGATCTGCAGGATGGGATGATGCGTTGAGCACTTTAAAAGTCAGTTGTCGAGGAGGTTCCTCGAGGAATTGGAGATAATCAAGGAAAGTATCTTCTGATCATTGATGAATGTCTGTTATTTTTGCCCTAGCATCGTTCTGGGGACAGAACGATTCTAAGGATGGAGTAATGTAATACCCCGGATAATATAATGCTTATATATATATATATATATATATATATATATATATATATATATATATATATATTGTCCGTATGTATGTATGTATTGCAGTGGTTGTTTGATTATGCATGTATGAATGATGGAGTGTGTTTATGTTTGCGGGGCGGTTCATGTAGGTGGTTGCGTTCTAGATGGTGCATGAGAATTAGAAGGACTGATACTAGTATATATACTAGTTTTGAGTGCGGTGTCTATGAAAATATGCAATTGTATGGTAATACAATGGATATTCTTTGTATGCACTCAAATCTAACCTCTCATCTATCATCTAGAACTTGACCAAAAGGCCAAAATTTTAGCCCAAGCCTTGTCTAAAAAACAATGAGCTAGACCATGGTTTTGGCAAAACTACCTAGCCACCTCACCCCTACCTTCTACCCTATTTGCCGGCCCCCTTCTCCCCCCTCTTTCCCTTACTCCCCTCTTGATAAAACCTCCTTTTTCCCACTCTTGAGCTCTGGAAATTTCAGAAGAAAAAAAAAAGGGGGGGGGGGGGGGGGGGGGGGGGGGGAGAGAAAGAGAAGGAGAGAAAGAAAGGATCTACAAGAAGAGGAAGTTCTCAAGCTTTGGAGCTAGGTTTTGGAGGAGCAAGTTCAAGACACACCTCATCTTCTCAAGCCAACTAAGGGTGGGGAGTTCTCTGAACTTGTTCTTGTTCATTCTTGTTTAATTACTTACATGCAATGAGTGTAGTAGTTGACAATGGTTATTTAAGAGTTGATTGTTAGAATCTGAAGCTAAAATAGAAAACCATGATCTGCATGTCTTAGCTCCGAATTTCCAGAGAACAAACTACTTGGAATTTGATGATAAAATTTATACAGGATGATCTCATATATGTCTAGAAGATGCATGATTTATTTCGGAATTTCTTTCCCAATCCCTATTTGCATTTTCCCCTTTCTCCATCTAAAAGATTCAGACGTATGTCCCCTCACTCTATCAATGGAAGCATGAAAGTAGCACAGACCAGTCTCTTCGATAGTGCTCACGTCCAGGTCATCTCTGATGATTTTTGATATTTTAATAAAATCGATTTTGAGGACTGAATCGTGAGACAGAGACTGTGTCTGTTTATTGTGATGATTGAATTTGTGGGAATTCTTAGAATTATTGGCTTATGTTCTAGTTCTGAAATTTTTACCATGATTTTTTGCTTGCATCTAGAATCTTCGGAAAAATTATGAAATTATTTGGATGAAGTTTCATGCATGTTCAAAATTAATCAATAAACAGTAGACAGGACAGCAACTGAAAAACAGCAGAATTTTTATGCATGTTTGTAACAGATAGAACTCAGTGAATACTTGAAATTTGGATATGAAACTTTTTGCATGTTACTCATGATGATGTCTAGTTTCTGTAATGCAAATTTGGTGACCATTTGATAAGTATTTGATTTATGATGAACTTTTTAGCATATACTGTGCTTAGCTCAGTCAGTTTTGACACTTTGATAAGATGGTGCTTTTGTGGCTCCATGAGAACAGAATTTGAGGAAGTGTTTAATTAGAAAATTATAGTAGACATATAGAGCTTTCCAAGAAGCCCTATTTGAAGAAATTCCTGTGATTAGATTAATAAATATGATTGTTGTAAGTTTGGACAGAAATCAGATTTTGAGCTAAAGGCTCTGTTTGATTTTGCCTTATGTGTGGTTCTGTACACCTGAGAGAAATGTCTGTTTTAGGGTGATCAAATGAAACATTTGGGATTGGTGATCAACTAGTAAGTTGTAGAGGACATTCAAAGCTTTCCACAGAACTTGGATTTGTATCTTTCCGATGAGTCGGTAGAGTTTTATGCTATCGGTAAGGTGCAGCCAGTGTACAGGAAGTACACAGGCTAAGGCTTGTGAGGCTATTTTGAGGATTTACATGACTGAATTTAAGGTGATGATCAACTAGAGAGTTGTAGCCTAGGTCTTCACCTTTTTAGATTGGTCTTGAACACCCAAATCCGAGTTGTATTGTGGGAGATATGACCTTTCTACGTTTCAGGCAGAAGAAACATAGTTGGCTAGTCATGATTTTTGACTAAGTGTTGAAAGTACTATTTTTCCCTTTTGTAGATAAGAGTTAATGGACTTGCTTTTGGGGGTAATAGGTGATGTTCATGCAACCTAGTACATGGATTATAAGTTATGGGCTTGTGAGCTAGTAGCATTGCAATACTCAAGAAATCGACCTTATCGCATTTGGAGTATGTTTTGTTGTGTTTATCTCCTTGATCTGTCAATAGTTTGGTGTTATGATTGAAATAATTGCTGGTAAAAGGAATTTATTGGGCACCGTTGTACCACTCGCTGAGGGTGACGGGCCGGAAAGTGGTCAAGGACCAACATGAGTGTGGCAGCCGATAAGTATCGACTCGCCAGATTATTTTTTTGACAGACCAGTAGGGGATCAATTGTTCGACAGAACTACGTACATGATTTTGGATGACAAGCATATTCTAGTAATTTCTATTTAACTAAGTTTCTTACTTCCGTTTAAGGACCAGGTTGGTATTAGGGGTGATTCCTTATAATTCGACTTGTTCTGAGGGCCAGCACTAGGCGGTGATAACCAGGGTTTTTCTCTTCCTGTCGTAGGGATACGGGCTGTGTTCGCTCACTAGCTGAGCACAGGGAAGTTGTATCTCGCTCTGTTAATTCCTGAAGTATCGTGGTAAGAATGGAGAGAAACTCTATCGGCTAGGGAGCTTAGACCCTTGAGGCCGTCATGTTCTTATGTTGGTGGACACGAACGGACCATAAGGAGCGGCAGTCTCATGGATCTTTGGCGCCATGGATATGCAGGATGCATATCTGTAAGATTGTCATGGCATTTAGTGTGATCCAGACCGGATTGGGCACGAGTGGAAAATGGGGACACCACTGTGTTAGCAGTAATAACTGTAGGATTAACCAGCCACGGGGTATCTATCAGGAACAGGATGAGTACAATAGTAGAATGCATTTGCATGGCGAGGGTTCGAAACCCTGAATTTGGAGAAGAAGGCTTGATTGGGGCGTATGTAGTATGGGATGCATGCGTATCCAGAGTCTTGCTGACATTAGATTAAGAGCATCTGTTCCTGTGCCTTGTATTATGCATTTAGTTGTTAGATCATGGCATACACGAACACAAGGGAATTAGGATGCACGTTTCTTTTTCCATTCACGATGGTTTGTGGTTGCCAGTTTGAAGATCGCTGTTTCTTATCAGCATTGCATCAGTCGAAGTACTGATGTTCCCCACCTTTTAGGTACCGGTCCTACCTTTCGAGCAGGTACAGGAATATCAGAGTCGCGCAGCAGAAGACTCAAGCTGATGAGCAAGTTCTAGGGAAGCAGATTGACCACTCTGCGGAGCTTCGGCGGTGATCAGTCGATTATCATTCCTAAAGACAGCTGGTAGCCTTACAAGAGGAGCTGGTGAATATTTTGTAATAAGATGTAATGAGTTATTGCACTAGATTACAGCGGCTTGCGTTCCACGAGTAGGAAGATCACATTTCTCCCTAACCATGTGGTGGAAGCCCTCAATTTCTAGCCAGGCCTTCTCAAAATGAAACTTTCTTGCTCTGTGGCGTCATTCTTCCCCTGTGGACAAAAGAATAGGTACATGATCCGATGTTGGTTTTGGTAGAGACTTTGCACTTAATAGAGGGAATCTGGATTCCCACTGTGCTAAAATCAAAATATGATCAAATTTAGCTAGGATCGGTGGTGCATGTTTGACCATGTGAAAAGTCGATCAGATATTGGGATTATCAATTAGATCTTATATTGAATCCTCTCACTCCGTGTCACGACTTCCCATGCCTCCGTGTTCTAATGTGAACCTTCTGATATTGAAGTCCCCTTCAATAAGTTAAAGCGCCAGCTAGCAAACTTGGATTGAATGGAGCTCCTCCCATAATGAGGCTCTTTTTATGGCATTGTTTGAGCCATAAACACTGATCACCACCTGTGTCCACTAGTCATTGTGATGCCTAAGAAGGATGAAGGTGGAGAATCTTCCACTCCATTCGTTCATGCATTCAAAAAGATTAAGGTTGAATCCAATTGCTATCGCCCCTGATGCTCCCTGAGTTGGTAACAAGCATCACTCTCTAACCCTATTCCATCCAACTCATAAGAGACGGGTTGGGTGTCGGAGTTTGGTTTCCTGGAGCCTAATCAGGTATGGTTTGGCCAAGAAGATAGTGTCACCATTTATCTCCTGTTTCCCTCGGTCCCTCAGTCCTCTCACATTCCAGAAGAGGCAATTCATTGGGCTTGTCTGGGTGAGGTGGGGTGGTCGTCTAGGTTTGATCCTAGGGTGTCCTTCTCCCATTCCCAACTCGAAATCTTATTCAGGAGTAGGAAAATGCGGTTGTGGTCATTGTCTATGTCAAGGTGGCACACTCTAGCTAGATGTAGAACATTATAATTTGACATAAAATTAAAAATGGTAGCCAAAAAATTTTGCATTCCTCAACTGGAGTTATGGGTCGCCACAACAAATTCCAATAGGTCAACAAGTGCTCCTTCGTCCTGCTTTTCACCCAAGAATCTAGAGTTGGCTCCATAGGATAGGTGGAGGGGACCACCAGGGTGGATTGCATTAATAAGGGCATATAAAAATCCACGTATTTGCGAAGTCCTTCACACCCTGATTACTCGATGTCCAAAATTTCATCATCAGAGCTAAAATCTAAGAAAGACTCATCCAAGTCCAGTTTTCCTTCATCTCCCGATGAGGGGTCATTTGAGGCATTAGCAATTGCCGGGGATGAACCAGAGGGAGGACTAGCTATTTGTGTAGGGGATATTTTGAAATATGATTCGAAGGAGTATAAAAAGGTAAGAGATTATGATTGGTGGTGGCTCCGGCGGTTGATGGTGTTTGTTGTGGTATGGAAGTTGACGGGAGTGGGCGGCGGTGGTGGGGAGTTGGGGGTGGAGGTGGAGAGGTGGTCATGGGTGTTTTTGTTGTTGATTTAGGATAGGTGGTCATGGGCATTTTGTTGTTGATTTGGTTGGGGTGTTTTGATTATAGGGGGGTTGTGTTTGGTGTGATGGGAGTTGCGGCAAGTGGTTTCGAAATCAGGTTGAATCTGTAACCTGTAACCAGGGGAAGGATGAAGCAGGTCAGGTCTGCATACAGATGGACTGGTGCCTGCAAATCCCTCCCCAGTAAATGCAAGCAGCCCAGATGAAATAAACATCATAGTTGGGCTTTGATCCAGAGTGGGCCATTTAATATTATCTGCTTGGGAGCGAGCTTGCTTGGAAGTAGAGCTTTATTTGAATTCGTTTTCAAATTCAAATTCAAATTAGAAATCAAAATTGGAGTGTCCCGACGCGTGTCATCTTTTTCGTCTGTTGCGAGCAAGGGGAAATTAGGTAAATTCACACCTTCTTTCCCACTCGTATCTCCTTCTTTCTTCCTTGATATTTTTTCAGAACACTTTCCAAAGCGCTTTGTAGGGCTGAGCTCTGGAAAAACAACTGCTTTTTTTACTGCTTTCTTTTAGAGATTGCCCCCATGAAACATAGGTATTTGTATATAATCTCCAACAAACTTTTTAATTCTATACAACCCCCAACAAATTATTAAGTTACTTCAAAAATTCTCAAAACCCTAAAATACAATTTTTAATGCCTAAATTATCCCTCTCTTTCATCTTCCTAACTAAAGAACTCCTATTCCAAACAAATTTTCCCATTATTTTATATTTCTCCTTTGTTTCTCCCTTCTCCTTCCAATGTGCTTACTAACTGTCCTAATCACCTTCTCTGGTTCTTATTCTCATTCTTTTAAATCCTAAAATATGTCATCTTTATATGTATCTCTTATCTCGCTTACTTATCCAAAAAAATTCTAATAAATTTTATCCTAAATTCCTCCAGCACCAATCCCCCTCCCCTATCACCGAACTCTCTCATAGATAGATTCCCAATTTTGTAGTGGGTCAACTTCATCCTCAATCCCAATCACTCAAATCCAGGAAGTTATAGTCTTTTTGAAATTTTGAGGAAATTAACATCTTTATTATTTTAAACTCCATTTACAGTTTTCGAAAAAAGAAATGAAAAAATATTGGCGTTAACCGTGCTACTCAAAAGGATGAGGGATGAAGGAAGAGAAATGGAGAATGATGTGAACATTGGGTTGAATAAGAGTGTTTTAGTTGGGATGATGAAAGAGGGGTATACAGGACCGGTCCTGGCCCAGGGCGGGTTGGGCAACCGCCCAGGGCCCAATTATGATGAGGGGCACAAAAATTGTAAATATAATGGGTTTGTAACTCTAATAATTCAATATTTGAACTAGGAATGTGAAATGTCTTCTAGCTCAGTTGGTTAGAGCACCCATTTAGTTAATGGGAGGTCTTGAGTTCAACTCTCAACAAGAGCAATTTTTCTTTTGTCTTTATATTCTTGTTTACTAATTAATGAGTTTTTTTAAAACATTTTTAATCAATGTTTGCTAATTAATGGTTCAGTAAGTGTTCTTAGCTATATACTACATTCTGAAACAAGCTTTAATTAAATTAGTAAAAATTTCTGATTATTCTAAAGTTAGTTGGGATGCTGAGAAATTAGCATCAGGTGAATTTTCAAATTTTGAATTTTTTAAAGTTTGTTATTTGGCATGAAATTTTGTAAAAGATAAAATTAGCGAGTAAAAATTTTACATACAGAAAGAGTGCTTCTTGATGTTGCAATTAAAAACTTGGAAGAGTTTGTTTAATTTTTTGAAAAATGTAGAGAAAATGGATTTGCTATGATTGAAGTAAAAGAAATTGTTTCTTAAATAAAAATTGAGCCCTTATTTCCTGTAAAACGTATGGCTTTTAGAAAGCAAAATTTTGATGTGATTCCTGATACGGATAGAGAACAATAATCTACTCAAGAAAATTTTACAACTGATTATTTTCTTGTTTTAGTTAATATGGTTATTTCTCAATTGAAGAGTATATTTAAACAAATGCAAATTTTTAAATCTATATATGGCTTGTTTATTGCATCATGGTTAGTTTTATTGGATAATGATGAAATGAAACTTTTTTGTATACAACTTGAAATTGCTTTGAAACATGGTGAGAGGTCTAATATTAATGTGAATTCTTTACTTTCAGAATTACAAATATTGTAAGAAATGCTACTGAGTGATGCATATGAAACAGATACACCACAGCATTCCATTAAAATTATGGAGTTTGCAACAAAAAAAAAATCTAAATATTTTGGTTGCTTATATGATTTTACAGAATGTACCTGTGACTGTGGCATCTGCGAAAAAAGCTTTCAAATTAAAATTATTAAAATCATATTTGTAAACAACTATGACTCAAGATAGGTTAAATGGATTAGTAATTTTAAGTATTAAAAAGAATCTATTGAAAATATTGAGGTTGAACATATAATTGATGATTTTGCTTCTAAAAGTGTAAGAATAAATCATTTTAGATAAGATGTGATTGATTTTTAATTTTTATTTTTATTTTATTGTAGATACAAGAATTGCTATCACTATGCTTGATGAAAAATATGAAGTATTTGATGACAAAAGCAAACCAAGGTAATCTTTATTTTTTGAGTATTGCTTTCATATCCCCCACCATTATATCATATTTTATATATATATATATATATATATATATATATATATATATATATATATAAAAGATTATACGTGTCTATAAAGGGCACAGTTTTGTTTTTGTCCGGGCCTCAAATACCTCAGGACCGGCCCTGGGGGTATATTAGGTATTTTTTAAAATGTATTTTAGGTTTTGAATGTATTTTGAACTATTTAATATTTTGTTGGAGGTTACATAAAATTACAAAATTTATTGGGGGTTATACAAAAAGAATTAAGTTTCATGGTTATACAATAATAACTCCACCAAGAAGTCATATTTCTAGGTCTACATATTCTTTATATTCCAAGTTTTTTCGCAGATGAACCAAAGAGGGGTCTTGAAACAGCTGTCCTTCGGGAGGGTCATACAAGCGATTGCACTAATATATTCAGTTCGCGTTAATGTTTTTCCATTAATGCTTATTCATCATTTGTTCTTTCCACTATAACAATTTTAACTATTAGAGCATCCACAATGGTGTTTGCTATTTTTGGTAAAATGGCAAAATGAGAAATAGCAATTTTAAGAAGCGCCACACTGATTTATTTGCCAAATTTTGAGACTGTTATTTTTTTTATTAGACGGAACATATTGTTCCGTCCGATAGGTAAATTGTAATATTTAGAAAAATAAAAATAGTATTTAGTTATTAAATAATGATTAGTTAATTAATTAGTAAATAATACTAAATCCTGATCAAATTAATAAAGTTAGTGATCAGTGATTACAGGGGCGGATCCAGAATTGAAAAGTGAGGGGGCTGAGGAAAAAAAAATCGCACAAGGTAACATGTAAAATATATATAAAGTTCGAGGTAACATGTAAAATATATATAAAGTTCGAACTGCCGAAGTGGGTTATCCATAAAATAGACGAGATGCGAAGAAGATTCTTATGGAGGGGCACCGAGGAGGGCGAACGCTGTCCCGCTATACCTTATGTCAATGTTCGAACTGCCGAAGTGGGTTATCCATAAAATAGACAAGATGCGAAGAAGATTCTTATGGAGGGGCACCGAGGAGGGCAACAAAGGGTTCCACCTTGTCAAGTGGGGCAGGGGTATGTAAGAAAAGAGAATTCGGAGGGCTAGGAATCCTGAACCTCCATGATATGAACCGGGCATTGCTCAGTAAGTGGTGGTGGAAGATCCACAAAAGAAAGGAAGGGTGGTGATCTTATTCTTTCGACCTCAGTCGAAGAAGGAAAAAATATCGTTTCGGTGGACGGAGCGCAAGAGGGAGGGTCTCGACTCTCTGGAAAGGGATAGCCAAGAAAGGAGAGATTTTTAATATAAATACAAGGTGCAGAATTGGAAACATGAAGAATACGAGATTTTGGAAGGACAAATGGTGCGGGAATATTTCGTTGGACAACAGATTCCCACAAGCCGCAGAGGCGGTTGTGAGTAACGATGTCTTAGTAGCAGATGTGTGGAAAAGATGTACCCTCACATTCACGGTTACCGACAGAGAAACGCCGGAGTCCACAAGACAATTCGAAGAGCTAAACAAGGTCATCCAGGAGGAAGGAGGCCACATAAATAACGAACCGGATGATAGATGGTGGAACATAGAAGAGTAGAAATCCTTCTCAGTAGCATCTATGTACAGATGGATCAATGATGGACGGATCAGATGCAAAGAAGAGAACGTCATTTGGGCCATTCAAGCTCCACTGAAAGTTAAAGTGTTCAGTTGGCTCGTGCACAACGATGCCATCCTTACAAAACTAAATCTAAAGAAAAGAAATATGCAAATTGATGTTAGATGCGAGACTTGCTTACAATCAGATGAAGACTTGAAACACTTATTTTTCACTTGCCCTAAGGCTAGGCTAACATGGGAAATTATCTGTAGAGGGTTTGGTGTACGTTTTCCTTCCTCCTCCTCAGATGTGTGGGGTCCTTGGAGAGAAGAGCTTATAAGTATAGAGAATAAGAGGGCATGGGAGATTGCAGTAGGGGCAACCCTATGGAGACTATGGCTAGACCGTAATGACATATGTTTTAGAAATACTAGCTACAAATTTTCTACTTCTATGCATAACATTTTTCTTTTGATTTATGATTGGGCAGGCTACGCGGGAGCAAAGAAAAAATTGAAGCTAAGCGAGGAGGAGTAGAGGCACACGGTATTGAGGACAGCGCAAGTCTATGGAGAAGATTGGGGATGCATAGATTGTGCTACTTTTGATGTTTTATCTTTAGGGTGTTGTTTGTTTTGATCACATGATCGCATGTAGTACCTGTATCAGGCCTAGATGTTTGTTAGGTCATGGTGTTTTGGTTAGGGGTCGGGTGGATCCTAACGTAGTTGTATTATTGTACTACTTTGTTTCTTTAATTATCGTTAATGAAACGATGACGGAGGTCTTCTTCTATCAAAACAATATATATATATATAAAGTTGTTATAGATATTAGGGAAGTAAAGTTGTTATAGATACTAGATAGAATAGAGTTGAGCTCGGGCCCAAAAAAATAAATAGAAGGCTCAAATATATATGGGGTGGGCTTTAAAATATATTTGGGATGGGCTTTAAAAAATATTTTGGGGGGGGGGGGGGGGGGGGGGGGGGGGGGGGGGGGGGGGGGGGGGGGTCTGAAGAATATATTCCACACTAATATACCAAAAAATATATATATTTACAGACAAATGCCAAATGTTGGGGGGGGCTGTAGCATACCCCAGCCCCCCCCCCCCCCCCCCCCCCCCTTGGATCCGCCCATGAGTGATTAAAATAATGGAAAAGTGAGTGATTAATTGGGATTGATGCTGACATTTCTCAAACGGGACATGTTGCCCGTTTGGCCCATTTTTTAGCTAGAACGGGACTTGTTGTCCGTCCATTTTTTATTTTCACGTCTGATCCAAAAAAAAAAAAATCATGGACGATACATGTTGTGCCATCCGATCAAATTTAAAAATTTTAAAAAATCATGGACGATACATGTTCTGTCGTCTATATTTTGAAAATAAGCAAATAGTTTTTCAAATATGAAAAGTTACTGTAGCAACTTCACCAAAATATAGCAAAATAGCAAACCGATGTGTCTACTATTTTATCAAATTTTGGCAAAATGGCAAATGTGGCATACCATTGTGGATGCACTTAAATCTTTTTCTTCTATTGTTGGTTCTAGCAATGTAGATGCAGATTGATGCAACGTGAGCGATGAATCTTGATCTCTGATTTTTTTTTTTCCCGCTATGTAATTTATATATTTTTTCAGTTAACTATTTGATCTGGTACTTGCTTCGAATATGTCGAGAGTTGACCTCGTACTCGGAGTAGGTTTATTGACTGCAATAGTTAGATTTAATTTTCAAACTTTAAAACAATGTTTTTTTTTTTTTTTTTGCAATTTCATGTAATAAACATTTCTCTCACATGCTCCACATTCTTTATAAAATTAGCACCTATTACCATTTTGTATTAATAATAGGTCAACTACCAGTCAGGTCCCACACGGCTTACGGGTCCAAATACACAACACGGAGCAGAAACCCGCCATTTTTCTCACACGTGTAACCCCACCATAGGCTACAATCAAAGCTGTTCGCTGTTTTCCCAACCCAGCCGATCCAAACAGTCGACACAAACCCGCCAAGTTTGAATCAATCAGTTCCCAATTAGAAAAAAACCATAGTCAAGTCTTTGAAAAAATATAAGTTTCCATTAATATACAAAAAAATCTCAATACCTGACCCTAATTTGAGCCCTCTTTCATTCTCATCTCAGTTTCTGGGTCTATTCTGTTCTTCAAGGATGAACAATCTTCTATCGGTAACTATCTTCAATTGCTCTCAAAACCTCTGTTTTTGTGATTAGTACTTGATTAGCGTAGGAAATAAAAATTGTTTGTTATTTTTTGTTTTGGTAGTAGTTTTTTGTTAGTTTGATGAACTGGGTACAGCGTAGTTTTACCAAATTCTTGTTTAAGTTGGAAGAATTAGTGCGATTGATGATAAATTTAGTGGTGAATACAACCATATGGATTGTTACAACAACAACAACAAAGTCTTTTTCCCAACTAGTTGGGGTCAGCAACATCAATCCTGATTTTCCATTCTGCTCGGTTTAGCGCAGTTTCTTCTATAAGACCACAAGTTTTCATATCTTTTCTTATAGTTTCCACCCAAGTAAGAACCATATGGATTGTTGTGATAGAAAATATTGTCTTTTGCATATTATGGTTGTGTCTATGCTTACTTGTGTACAAATTCTTGTGTTCCTTGCGTGTTCACATATCTATGCTTGGTAGATATTTTTACTTTTAACTGTTAACTTTTGTTGTTTCACAGGATTCGTTTGAGCTGTCTCGAGGCCAAGCATCCCGAGATGGAGATATTGAGCTTGGCTTACCGGTTCCGAGCTCGCCAGAACTGGGATTGGAAGTCTTCTCGAAAGAGGTAGATGTCGCCTATTCGAACTAATAATTACTTTTTTTGCTGTGGCATTTAGGTACCAATATATGTTTTGCTAAGTTATATGTATGTGCATGGTTGTACTAGTACACAAACTAAATTTTAACTTGGGGTTTGGTTTTTTTAGGCGCGAGGTATCGAAGAACAAATCAACAATCTTTCAAAGTTCTTGAAGAAGATTCAGGTTAGATTCTCCCTCTTGCACTGCCATTATACCATATCATGAAAAGTATAAGAATGTTTGAGAAGAATATAATCAAAATTGATCTACAGAGATTCAAACTTTGATCCCCTACAATTTTTATACCTGCAGGATGCGAATGAGGAGTCTAAAGTTGTTACCAAGGCTGCTGCTGTGAAAGGTTGATAGCTAAGCTTAGCATTTAGTTTTAAATTTATCTGAACTCAACAATATCAGACAATTTTAAGCGTGTACATTTGCGTGCAGAAATCAAGAAGCGTATGGAAAAAGATATTGATGAAGTGCTGAAAATTGCACGTATCACAAAATCAAAACTTGAAGAACTAGACAAGCATGTAAGTTACTCCTGTTTCCTGACTATAGTCTTTTCCGGATGCAATGAAAGAACTTGCAGTTTATATTTGAAGAGTATCGGCTTTTGGGATTCTTACTTTCTTTGGGCATCATCTTCTAAGACTTTTAGATTTAATTAATTTATTACCTAAAATAAATTTTGATCTGAAATGCTAGATAATCAGTGCCTTTTCATAGTAGCGTCACTAATTTTATGCCTATGATGCTTGCAAATTCCGGCTCTGCTCCTGCACTCCATAATTCAATATTTAACAAATTTCATTTCTGAAAGAATTGGAAACCCGTGTCCATTTTCATTCCACTCATTAGCTAGATTAGGGAATTGCTAAATTAAAGGGATTGACAATTATTAGTTAGCTAGAATTGACAAATATTCTAACAATTTCCTCAACTAGAGATCGATGCGCTGACTTGTTATGTTTCCTTAATCTAGAACTTGGCTAGTAGACAGAAACCAGGATGTGGAGAAGGTTCTGCTGTGGATCGGACCAGAATGGCGACTACTGGGTACTTTTATAGCCAAACTCACTGTTTTCTTAATTATTTAGGCAGAATTGTTTGATACTTAATCTCATTCTTCTATACAGTTCCTTGAAAAAGAAGTTGAGAGAAAGGATGTCGGAGTTTCAGGTGAATTTTTTTATTTTTTTATCCTCTTATGCTTTCATATCTAGTTTTGGACTCCTAATTTTGGTCCATTTTATTGACTATTATAGCTGTTGTGCTTGGTTTCACAGCATAATTTTTTTTAAAAAAAAATTTTGAATGATTTCACCGAATAAATTTGGTCTTTAATGCAACATTTACTGATATCCTAGCGTAATTTTAGAAAGTTGACATGATAAATTATGTCATCTGAGCAATTTTTATAAATTATTGTCTCACTTTCTGAGTTCCAAACTTCCTTTGCAGGCACTAAGGGAGACGATTCAACAAGAATATCGAGAAGTTGTGGGAAGAAGAGTTTTTACAGGTTCTTCCTTGCAGTTCTCAAAGAAATCCTTTATCTCAACTATCTTTTATGTACTCAACTCACTCAATTATTTTCTGCTTCTTTGATTTCTTCAACAGTGACTGGAAACCATGCTGATGAAGAGGTATCATTTCTTTAACGAACAGTTAGTCTATTTGTTATACGTATTCGACCCACATAATTGATTCTGACTGTTACTTGTTGTACAGACAATTGAACGATTGATAGAAACGGGAGACAGTGAGCAGATATTCCAGGTGGCGATTCAGGGGCAAGGACGAGGGCAGGTCTGCTAAATTTGCGTTTATAGTTTTGCTTTAATCATTCCTATGACTGGTTAGGTTCTAGGAGAGTTTTCTTCATTTTGGCAGCTTGGATTAAGATATATATTATCGGATTTGATGAGGCCCTTGCTATGTCGTTTCTAGCCTAATGGCCTTCGTATCTTTTTCCAACGATGCATGGCGTTGAATATATTCAACAATATCCTTCAAGCATTGTGATATTAAGAAAATATCTTATCTTGTTTCTGGTAACATGCAGGTGCTTGACACATTAGCAGAAATCCAGGAGCGCCACGATACCTGGAAAGAAATTGAGAGGAAGCTTCTTGATTTACAGCAGGTAATTCAATGATTTTGTGTGTATTAATCTATGGCTGAAAAGTATCTTTCTGTGTCACCTCATTTCACTGAGACTTTTACGCGATGAAATTGAGAATGGCATAATGGTGTGAATGGTTGCAGATACTAGTCATTTATTGTTGTTTCCCTCTTGTGTAGATTTTCCTT
The DNA here is from genome assembly GCA_017893485.1 of Hemerocallis citrina. NCBI lineage: Eukaryota > Viridiplantae > Streptophyta > Magnoliopsida > Asparagales > Asphodelaceae > Hemerocallis > Hemerocallis citrina. The sequence goes on along the minus strand of JACEHZ010000110.1, from coordinate 70,482 downwards.
GACCTCGCAGTGTTGGTTGATGTTCAAGGTGACATGTTGGATGACATTCAATCTCATGTACGAGCATTTCTTTTCTCTTTTTTATTTTTGTTTGTGAAAATTTTTGGAATTTTTTCACAATGAAATCAGTTTAAAAAATTTCTTTACTGCTTCTGGGCTCTCAGATGACTTTCCCCTCACAAACTGCTTAAAGCAGAGGATAACTTTCTAACAACTAATGATTTTATGTGACTGTTCTTGAATCTTTTTCTTCGCAGGTCAATAAGGCTGTGGTTCATGTGAGCGATGGAACCACGGCTCTACAAAAGGCGAGGAAGCTCCAGAAGAATTCCCGGAAGTGTATGTGCATCGCCATTATCATTCTTCTCATCATCATTGCCATAATCGTTCTATCAGTGGCGAAAGTGTGGTAGGAGAGCTAGTGATGAGTCTCCTTCCTATGATCACGTTCTTTGTATTCTGTAGTAACACAAGTTTGTGCTTGTTTTGATTTCGAGTATGTGTATATCATTCATGTTCTTTGAAGCCGGCTTCTCGGGGGGGGGGGGGGGGGGGGGGGGGGGGGGGGGTCACACAATAAAGGGTTCTATTTCAGATCTTTTAAAGATCTAGGTAGTGAAATATTTCCTTTTGTAGGAAACGGGATGTTATCGGAGAATATATATGCCATTGCAGTGTGAAATTTGTTGTATTGTTGACTTCTTGTTGTACAGAAGGTTCTCGTGCAAATATACTTTGTTTTTTCCCCCTCATATTCAAGACTGACTTTGATTGCATTCTAAGATCAACTGAGAAAATGAATGAGTTACAGTTTTATGCATCAGTGAAGAGAAAGTAAGACCTCTTCTGTTCAAGTTCTGCATAATTTGGGAAATATTTGGAAATTGTTTAAATACTTCATGCCTATTTTTTAGAGTAACCCCAGCCTCCTGTTTATGACCAATTTATGTTCTCAGCATGCATACATCAGCTCAATCTTGCAGCTGAAACTTCATAAACAACAGGGTTTTTTTTTATATTAAACCCAAACTTAGCTTATCTAGTAAACCCTTTGCATTACACCAAAGTCATGCACATAGCAGCGTGTGTTGTGATCGACTCATGAATCTCCTTTATTTGAACAACCAGATGTGAAACTGACATGGAGAACCAGACAATGACCTGATATATATATATTTGAACAGAGTAACGGCCCTATGATCTTTCCTGCATGTGGATGCAAAATTTGATAAATATCCAAAAAGGCTTCAGTAGACGCAATATTATCTGTTCTAACAATAGCCACCATGTTCGGTTACAATAATTAATCATCTGCAGCTAGCATTCTAAAATGGAAAAAGGGAACATTTAGCTGCTTTGTGCAGAGCTCAAGTACATCCCTATTGCATTATGTGCAAATTAACAAAAGCCATCGTTTCAGACATGTTATCTTTTGCATCGTGTTCTATCTTCCTCCCATCTGAGCTGACAATCTAGCTCAGAACATAAAACCCGACTTGAGATGGAGAGATGCATGCTTGAAAATGGCGGAAAGAAAAGCCAGGAAGAAAAGAGGCTCGATTTGAGTGAAGTAGAAGAAGCCTAGTTATTAGTTGGAGAATCCTGGTTATCAAACCGTCCACCCCTTGCTATTAGCATATCATATGCCTGCTTAACTTTGATCAACCGTGGATCATCTGCTGATACCTCTCGCTCCTGAGAAAAGAAATATGCATCATCAAACCTTACCAATCCTTTGGTTGAAAGAATTGAAAAATTAAAAATTAACCAAAAAAATTAATATACATGTCTGTATATAGTAAGCAAGATTTAAAGGCTTTGTGTGTATACAATAAGTAGAACAAGTTCAGAAAAATCCACCCATGTCAGTATATGTAATGAAATAGAGAAGAATGGAAAGAAATTGATGAAACGATTTTTTTCCTACCATGACTTCTGTAAGAAAATTTAGTTGCAATAGATAAGACCAATTGTAAAATGAGAAACTAACTGAACTATTAGTATAATAGTCATGTGAAACAAGCATCTATACAAGGCAACTTTTAGCTAACTAAAGTAACAAATTTGTGTAATTTTAAGGACTCGGAACACAAATGAGTTAGTAGTGAGGCTTGATGGTCAAGAGACACCTAAAATAGACCGTTTCCGATATGCTCGATTATACAACGAGATGGGGAGATTTGTGAAGATGTTATACATAGGATCCAAGCTGAGTGACTTAAGTGGAGAAGCGCTAGTGGTATTTCATGTGACAAACGTATACCTTTAAAGTTGAAGAAAAAAAATTTATAGGACGACTGTTAGACAAGCAATGATGTATGGGACAGAGTGTTGGACAACAAAGACACAAAAGGTCCAAAAAATGAGTGTAACAAAGATGATGATGCTAAGATAGATGTGTAGTAAAATCAGGAATGATAGAATTAGAAACGAACATATACGAGACATGGTAAAGGTAGCTCATATCCAAGATAAATTAAGAGACAATCGCCTCAGGTGGTTTGGACATGTTACACGTAAACCCAGTAATGCCCCAATTAGATGAGTGATTTGATAAATGCTAAGGGTAGGGTTAGGGATAGGAGAAGATCTAAACTTGCTTGGGTGGACACTGTAAGAAAAGATATGATAGCTTGTGGTCTTAGTGGTCTTACAGAGATATTGCGCTAAACTGAGAAGAATAGAAAACCAGGATTCATGTAGCCGACCTCAACTAGTTGGAAAAAGGCTTTGTTGTTGTTGTTGTCGTTGTTGTTAAAGCAACAAATTTTAAAACAACAAATAAAAGAAACATATGAATTGCATATAGCAATATAATATATAAATGTAACAAGGAAAGATAATACAAGAAAAATTCTGGACAAAATTATTGATGAAGATTTAAGTGGAATATGTGCGGACGGCCTCATAAAGAGTCTTACAAACAATGGTACGAGGAGTAGAATGTATAGAATATTTTAATAAGTAATAGGTGTCAAGGGTTAGTGTTAGTATCATAACAAAGCTAAGAGATGATCTCTTCAGAATAAGCCCTTAATAAATTGCCATCAAATCCTACACACTACAGTAGTAATTTTCATCTTACTGAGTATTGAAGTGAAAAACAATGTAATGGTTTTATGTTGTGATATTTTGACACATTGAGGATGTCTGGATTTATGCAAGAAACTTAGGAGAAAAACTTACCTGTAAACCATTGTAATAGAGCCTCACTGCACGAAGATTTGGAGTAAAATTGCGGGTTTGTAACAGATCCCATATGTAATTAGCGACTGTGAATCCTCCTTCCTGCAAACAATGATCAATTTTGACTGTCAGGTGTGATTCTTACCAGTTTTAAAATCATATAGATCATACCAAGTTCTTTTTTAAAAAATTCCAACACAAAAAAAAGTGTGCATTTAGGATATTTTAACATCAACTATCATAACTTCCAGCCACCCAATTAGAATTCTCCATTGCAGATACTGGTTCCTTCATATTTATTTTCATGACTGTCTTTTTCTTCAAGTGAAGCACAATAGAGACATATCTATACTTCTATACTCTAGTATATCTCTACTACTATAATGGGAGAAGGCCTTAGTGTATTTTGTCCTCAACCCAAATAATTACCAAACTGATCCACTTTCGAAATTATTTACCAAACTGGTCCACTTTCGAAAAGATTTACCGAACTGGTCCATAACAATTTTTTCTTTTTACCTTTTCATTATCCCTTCAATTTTTTTCACGTGCACAGCACGTGAATAGAATATAAAAAAAATTGTTCGAACGTGCATTGCACGTGTATTTACTAGTATTATATAATGGGAGAAGGTGTTGCTGGCTTTCAATCATTTGTTGCTGTGAAAATTAGATACTCCTTTTTGGATGTCTCCTGAGAGTGATAGTTTTCACCATTATATTTAGTGTCCCTATTAAAATAATATTTTAATATTTTCTTATATCAATTGTATTTCACTTTTTTGTATAAAAATATCTCACCTGTAAAATTTAAAAAATAATAAATGGACCTTGCCATAATATTTGTTCTTCTAACAAAATGTTCCTTTTCATTTCTCTCTTTAAAAAGAGCCAGTAAACTAATCAAACATTATCTTTTATAACTGCATTTTGATGTGCCAAAAACTAGTACCATATGAATAAGAAATTGACTGTAATCACTCAAAAGGCCATGGTGCCTAAGATATCTCAGGAGCTAACCTTATCTCCTGCAGCTGCAAAAAGGAGATCATTTCCCATTATGGGACTCAAGAAAAATCCTTTGGCGTTCATTTGCTCCTGCAAGGAAATGACAAATTCATTAAATGTTTTAACAACTTGACTTTTTAAGTAATTTTTAAAAAGGTTAAATAAGTATCAAATACCAGGGTATTTAGAGCAACTTCCATCCCTTTAGGTGTGTATCCAAGCATTGATCCCTCAATGAGTGTCTGCATCATCACATGTTTAGGATATTAAATAGAGCATCAAAGCATGAGGATGATTATTTAAGAGATTTAAAGGAAAATTTCTAATAATCTTCACTCAATCTCAAACAAATAGTTGTATGGAAAACGATCCTTAAATAATGATGATTCTATAATAACTAAATTTTAATTATAAATGGTGTATTCAAGTGTTTTTAATCATTTCTTAAGACAGAAATTGCAAGTGAAGACAGATGGAACAACTATACCGTTGTTCTCCTTAGTCTTACAACATAGAAAGGTAAGTATTATATAAAGTTCATAAAAAACATTGAACTCCAATAAATTTCCAGGAATAACGTGCTAACAAGAAAATGGAAAGAAAATAAAATAATGAAATGAAAAATAAAGAAATGAAAAGAAAGGAAAAGAAAAAAGCATGTTCATTCATCTGAAATTGAGATTTTTCTTTACTAGTTATTTGTCTATAGTTTCTGAAGGGCCAGTTTGTACTGTAAAGATATCCGGTTCTCGAATACAAAGATATGAGTACTTATATGCAAAAGGTCCCTTACAAGTTGAATCAAATAGACAAGCATGGAAAAGAAAATTGAGAAATAGGGCAAAGGAGAGAAAGTATAACTATTCAATGTTGGCCATGTTCTGTTTGACAAAAAAAAACAAGAAATGATAGATAGGATCCAAGAAATACAACACAACAAAACTTGAAAGTGCTCCAATTGTATTAGCCATTGACCATGCATACTTACCGCATACAATTCAGCTGCTGGGGCCCTTGAGCTGGTATACTCCTCAAACATCCTAACTGCAGAATCAACATCACTACAGAGACAATAACACCTGCACTTTGGAAGATGATGAATTACTGGTGTAGACATTTCAGAGTTTAAGCATAACGAGAAGGTGATTACAAGTTTAACAATAAAATATAAGCATTCTTTAGTTCCAGATATGTTATACTGTGATTTATGAACTGCAGCATCATTATCATTGTTTTCATATTTTCAGCATTGAAAATTTTAAATACGCTACGCAAAAACAAGTATTAAGTATTGGTTACATGCAGTATAAACAATCCATGGATACGTGAGACATTTCCGACTTCTCCTACATGCTTTCAGTGGCCTCATCTTTGCGGATTTTTTTTCCCAGGTTGGAGACTTCTTAGACTCATATTCTATATTTATTCAATACTTCTTTGTACCAATTACAAAATGATAAATGTATTAATTTTATTTATATACTTCTGGAAAAGATGACAAGGTAGTCGTTCGTACGAAATTGTAGTAAGTTTAGAATAATGTATAATATAAGTGGAACACATACAATAAGCTATTATATCAAATTGAGATTGACCTATTCTTACAAAAGAAATAATAATAACAAGAATGCTGGGTTAATTTTTACTTTCCTCTTTGAATGTTTCATGTTATTATATTATGAAAAACAGTGTATGGACAACCGTCTGAAAAAACGAAATAGATTTACATAGCAAGGGTGTAAAAAAGCCCCGAGCGGCTTTGCCTTATTAGAGAAGCATCATAATGCATTGTGTGCGTTGGGGGGGGGGGGGGGGGGGGGGGGGGGTGTGGGTTTGAAGAAAAGCATTCTCGGTCCCGAGCGGCTTTGCCTTATTGTATATAAGCGTCGGAATGCATTGCTTTAAGAGGTTATGAGCATCTTGTGTGTGTGTCTGTGTGGGTTGGGGCCTTGGGGGGGGGGGGTTGAAGAAAACCATTCTTGGCCCCGAGCGGCTTTGCCTTATTGTATACGCGTCAGAAGAATGCATTGCTTTAAGAGCTTATGAGCATCTTGTGTGTGTGGGGAGAGAGAAAAGAAAAGCATTCTTGGCCCCGAGCGGCTTTGTCTTATTGTATAAGTGTCAGAATGCATTACTAAGAGCTTATGAGCATCTTGTTCTTGTTCTTGTTCTTGTGTGTGTGTGTGTGTGTGTGTGTGGGTGGGGGGGGGGGGGGGGGGGGGGGAGAAAGCATAAAAGTTGGCTAACCCTGGTCACTTGCAGGCTTCAACAGAATAAAATAGATATTGGAGGCACAACTTTTTTTTAAAAACCTTTTAAATGTTTCACGACTGACCCAAAGCATGTCCTAACTGTCCAATTTTCCTTTATTACTTTTTGTTCTTGATTGTGCTTGGTTGCAAAGAAACTTTTTGTTATAGTTTCTATTAGTTATGTATCTTTATGTCTTTTTTATTGCCATCCATGTCTCCATACTCAATTACAGTTGCATTAGTAGTTATTACACAATGCAATAAAGTATATTATAGTTTGATGTTCCTTGCTGCAAGCGTATGGACATAAATCACCAAAAAAAAAAAAAATCCACTCTAATATTTTTTTATCAAAAGTTCCATATTTTCTTGTTTCTATTCCTAATTCAAAATATAATTAATTTTTTTAAAGAAAAAGGACTGGCACCTTTTCCCACTTTATCCCTCCTCAAAAACTAAAGCCCCACGCTCCCGCTTCGCTATGCTTTCCATTTTTTATCCCTTTGGATACATATACATGTGTAGGCATATATAGATACATTTATACACACCATGGTCCAAAGATTAACATGTGTGAAAGTGGCAAGCATACACATTTGCCATCATACATGCGAGATACATATAGAACCTGTTGTTCTTAAAGGTATTGTAGGTTGTGCTTAAAAGAAGCATGTTGAGCAAAATTCCAGTGAACTATCTTATGAAAAAATGAACAAAACAGTCTCCATCTACGAGGAACGTGAAAGATGAAGCATTAAGATTCCTAGTACCAGTCGATCACTAGTTCACTACCATGCAACTGACCACACAATTATCATCTAAGACTACAACGTAGTGAAACAGAAAAATTATCAAAAGTCACGTTCCTACAAATGTACCACAGAAAGACCAGGAGTCTTCAAGAAATGAATGCAAAGACCGTCAAGAAAATGAATGCAAAGACCAGGAGTCATCAACATCCCAGAGAGACATTTACAATCAAGTGAAGTCAAATCAACCAAATGTGACTGTTTGATCATATCTATAAGTTCGCGGCAAAAAACAATTCTAAAACAGAAAAGAAATATGCTAGATAGCTGATGCATGCACCCTTGCACTCACTAAAGACAAGATGATTTTGCCACATAATCCGTTACACTTAAAAATTATGGTGGTAGTGCAATTAGGATGTAGACTAACTGAGAAGTGAGAACAAACAGGAGCTTCCTAATACTTTTGTGTTAACCAAAAGTCAAAAACATATAAATTACGATGATAGTGAGATTAGGATGAAATAGTTTAGAACACAAATGAAAACTGATCTAAATTGCAATTGAGATAGGACTGCATATGCAACCTCTAACTTCATAAAAACACTTACATATGATAATATGTGGTCTCATCTCTGCATAAGGAACCATGCAATCATTTACTTGCATCATCTGAACTGTCCATTTATTTGTATTACGGTACATGTTTCAGTGTTTTATTGACTATTGACTTCTATTATTTATCACATTGAAGACAGACAGCACTTGCCCTAGTAGTCTAGTCACTAGTGGTATGCCTCGCTAGTGAGCAAGAGGTCGGGGGTTCAAACCCCCGCTTACATCAATCCCTTCTTATGGGATGAGAGTGTGTGGTGTGGGTGAGTGTGTGGCAATGGCCTTGTTTCAAAAAAAGGGAAAAAGAGGGCAGAAGACAGACAAGGTTACAGGGGCTAATAAATTGATTACTTCCACATACTAAAAACCACTGATGAAAAGATGAGTCTTTACAGTCAAACAAGTGGGACATTTAAAATGAAAATACATAAGTAAAGGAAACTGGATTTTTTCAACCAAGCTACACAAAGCTAGCAAGAATAACACTGAATAAATATGTAGAAATTTTGTATTTTTTTTTGCTCTAACAAATAATCAGTATCTAAATTACCTGATAGCTTGCATTGTGATATACCCATCATAATTAAGATTATCCTTCTTTAACATGTCAAGTAGTACTTCAAGTGTCTACAAAGAAGATAGATGTAGATTAGTTACAAGTTAGCAATGTAAGGAGAGTCAGGAGACTACTGGCAGACTTATGTTGCAGCTGAAAAGAAAATTTATTTGAACTTGTAAGTCAAATTCAGATCGAACATTTCACATGTAAACCATGAGCTAAGTTCCGAGAGTACAAGAAAATAAAAAATAAAACAATACAATGAAAGCTACTTCGAAGTATCAAAAAAAAAAAAGGCTGCTTCGAAGTTTCACTAAGATTTTTAGCAACAGCCCAACAGGTATGATGCAAACTTGACATTTCTATAAACGTAAAAATGTGTAACTTACTGAACAGTCAGCAAATTGAAACTACTCAAAGCTCAGCTATCGGAGAAATATGTGCTCAGATTTTCTTTTGTGGGAAAAGCCTAAAACACTTTAAGCATACGCAGCAGGGTTAAACACTATTGCAAGATACATTAAAGTGCATCAATTTCAGTATGCAGGGTGAAGTTTTTTTTCCTTCTTATAAATGCATCAAGAGAAGTAAATTACTGGTAGCTTTGTCTAAACAGGAGCAGCAAAGGATATAGGAGTATCTAGAAACCAACCAACTAGTGAAACTTGAAATCAAAGCATCCAATCATAATGGTAGGTTTATAACTAACAATATAACCAAGTAACTTCTAGACAGGATCTTGAAGTAGGCTGAGCACCCCTTCTGCACTGTGAGAAACCCAAACTGCAATATATGTATCTTTATAAATTTTCTCCCCTAAAAATAAAAGGGGATATGAATATATGGCAGAAACTCCTTAAATGAGAAGTTGAAAAGCACAAGTATGGACCATTGAGTTAGAGAGATAGCTCAGATTTTGGGTTAGGATTCGGTTTCTTTTAATAGTTATAACTCTTCGGGTCATTAGATTAGGAGTTTAGATGAATATGAGCCATTTTAGTTTACAGTAAACCAATGGACTGAACTTTGTTACTCACATCTCAGGTGAGCTAAGATATTATTTATCAGATGATATTAACAAGTCTTACATATACATCGGCGAGTTACATTAATTAATTATAGACACCTTAGAGTGTTGATTTTATGGTTGCAATATGAAGGGGTAAAAACTTACTAGGGATTCTGTCATCAGTTGTACTTCTGTCTCCAGATAGATTTTATGATGAAAAATACATCCGACGGAGTGCATATTCAATTTATATTTAGCCCATCATCAATAATTGAGATCAAATTGAATGATAATATATCCTCCTAAGAGGAAAGTACATGTTCAAACATCAAAACACAAAACTAACCACATAACTGTGATTAATTGTGCCTGAATAGCTGAAAGACAAAAGTTGTTTGGGGATAGTCTTAAAATTATTTCCAGTGCTAGTGGCACAAAAATCAATATTTATTAACACTGAGCTGTTTAGCTATATTGTCAACAATATTCTAAATCCACAAAAGTTTGTGTAAAGGTTTAATGGGGTGTTCCTATTTTAAGGTCTCCAAACCATGAAAGGTACAATCAGGGGGTAGGTAGTTCCAATCATATGGCAAGACACTTGCCTGTACATAGTCAGGAATTGGCACTAGCAGGTTAGGTACTTGATACTTGATGGTAAAATCTACTCAAATCTTTAATGGACTTACTGCTCAAGAATAGGAAAAAGTAAAATGATGTTAACAGTGACGATTTCTCACGTTTCCATAGAAGACTGTGTTAATTTAATATAAAACACCCATCCTTAAGCAGTCGAAGCAACACATCAGACATCCTAAAATTAATTTTGCAATGTATTGGAGAAACCTAATCTCAATTTCTCTAAGTATCTACCTATGAAGTATCAGCTAACATATAATGTTAACTCATCCAAGATTATGCGGGGTTTAATAAGGTAATATAAGGGAGTGCTTGCTTATATGCCACTAATAACAGTTAAGGATAGTTAATATATATAAATTGCAATAATTTTTGCGGCATGCTCCGATGCGAAATATGAACTTAGTTTTGGTTTTACTGTTTCAACTAACTTCAACTTGAATCTGCATTTCTACATCTAAGGATTAAAGGGACTATAGATATACAAGTTAAAATATGAGGTGATTCAAATTTTTTTTTTTTTTTTTTTTTTTTTGTGGGGGGGGGGGGGAGGGGGGCGACATAACACATTTCGCATAATAGAGTCCTTGACTATTAGGATTTGTGTGAGGTGTATGAAATGGATAATACAATGAATGTCAAACCCCTCCTCAGTTCTTGTTAACAGAAATTTCCCCACACTATCAATCAACTACGGGTTAAGGCCTTCCTAAAAAAAAATTATTGCTTTAAGACAAGGGTGTCCCTCATCTCTCTAATAAGACATTCTGTGAAGGTTGACGGAAGCATCGTATGGTTACCAGCCTTCTGTCACCCACCTCAATGCTCACATTTTATGGTCAAATATTTATTATTGAGTTGGGGTAGATGACTGAAAATTTGAAGAAAGCATTCAACATTTATTGTAAGTATTCCTAAGCATGGTTAATTCCCAAAAGGCTATATCATATTTAGAACAATAATATATGACAAATGAATATTGTAATGGTTAAGTGAAATATAAGGTTGAAATATGATGAAAAATACTACTAATCATTCCTAATTCTTATTCTGATTATCTGAGAGAGAGAGAGAGAGAGAGAGAGAGAGAGAGAGATGAGCAAGCATGAGACATCAAAGGGAAAGCAGCAAGAAAGAATGCGATGTTGGCTGTGAAGGATCAGAAAAATGAATGCTGGTAATAACTTTTGAGTGGAGGAACTGCAGGCAATGTCCCCCATTATAGGTTCATAAAATTTCCTTGAATCTCCCATCTTTCTGGAAGTGGCTGAGAGCCAGGAATTTCCTCTAAAGTGGGCGAAAGTAAATACTGATTTTTGTAATCTTTCTTGTACATATAGACTTTGGACCGTAACCTGGTTGGTTTCTCTCTTTTGGGTAAAAGATTTTGGACCTTGATGACCATAAAATAACTCAAGTTAGGCCTCAGAGTATTAATGTAAGATGAGAAAAAGAAATTGGGTTTAACAAATCACAAATTTGTATGTGTGTGTGTGTGTGTCTATATATACTAGTATCATGCACGTGCGATGCACGTGGAGAAAGAAGGGAAAAGACAAAAAAAAAGGAAAATAATTCCCAAACTGATCCACTGACGAAAATATGTACCAAACTGGGCCACTTTCGCACGTGCACGCGGGGAAGAAGGAAAAGGACAAAAAAAGGAAAATAATTTCCAAACTGATCAACTGCCGAAAATATTTACCAAACTGGTCCACTTTCGAAAATATTTACCAAAATGGGTCAACTGGCTTCAAAATGACAAAAAAAAAAAAAAAAAAAATCAATGACAAATACCACTAAGGCCTTCTCCCATTATAATAGTAGAGATATATATATAGAGAGAGAGAGAGAGTAAAAGGATCCTACAGGGACCCTCTAGGAAATTTTCCTAGGGCGAAGCTAAGGTGGCATGCATTTATAGGTTGGGACTACCAAATTTGTATAATACCCCCTCTTACTAAGGGCATATTTGGCTATCAAAGGCTCAAAGCATAAAGAAAGTGATGAAGATAATTTATCTTCTTTTGTTAAATATGTTGTTTGGTTAGCAAATTGTAGAAATATTTCGTACTATCTATTGTTTGGTTGGATATAGATTGTGTTTGATTTATATAGTTAAAGTACAAAAAATATAGAATAAAAGTGATTTAATTAGTTAAAATTTTATGTGGACCCCACGTTTTCTAATATTTTATTAATAGAAGGTAGAGTTTCTTCCCAATTCAGCGCAAAAAAAGGGGAAATTGCTTCTAGCTTTTATCTGACAACTTCTGCAATGAATAGTAACTTTATTTGTTTTTTTCACTCTTATAAAGTCAGCAACCAAATAAGCCCCAAGGACAATTGTGTAAACAGTAGTGGTCCGAGCTACTAAATGCATGCCACGTTAGCTTCCCTCTAGGAAATTTCCCAGAGGGTCCCCATAGGAAATTTGTATATATACATATGTATATTTTCATTTTTTGGGGGGACAAGGCCATCGTAACCCCCCCCCCCCCCCCCCCCCCCCCCCCCCCCCCCCCCCCCCCCCCCCCCCCCCCCGCGAAACAAACACACACTCCTATAATAAAGGATCGGTGCAAGAGGGGTCAAATAAGGGGAGCCAAAAGAGATTGGCTCAAACTAATACTGCTAACCTGCCTTCTAGCCAGATATTAAGGTGGTCAATTGGCCAACTTAAGCCTCAAGTGGATCCACCCCTGCTTACTAGTTACTAGGAGTATAGAGCTAGTAGATAAAAAAAATTTAAAAAAGGAGGGATCAAGTTTATCCTTATATTCTTAAGGTGGTCAATTGGCCAACTTAAGCCTCAAGTGGATCCACCCCTGCTTACTAGTTACTAGGAGTATAGAGCTAGTAGATAAAAAAATTTAAAAAAAAGAGGGATCAAGTTTATCTGTATATTCTTAAGAACAAAAGGGTAACTTGCTATGCAGTAGACACTTTGGGAAGCTTTATGTGAATAAGAAATTTGAAAAGGCTTATTATCATAACGAACTAGTGAGACTGTATAACAAGATCTTTTACAATGCAGAACTTAAAGAAGTTCCTCGGATCTGAATTCTAAAGATTCATAAACTAGGTTTATCATTGCCATGATCAAAAAACAAAAATTTGTTTCTTAACAATCATTGGAAAAACTTTGGAACCTGCACATGCAAAAAATCTCAATCCCTCCAAGCTACATGGACATGCTATATTATTAACATGCTAAAATTATCTTGATAATAAACCTCATTTGGAAAGTTTGCAGATAAGACCATTAAGGAAAGAAAAATATACCTCTTTACTCTTCAAATCGGCACAAGCTTGCACAGCAACATGGTATACTGTAAGCTGCCTGTTTATGAAACCCCGCCTGTGCACGAACTCTGCAGTAGGAATATTATACAATTCTTCATGCGAAACATTCATCATGATGTTCTCTCCACCATCAGTTGCAGATTCAGGAGATGACCAGCCTTTTGATTGCTTCACATACTCAATAATCTTTTCATACACATAATTAGAAAAAAAGTGAGAACATTGCCAAAAAGGCCAACACAAAACTCAGACAACAAAATATGCAACTTACTTTCGCAGTTGTCTCATCAGTAATAGGCAACCTATTCTTGAAAGCAGTTATTAGTCCAGCATAGCAGAACTTGTTTAAGCCAAGACCAGCCGCAGTCATATCACGAACAATTGCAAAACTATCAAGGAAAACAGATGTAACTTAAGTCGGTATTAATTTTCAACATAATTTATAAAGTAGATTAAATAGCTTCCAGCTCCAGAAATCATATTTAATTACATAAAAACTGACATAATATTGAAAAGCCAAACAAGTATACTTAGATTGCTCATTGTTTAACGCTTAGATATTAAGACAAAATAGCTTATTAAGGTCATTCTCCGCATTATCTGATGTTTGTAGCACCATAACTTGAACATATACTGAGTACTGAGCATTAAGCCATTTACATTCACTAAATTGTCCTTATCAACATGGAGAATCCTTATATTGATAAAGAATAAACCAAGATTTGAAACTCATTCTCTTATCAGTTTGGGACCTCCTTTAAAAAATCAATCTAGGCAGTTTAGGACCCTTCAGTAAGTTTTTTGGTGCGAATATTGGTTTAACATATATCGAAATTGCTATCCACTCTTTATTTCTACACCAATGTTGTAAAAGTCCCCCTAAAGCATATTTGACCCCCAACATCAAGTGTTTCAGCATTTTTTTTCCAAAAGAGAACATTAGAAGCTGGTCAAAGTGTGTCGTACAAGTTTAGCTGCATAATGTGTTAGTGAAGTGCTGTATGTGCTTGAAAAGATTCGTGCCATAATTTTTAACTTGTTTTTACAAAATCAAATGAACCTAATACTCTATGATCCTATCTCTCAGGTTCATACTACATCCACTTAGATAAAATATTCTTTCTTCAACACCCATTAATCATCATTTCAGCTTGCTTTCTCCTAACCTCTAATGAGCAGTCTCACAGTCCTTGAATGCCTCAATTTGACCTCCCACTAGATGTTGTCAGTAGATTGATAATGTTTATGTCCTTAGCTTTTTAAATTTTCTTCATCCTCATCCGTTGCTGATGCCGTTACTTTAACTTTTTTGAAGTTCATTATATGTTGCATCAGTTAATTTAGTTGCATCCTATAATGTGCAGCTAATTTTCCTTTATATGCCATAAGTCCCACCTTTACCTCACCTCCACACGAAAAGCTAACCTTTGAGTACCCTAACAATTTTTTAACCTTTTGCTACCTACTTTCATGATGGAAAAAGTGAAAAGACATGTACCGTTATACTCAAATGTCACTTTTTCTCTATTTTTCTATTTTGATATGCTTCATCAAATGTCACTTTTTCTCTATTTTTCTATTTTGAGATGCTTCAGATCCCCTTGGACTAAGTTTGACATCATTTCTACTTCACTTTCGCCATTGAAGCCTTCAATCATAATAACCGATGCGGAAAAAAAAATTGCAAGGGCAAAAACTTCCTTAAATTATCACGCGAGTATTACGGCCATTATTTAACAGAATGGTATAATCAAGAAGAACCTAGGGTATTTAATGGAAAAGATTTTTCGCATTGAGGTATTTAAAGGTAAAGGTGGGTAAATGTTAGTGAATATAAAGATAATTTAGCCATAATGCACAATATAAAATGATGTTACTTATTGTAAGCATTTTAATGCTGGGAGTAGATATAAATTATCAAAACTATGTCTTTCTAAGAAAAATGACCAAAAATCACTTGAATTTGATCCCACCCCCCTCCCCCCTCAATTTATCCTATTATTACAAAGGTTTGTTATTTCTAAAATATTTTAAATTTTAAAATGAGGTTGCCTTTTTGAAAATTTTGCTTGAATTTGAAAGAAACAAAACCCAAGTCCTAGTCTCCCGGATAATTTTGCTTTCCTTTTCCACAACCTCATACTACACTAGGTGCCAGTGAATCATAAGGTTAGATAACCTAACCAAAAGCCATTTCTCCATTCAATTTTGGTTGAAGTTCTCTAGTTTCATATTCTTTGACCAGCATCAAGTGGTATAGCCATTTCTTCATTTATTTGAAGCTTAACCTTGGAAAACATCAACAACCAGGTGGTATATGAGTATGTCTATCTACAAATCATAAACTCTCACATTAAAGAGCATAAGATGTAACAAAACAGACAGATCCATGGTATTCATGCATTTATTTCCTTACATGGATATATGACTATCGTCCCAATCTATTGATTAAAAAATTTATAACCTGGGGTTTATAATACTGTAAATTGAGAAAGAAAAGTTTGCTTTAGTAGACACTAAATAAAAGAGATTGAACGAAAGGTTCCTATCAGTAAAGCATGTAGCCTGCACTCAACTGGGCCCCAACTAGGTGATTAGTTAACGTGTCAATAGATGAACCAATTCAATTTGGTTAGGAACAGAAAATTTCTTTACTATTACAGCTACACATGAACGGGTCGTGGCTTTTATTAATTATAGCCATCCATTTGACTTTTATAGAATTCAATATTATGTACACCATTCAATAATCCTGTAAAGACTATCAACTTCCTCAAGATCCTCATTAATTGTATGTTCTCATGTGGCTTTGTTTCCTCTTCACACACATGCAAAGCACATGCCATGAATCTAGTTATATAGAAAAGACAGATGGCGAGAACTTGTATGGATGGAGGAACTTCATTACATGGTGCCTCACGATGCTGAATGGGATCTAAGATATAAATCACAAATTGGCTAAGTCAGTTGAAGATAGGAAGAAAATATACAATAGATACTCATACTAGGAAAACTGCATTTTGTAGTGTGTTGTAGACTAATATCAAGATTCAAATTTGTGGGAGGCCTTATGGGAAGCTAATATCAAATAAGGCTAATTGTTAGGGACTTGCATCTATTTATGCTTAGAGCGATTAAGGATTTCTAGTACATTGTAAGGTTTTGGAAGGGATATATCAAAAATTCAAAATTGTAGGAGGTTGCCATCAAAATAGATGATCCGTCAATGACCTATGTGACAAGATATTCACTTATGTTTGGAAAAATCAAACAACCTAAATGCTCTTCCAGTGGTTATCAGAAAATAAATCAAGAAAATCAAATAACAAATATCATACTGCAATCAAGGAAAAGCAAGGAAAGAATGAAAACAGAATAAAGAAACAGAGACACTTGTATATATTTAAAATGATATTCATACGGCCTGAACAAATTATATGTCTGTATGCGTGTAGATTAGAGAGGGGGATATGTTGATAATTATGCCATCTATATTCACTATGCATGTACCAACTTCAGTTATTTTGGCTAAAATGACTAACACATTATGCAATTTAGCTTCCAACACTTATCTTATTATGGCCTTATTCACATATCCCCTGATAGAATCTGGACATGTGACTTCTACACAATTCTGAATTTACATAGCAAAGAGAACAAACTCGTGGGGTCTTTTTAAGAGTCATATAAGTTTTTAACCATCCAAAGATAAGAGGATAGTGACAACATACACTTGATCAGTTCGGCCTGTTGCCGCACAAGCATTAAGAAGACAAACATAAGTCTCTCCTTTAGGTTTCACCCCGTATCTCTTCATTTCATCCAAAAGCTTCAAACAAAGCAAATAACAGATATATCAGCAATTACATAACATTCAACAATTGACCAACTGAAGAATCCTCAAAACCAACTTAATGTTCAAGATATGTATGATTAGTAAGATTTTACCTTAATTGCAGCGTCTGAGTTCCTGCACTTCGCACAAGTAGAAATCAAGAAGTTGTATAGATTAACCTGCACCATAAAGTCAGATAAATTATATCAAAAAGCAGTCGCAAGGAGGGCAACTCTAAAACAAGGTTCTCTATAAGCTTTGATCCATTTCTGTAATATAAGCTAATGCATCTTGAGAGACAAAATAGCATTTACCAATGGAGCATGATACAAATGTTCCCAAAAAATAGAGCATGATACAGAGCAAATATGATGTACCACTCTTTGAAGTACCAGCTGATATATTGTATATGGTTGTCAACCCCCCAACTTCATTACAAGTGCTCAAAAATAAAATAGAACATGTACATATGAAAATAAAAAAAAATTACAAATCTATATCTATATAGCATGTTAGTCGGGGGTCAATTTTATAAATAACTTTTGAAAGAAAATGAAATGTTCATCAAAATAATATTTTGGTCGAATTACAGAAAATACTCCTATTATAAGAGCATGGGAACGTACAACCCGCTAGCCATAAATTCACACTTCACGTCCCGTAAGTTATCAAATCTCCACAAATAATTAGGTCGCCATTCAAAAAGTTTGATACACATCAATTATGTTTCAAAAGGATTTGAAAAGAACATGAGCTACTTTAGATGAATGCACAATTAAGGTCAGCCAACTCATACATTGCAAGTGCAAATTAACCCACAGCAAAGTTAAAACTTATCTCTAATACTATAATGTGAGAGTTGGGGTTGTGTAATTTGTAGACAAATTGTAATTTGTATACAATCAACCATCTAATCTCAATCATTCATTTTAAAGTTCATTTTTAAGTGAAAGTTATATTAACTATTCATTTACTTAACTGTTGTTAGTTATCAAAATACCCTCAAAGTTCAAATTTATTTACGACATAATTATTTACAAAAGTGTCACTCATGTAAAATAAAAGTTGTGCCACTAGGGGTAATTTGTAAAGAGTATGTGATGAGTAAAGGGAGGTCTCTGGTTCGAAACCATATAATGTCTTAGTACTTACTTTAAAATTAGGACGTGCAAAGCACGTGCAGAATACTAGCATATTATAACCAGAGAGTTGGGGATCATATGTTTTGTGGACAATGGACAACCATCAACTTATGAATATCAACAACACATTTAAAGTTTCAACCTGCATTTACCGTCCACTTAAATTCAACCATCTACATGAAATCTCAACCACATTTAAAATTCAAAATTACATAACCATCCACCTAAATTTTAAAAATTGAAAATTTCTCTATTGTGCTCACGTACTAAATAAGGGTGTGTTTAGAAACAAAGTTAAATTAGGATAGTTGTGAGATAAATAGCAGGAGTTACCTCACATAACTTTACAAAACTACAGTTTTCATAACTCTGACCAGTTTGGAACCCTTTTTGGCCCGAGATAACCTTAATCTCCTCTTTGATCTAATTTATGTAAACTTTGGCTATGCAACTCTCTTTGGTTGGGCTGCCAAACACTTAGTCCAAAGATAGCCTTAAGTTGGTGGCAAAGGTATGTTAACCAAAGTGAACACACTCCTTTACCTCCATCAAAAAGTTAACATTATATTGTTAAGAAATGAGAAACTGATTGTATAGATTAAAAATGCAGCAAATACATTGAGGGCAATAGCCTCATATATATAGGCAAAGCCTATGACAAGCCCGCCATTAGAGAAGCTCTGGTTTGTGCAGCCTTTGTCGATGAGAGAGTAGAGAGTTGGGAGTTGAGAGCGGCAACAGAAGATTGACAGCAACGCACAGCAAGGGTGTAGAACCCCGTATTTTCAAATATTATTTTATTATTTGAAAATGAATTTAAATGAATTTCTGAGGATTTTATTGATATTTTCTAAAAAGATCTATCTTTTGTACACGTGCAAAACACGTGCAAATGAGTTTTGAGATGCTTGAAAAATTAAGAATTCTTTATGAAAAATCATTATTTATTATTTTGGAATTATGTAGTATTTTTCCGGATTTTTCTGAATTTAATTAGTACTATTTGCAAATTTTAATAAAAGAAGGGCTTATTTGCAAAATCGACAATTTTAAGGGTTGAAGTGCAAAATGTATTTACTGGACTTTCCGATCAGTATTTGTTAAGGTATAGAAGTATATTTTCATATAAATCCTAATTTTAATGAATTATGAGATGAATTTCCAAAAGAAGATATATATATATATATATATAATTGTATTCGGATGGATTGTTTTGCAAATGTAATTCCTAAACCCTAATACTTGATCCCGGCCTATATAAGAGAGTTTGCAGCCGTCATTCGCTGCACAACTCAGATCTTATTATATTTCTATTCTCTTGGTGATTGAAGGAGTTCTTGGATCTAGCAAGAGGAAGGCTTGTGGATTCTTCTTGATTCTAAAAGGTGAGTGATATGAACTTGCTTTGTTTATGTGAATGCTTATATGTTGTTTGTTTTGATAATTTGTATCTTGCATATGGTCGATGCACTGGTTGTTATTATTTTATTCATATGAAATCTAAGATAGATTAGTAGATCTCGATTGACAATTCTTGATTGTTTGAAATATGTTAAGATTTGATTATGACTATAAAATAAGAAATTGGATGGATGAATCTCTGGGCCTTGTGATTACGAATTGGATTAGATGTGAGTTGAGGAAGAAAATTGGTATTGAGATAGACTCCAGTATTGTTTATTGATTACAGACCTAATTTGTGAGATCTGTAGGCCGACAGTCGACTGGGTCTATGTATCAGTCGACTGGTACGACCCAGCTATTGTATCTTTAGTTTTTCTCGATAATCCGTTCTGGACAGTCGACTTAGACCCTTCTCAGTCGACTGGTACACTTAGAATTTATTTTTCAAAGTTATCGTAGAATTTCTCTCGGGTAAGTCGACTTATGTTTTTATAAGTCGACTTATGTTCTTATAAGTCGACTTATGTCTCCTTTTAAGTCGACTTATGTTTTGATAAGTCATCTTATACTTTTGATAAGTCTACTTATGATTTTTATAAGTCATCTTATATTATTGATAAGTCTACTTATGATTTTTTATAAGTCATCTTATACTGTTAGCACTTGGATTGTTCTTGAGAAATTATTGGTAATTGCTTCGGGTGAGTCGACTGATGGTTGATTAAGTCGACTTACTGCACTTGTTATAATCTTGGATATTGGTTCTCGAGGCAGTCGACTTATTACAGAATAAGTCGACTGGTTCTGATGAGTTTTCACGATCTTGAGGTTTCTTGTTACCGTTAGTTTATTTGTAGATGAATACGTTCGTCGGTGTAATAGTCACTATTGGTGATGCATGCCGGGTATGTATTCGATCTATACCTTCTTAGTTTATTTGTAGATGAATATGTTCGTCGGTGTAATAGTCACTATTGGTGATGCATGCCGGGTATGTATTCGATCTATACCTTCTTAGTTTATTTGTAGATGAATATGTTCGTCGGTGTAATAGTCACTATTGGTGATGCATGCCGGGTATGTATTCGATCTATACCTTCTTAGTTTATTTGTAGATGAATATGTTCGTCGGTGTAATAGTCACTATTGGTGATGCATGCCGGGTATGTATTCGATCTATACCCTCTTTAGTTTTGTAAATGGATATATGGGTATCCGATCTACGGCATTATTGGTGATCGATTGTTGGACACACATCGTGGTATTGAGACTTATTGAGAGATGGGCATATTCAGAGAGGTGAGGATTATTGTTGTTCTGATCAGTCGACTGGTCCTTTGAACAGTCGACTGTTCTGTACAGTTGAGTTGTACATATTTTGAAAGAGATTGATTGATGGATATTTGATCGATGTTATTGTTTCTCGACTTGACTTCACGCTCGTACTGGCCTATCGTTCTTGTTTCAGATTACATGTTCAGTTTATGTATTTTGTTCAGTACATGTTGCTTATGTTTATTTGTTTGTTTATGTTTGTTGTTTATATCACTCACACCAGTTATGGCTGACCCCGTAGTTTTGGGGGTTAGGGTTCAACTCTAGCCTCATGTTGCAGGTTGCTTAGAATTGGAGGCTTGGATGCTTGGGTTAGCTGTAGAGGTTAAGAGTGTTATAATAGAGCCATGTGTAAATTGTTGTAAAGAAGAGTATTGAAAAAGGGATTGTTGTAAATAAGTGTTTGTTTTTCCGCTGCAAATTTGAAAAGATTATTGTAATAAAGATTTGGAATAAACGATTTGAGTTTTTGGCTATGTATGTTGTTACATTGAAGTGGATCGCTGGGAAAGTGCCACGTAATTTTCTAAGTTTCGTATTAGAAATTCGGGGCGCTACAGTTTGGTATCAGAGCATGCTTCAATGATAATAATAGACATAGTAAGAAAACCAACCTAGGTGTGGACACTAGAGAGTGAGTACCTAGGTGTGGACATTAGAAGTGTGAGTATCACATAGAGTTAAACATGATGTCTTGGTTTGTGGTATTGTTATGGTTTTGCCATAGGATATTGATGTGAGTTTGAATTGTGTGTGTGATGCTCTAACTTTACCCTCGTTTTGCAGTATTCGAAATGGTTGCACCCAGGGGCAGGAATGGAGGCAACAATGAGGATGGGTCTGGTAGTTCCCAAGGAAATGGGATCGACCTTGAAGCTGAGTTTGCCAAAGTATATCAGACGTTGAATACGCTGATGGCACTCAATGTGGCGCAGCAGCAAGCGCAGCAGCAGAATCCGCCGCCAAATCATGGAGCTGGTCATGGATTGGTGAATGCCGACCCCATAAAGCAGATCGAATCCTTTAAGAGGATGAGGCCGCCAGTCTTTGAGGGGCAAGCTGATCCAACAGCGGCAGATGACTGGATTAGGAAGATGCAGACGATCTTCGAAGTGTCGGAGACTCCTAAAGCTAGCAAGGTGAAGTTAGCTTCGATGCAGTTGGAGAAAGATGCAGGTATCTGGTGGGAGTCGCTGAAGAGAAATTTGGGAGATCAGCAGCTGACATGGGAAGCTTTTCTGGAGGAGTTCAGAGATCGCTTCTTTCCTCTTGATGTTCAGGAGAAGAAGGCGACTGAGTTCTTGAACCTTCAGCAGGGGAGTATGACTGTTCGGGAGTATGAGACGAAGTTCGCTCAACTTTCAAGGTATGCGCCAGAATTGGTAGTGGACGAAGCAAAGAAGGCCAAAAAGTTTGAGCAGGGCTTGAGGCCAAACTTGAGGTCAAGGATGGTTCCGTTGGGCATCAGAAGGTTCGACAAGCTTGTCAGGAGAGCAGCTATGACCGAGGAAGATATGGATCAGTCCCGGGCTAAGCAAGAGACTTGGAACAAGAAGAAGAGGCCAGCAGAAGATCAGGAAGGGAAGGAGTTCCCAGTGAAGCAGAGCAAGCCCAGTGATCCAGTGCAGAAGGCACCGGCAACTCGGGAGGTGACTTGTTATTTCTGTAGGCAGACAGGACATTTCAGGTCAGAATGTCCGAAGTTGGCAAAGCAGACTTGTTTTCAATGTGGTCAAGTAGGGCACATTCGACAACAATGTCCACAGCTGAAGAAAGAGAATGCAGAGAAAGACAAGGATCCGAAGCAGGGACGAGTGTTCGCGTTGACTGAAGAGGATGCGGGCAATCCAGAAATATGATCTGTGTGTGCAGGAATTTATTCTTTTGTATTAAGTAAAACTTTATTTTGGAATAATTGAAGATTGAGTATTTTCTTCATGTAACAATTTATTTGGATTAACGGAATAAAGACAGAGTTTTATTTAATACTATTTTCTTGCATACGATTGTATCGCCCATTTATTGCTAGTCTTAGTGTGGATCTTGAGGTGTTCCCAAGCAAGGTCTTGAGGTGGCTATCCTTAGTCGTGTCCCTTCTAAGGAGGGAGTGGCCACTGATTCTTGGAAGGACGAAGCAGTTGTGGAAGGTCAGAGTTGGATGCAGGAGTTCAGTAGTTGTTGCAGCGTGGCTTCCGATGGCAAGTTATCAGAGTCGCGCAGCGGAAGATTGTCTTTTCTGAAATCTTGCATGAAGTTGTTTCTTATGTATGATGTGTTTGTTTTGTTGGAATGCATTCTTTTACGTGATTGTATTTCCTAAAGTTATATTTCTATCTATGAGTTTTCAATCGTTATTAGTGGGTTGTTCGGACCTCATTAGCCGTAGTTCTGAGGACAGAACTCTTCTAAGGAGGGAGTGATGTAGAACCCCGTATTTTCAAATATTATTTTATTATTTGAAAATGAATTTAAATGAATTTCTGAGGATTTTATTGATATTTTCTAAAAAGATCTATCTTTTGTACACGTGCAAAACACGTGCAAATGAGTTTTGAGATGCTTGAAAAATTAAGAATTCTTTATGAAAAATCATTATTTATTATTTTGGAATTATGTAGTATTTTTCCGGATTTTTCTGAATTTAATTAGTACTATTTGCAAATTTTAATAAAAGAAGGGCTTATTTGCAAAATCGACAATTTTAAGGGTTGAAGTGCAAAATGTATTTACTGGACTTTCCGATCAGTATTTGTTAAGGTATAGAAGTATATTTTCATATAAATCCTAATTTTAATGAATTATGAGATGAATTTCCAAAAGAAGATATATATATATATATATAATTGTATTCGGATGGATTGTTTTGCAAATGTAATTCCTAAACCCTAATACTTGATCCCGGCCTATATAAGAGAGTTTGCAGCCGTCATTCGCTGCACAACTCAGATCTTATTATATTTCTATTCTCTTGGTGATTGAAGAAGGAGTTCTTGGATCTAGCAAGAGGAAGGCTTGTGGATTCTTCTTGATTCTAAAAGGTGAGTGATATGAACTTGCTTTGTTTATGTGAATGCTTATATGTTGTTTGTTTTGATAATTTGTATCTTGCATATGGTCGATGCACTGGTTGTTATTATTTTATTCATATGAAATCTAAGATAGATTAGTAGATCTCGATTGACAATTCTTGATTGTTTGAAATATGTTAAGATTTGATTATGACTATAAAATAAGAAATTGGATGGATGAATCTCTGGGCCTTGTGATTACGAATTGGATTAGATGTGAGTTGAGGAAGAAAATTGGTATTGAGATAGACTCCAGTATTGTTTATTGATTACAGACCTAATTTGTGAGATCTGTAGGCCGACAGTCGACTGGGTCTATGTATCAGTCGACTGGTACGACCCAGCTATTGTATCTTTAGTTTTTCTCGATAATCCGTTCTGGACAGTCGACTTAGACCCTTCTCAGTCGACTGGTACACTTAGAATTTATTTTTCAAAGTTATCGTAGAATTTCTCTCGGGTAAGTCGACTTATGTTTTTATAAGTCGACTTATGTTCTTATAAGTCGACTTATGTCTCCTTTTAAGTCGACTTATGTTTTGATAAGTCATCTTATACTTTTGATAAGTCTACTTATGATTTTTATAAGTCATCTTATATTATTGATAAGTCTACTTATGATTTTTTATAAGTCATCTTATACTGTTAGCACTTGGATTGTTCTTGAGAAATTATTGGTAATTGCTTCGGGTGAGTCGACTGATGGTTGATTAAGTCGACTTACTGCACTTGTTATAATCTTGGATATTGGTTCTCGAGGCAGTCGACTTATTACAGAATAAGTCGACTGGTTCTGATGAGTTTTCACGATCTTGAGGTTTCTTGTTACCGTTAGTTTATTTGTAGATGAATACGTTCGTCGGTGTAATAGTCACTATTGGTGATGCATGCCGGGTATGTATTCGATCTATACCTTCTTAGTTTATTTGTAGATGAATATGTTCGTCGGTGTAATAGTCACTATTGGTGATGCATGCCGGGTATGTATTCGATCTATACCTTCTTAGTTTATTTGTAGATGAATATGTTCGTCGGTGTAATAGTCACTATTGGTGATGCATGCCGGGTATGTATTCGATCTATACCTTCTTAGTTTATTTGTAGATGAATATGTTCGTCGGTGTAATAGTCACTATTGGTGATGCATGCCGGGTATGTATTCGATCTATACCCTCTTTAGTTTTGTAGATGGATATATGGGTATCCGATCTACGGCATTATTGGTGATCGATTGTTGGACACACATCGTGGTATTGAGACTTACTGAGAGATGGGCATATTCAGAGAGGTGAGGATTATTGTTGTTCTGATCAGTCGACTGGTCCTTTGAACAGTCGACTGTTCTGTACAGTTGAGTTGTACATATTTTGAAAGAGATTGATTGATGGATATTTGATCGATGTTATTGTTTCTCGACTTGACTTCACGCTCGTACTGGCCTATCGTTCTTGTTTCAGATTACATGTTCAGTTTATGTATTTTGTTCAGTACATGTTGCTTATGTTTATTTGTTTGTTTATGTTTGTTGTTTATATCACTCACACCAGTTATGGCTGACCCCGTAGTTTTGGGGGTTAGGGTTCAACTCTAGCCTCATGTTGCAGGTTGCTTAGAATTGGAGGCTTGGATGCTTGGGTTAGCTGTAGAGGTTAAGAGTGTTATAATAGAGCCATGTGTAAATTGTTGTAAAGAAGAGTATTGAAAAAGGGATTGTTGTAAATAAGTGTTTGTTTTTCCGCTGCAAATTTGAAAAGATTATTGTAATAAAGATTTGGAATAAACGATTTGAGTTTTTGGCTATGTATGTTGTTACATTGAAGTGGATCGCTGGGAAAGTGCCACGTAATTTTCTAAGTTTCGTATTAGAAATTCGGGGCGCTACAAAGGGTGGCGGTGTGTCGGGTTGGGTTGGTGTCGGGGTGGTGCCAGCAGCATCAGAGGTGCAGGCAAGAAGGTAGAGGAGGGCGTCGGCTGCACACTTTCTTTTTGTTTTGGTGGATTTAGATGGCAGTGGTTTGGGGGATTTAGGGTATGGGATTTGGATTTGGATTTTAGATCTGAATTTAGATTTTGATTTGGGATCTTGGATTTTGATTTGGGAACCAGATTTGGATTTGGGATCCGGGTTTCGATTTTGATTTGGGATTTTTTTATGGCTGCAGATCTAAGGTTTCTCTTTGAATAGAGGATTAAGAGCAAGATGGCTCTGATACCATGTCAGAAAATGAGAAACTAATTATATATATCAGAAATACAGCAAATACATTGAGGGCAATAGTCTCATATATATATATATGCAAAGTCTATGATGACTTACAATATAGACCCCCAACAATCCAAATATTACACCCATGCATCATTCACTCAACATATTTATCCTAACGTTGTTCCAAAACTTGCCTTGAACTAGTTACTTAAAATAGTGCGTGAGGTGCCTGCAATGTCACAAAAAATAACCTCCCCTCAGTGTGAATCCTACAAAAACAAAAGTCGCATGCCCGCCGAAGTACACTTCACAAACCCCAATGCAACGTACTCGCAACTCAATCTACCACACAAGAACACTATACAAAACTTCCCTCAAATCCAACTCACTACAAACTAAGGGGGGTGTATTGGATTAGGATTTCATGAGATTTTAAAAGACTTTTTTGTGATTAAAAAATCTTGTGGTATTCAATCAAGACTTTTAAATAATCTAAAAAGTCATTTGGTATTCAATCGACTATCATGATTTTTTTAAAAGAGTGTCCAAATCTAGTGGTATTCAATCAAGAATTTTTATAACTTAAAAAAAGTTTTTTGGTATTCAAAAGTCACTAATTTTCATGGATTGTTTTGTAGAGTGGATTCTGTGAGACTTTTTTGTGAGATGTATATATACCAAATCAATCTCAAAATCCCACCCAAACCCAAGAGACTATTCCCTGCTCTTTCATTTAAGGTTAGAAACTTCTTTCTCTCAAACAGTCAAACCCTCTTTCTTTCTCTCAAACCCTTTTTCTTCTTTCTCTAATCACTCATGTATTATGTTTTAAAGATTAGATTTGTTTGTCTTCCTTTTTTGTAATCCAAAGTTCTGATTATTATTAGAGTTTTTTGTATTATGTTTTATTAAGATTTTAAGATTACTGATTATTATTAGGGTTTTAAGAATTTGGCAAAAATAAAAAATAAAAAATAATTCAAATATTTGAGTTCGAGGTTTTGAGTTATGAATGGTTGCCTTCTGTTAGGATTTGCTGGAAATTCGTTTGTTCATTATCACCCATTGTTGACTGCGATGTTTATAGTATGGGTGATAAAACTGTTTGCCTTCTGGTTCATAGTATGGGTGATATTTGATATTTGAGTTTTCATAGTATGGGTGACATTAGATATTTGATATTTGATAAATATGTTTGGTTCATAGTATGGGTGATAAATCTGTTTGCCTTCTGGTTCATAGTATGGGTGATATTTGAGTTCGATGTTTATAGTATGGGTGACAATGGGTGATAAATCTTCGTTTGTTCATTATCATATACTATAGGCAAATCCGATGCAATCCTAAAATGCATTATCTCAAGCCCCTTCCCTTTGTTGACTGTGAAGAAGATAATGCATTTTACGCCACATATTTTTTTATAGTAAAAATATATTTATAGTAAAATTTAAAAATCAAGTTGTTGTTGTTGTTGTTGTTGTTGTTGTTTTCATATTATTTAAGAGATGTTAGTAATTTTTGAAAAGTAATGAAAAAAATAATTTTATAGATGATTTACAAGTGTTATTCAAAATGGGTGTACAGACCATGATTAAAATTATGTTACTATAATCAGTAAGGGTATGCATAATATTATGTTGAAGTAATTTATTCACTTATTAATATAAAAATTTAAGCATTTTATGTGGATTTGAAACTTTTTTTCCTTTTTTTCTAGTGGTGATAAGCTCGTGCAAATGGGGGATTCACAACAAGAAAATAACAAAGGAAAGAGCAAATAAAAAGAGAACTATGAATCTTGAATCATGGATGATACCAATGAACTGTTGCACCTCTTGGTGGATGCTATAAATAGCGGATTACGTGATGCTAATGGGTCGCGTAGCAAGCATAATGCAGAAACAGTGATAGTTTCTCGTCTCAATGCGAAAATTAGGTTCCCTAAAACTTATAATCACTACTTGAGCCGAATGAAGTGTTCTAAGAACCAATATATGAAGATGTCAACAATTATGCGTAACAACTCTGGCTTTGGGTGGAATCCAATCACAAAGACATTCACTGCTAGTGATGAAGTCTGGAAAGATTACTTGAATTGGCTATTAGGAGGACATGAAGCTTTAGGAAGACATGACATGAAGCTATATCAAATTGGCTATTAAAAGATTAAAAATTTTGTATTGGGTTTAATTTTTTATTGTTTTAATTATAATTTGGTTTAATTTTGATTATACTATGGAGAAATGCTAATGTTTTGATTATACTTTGGTGTAATTTTGATTATATCGAAAATTGATAATTGAATGTTTGCTAAAAATCCATGTATTTTTCCAAATCTTATAAATCCATATAATCCTTTCAAATCCTATAAATTCGTATGATACAAATCTTTTAAAATCCCAAAAAAACAATCTCGATTATAACAATCTTTAAAAAAAAATCTTATAAGTCATTACATTCCTACATAGTTTTTTTAAAATCCACAAGACTTTTTTAAGCCAAAAAAGTATTTTAAAATCCTAATCCAATACACCCCCTAATTTATTTCAAAAAAGCACAAACTAGTAAATCAAAAACAAGAAAATTACATCAGGAGGCAAGCCCATGGCCTTCATCTCGTCCCGAAAATAAAACGCATCCTGCATTCTCCTCCCCTTCATCGTCCCCACAATCAAGGAATGGAACGTATCCCTCAACGGCTGCACTCCGTCCAGCATCATATCATCATAAACATCCCTCAACAAATAATTCCTGCCACAAACCAATTCCCAAATTTACAAATCACCCCCAAAAATTACCAAAAAAAGCAAAAAAATGAAAACTTTTATTCTTGCCTGCGTTTGGCGACGAGGGATCCGATGACGGTGTTGTACTCGGTGATGTTGTCGGCGTAGTTGCGCCTGGCGTACTCGGAGGAGTCGACGGTGGTGGCGGCGGCGGTGGAGAGGCGGCGGAGGTGGGGGAGGGAGAGGCGGCGAGGGGCTGACTTGCAAAATTGGGGAAAAGTTTAGGGTTTGGGGGGGGTAATTTGCAAAATGGGCAATTGTTAGGGTTTTACCTGGGAGACGATGGAGGAAGCTCATGGCTGCGATGAGAGAGAAGGAAGAGAGGGAGTGAGAGGGGGGCGGGGGGTTTAGAGTCAGTTTTGAGGAGGGAGAGTGGTAACGGGTCGGGTCTTCGGGAGATCTGCATACGGATCCGTTGTGGAAATTACTATTTAGGATTTATCTTCTTTTTTATTCCTTTTTTTCAGATAAGTATTTATTTATTTTAGTTATTTTTTATGACATTTCTTTTCCAAAAACAATGCACGGAAAACATTGTAATTTAATTTTAATAGTCTTTGCACAAAGTGATGTCACGGTACAAGCATTTGCACCAATAGATATCATGTGGCAT
Source organism: Hemerocallis citrina (assembly GCA_017893485.1). NCBI lineage: Eukaryota > Viridiplantae > Streptophyta > Magnoliopsida > Asparagales > Asphodelaceae > Hemerocallis > Hemerocallis citrina. The sequence continues at coordinate 40,770 of JACEHZ010000110.1, read as the reverse complement.
TCTAAGTGACAAGACATAATGAGCTCCACGATACAATTTTTCATCTCTCCACTAAGAAGTTGTTTGTTACAAGAGAATAAACTTATAGAAACTAAAAATATAGATTTTTTGTATGTTTAAAATTAAATTTCTCCAATTTGTTTGACATAAAAATAAGTAGGATAACTCCAAAAAAAAAAAAAAAAAAAAAATTGGATGTCATTTTAAAAAACTAAAAATTAGTTTTTCATAAAAAAAAAATTCTTATTGTGTGAAAAAAGTTAGAAAGAAATGCATCCTTATAATACATATCTAAAGGTTCTATTACAATAAATGGGCCACCAAATCTTTTAAAATATTCATTTTATCAACTTTCTTGCGCATTTCTCTCTTTTTAAAAGGAACATGATTTTTCTTTAATTTTTAAGTGTTACGTTGTTTTTCTTGTCAACTTTTTTCAAACAAAGACCCAAAAAAAACATCTTATAATGGATAAGGAAATTAAATTGGGCATAAAAAAGAAAATTTCATCATATTTCTTTCGAGACAGACTGCGATTTTCATCATATTTCTTTCGAGACAAAGAGCCCATGATCGAGCCCGCCCATCATCCCCATCTCTCACTTAAGTTGTGAGGGGTAATTTGGAAATCTCATACCAAATAACTCTCACCTTATTCACTCTCTCCCACACACTCTCTCTTTCAGTTGATGAAGTTGTTGTTGCCTTTTTTTTTGTTTTTTTGCAAAAATTTAACTAAGGTTGTTGTTGGAGACAACAGCTTAAGCACTTCAAAATTTGAGCAAAAAATCCTGCTCTCTATTGAAAACTTGTATTTTTGAACCAACTGTAGCTGTTGTTTCAAACAACGACTTTTATAAACCTATGTTGTTGTTTGAAACAACGGCTTAAGCTTAACAAAGTTTGAGCCCAACGAAAATGCTCTCTTTTAAAAACTTGTATTTTTTAACCAACAGTAGTCGTTGTTTCAAACAACGACTTTTGTATAACCTAGGTCGTTGTTTGAAACAACGACTTAAGTTTAACAAATTTAGAAGAACAAAAAAAAAAATTGCTCTAAGTTGAAAAATCGTCTCCCTTCGCTCTCTTTCTATCTTCTCTCTCGAACTCTTAGTCTTTATACTCTCTACTCTTTGTCTCTCTCTCTCCTTTTCCCGAACCCAAACTCGAAACCCGACCACAGCCCGCGCCTCCTTCTCCGCCGCCTCATCTAATCCGCCCTCCTCCTTCACTCTCTCACTCACTCACTCCCTGCCTCTTCACCATCTTTATCTTTTTTGAAAACTGCCGAAACCCAAAATCCGAAACCCGACCGCTCCCAAACCTTCCTCCTCCCCCATCCGCCACCGCGCCACCTCCTCATTTCTCTCATTCCCAAAAATCCCTCTAACTCACCACCTCCTCCTCCAATCTTTAAAACCAAATCGTCAGCTCGAAACCTTAATTCGTTGTTTAGATTTGTAAACATCGTCGACCACTCAATCACCACCGTACATATCCGCACTGTGCAAGGTAATCACTTTATTATAGCTTTGTAGATGTGCCTATGTTGATTGAATTATTTGTTTAATTTTTGAGATATTGTCGTGATGTGTAGTTATGTAGATGTAGTAACTTGGATATAGTTTTTTGATGATTGTAGATGGTAAAATTCTAGATGTAGTTGTTGTTGCTCGCTCTAATTGTAGTTGTAGTTTTTATTGTTCGATATTAGTAAAGACGCACAAACGAGATCCAAAAATTATGAAACTTTGCGAGTAGGTCAGACTCACCACACACAAGCCAACGCAACTTCTAAAAGTGAGTTTTGACTCGCGATTTGCCAGATACGGCCATGTATCGCTTTCCATTCCTTTTCGTGAATGAAAGCGATACATTGCGGTAACTTGCAAACCGTGAGTCGGAACTCACTTCTACAAGTTATGTTGGCTTGTGTGTGATGAGTCCGACCTACTCACAAAGTTTCATAATTTTTTTATCCTGTTTGTGCGCTTTTCTCACGTATCTGAAACAACAAGTATAATTTGATACCTTTTAGTACAGTTACGCCAGAAACCACACAAACGACATCAAAAAATTCTAAAACTTTGCGAGTAGATCGGACTCACTACACATAAGGCAACACAACTTGTAGATGTGAGTTTCAACTCATGGTTTGCAATATATGGCAATGTATCGTTTTCCATTTGTTTTGCGTGAGTGAAGGGATACATTACCATATCTTGCAAACCACGAGTAGAAACTATCTTCTACAAGTTGCGTTGACTTGTGTGTGGTGAGTCCGACCTACTTGCAAAGTTTTGAAATTTTTGGATCCCGTTTGTGCACTTTTCTCACGTATCTTATTTCGTATCTATATATATGAATAGTGTAATAATATAATTCGATAGAGAAATGGTCAGAACAAGGGGATCCGTAAGGCCGTCTGGTAGTGGTAGGGGCTAAGCATCCACACAAGACCAACATTCCACACAGTTAAGAGGATTATTAATTTTAATTGTGAATTTTGTATACATAATATTGTTTGTACAATAATAACATTGTAAACATTGGTGTAGGTTGGTGGGCAACCATCCACTTCCGCCGAGATTGGTGCGTCATCTTCGGGTGAATGTCACGGTTCAGGTCCTTTAAACTCGAGCCTACTCACTTTGCAAGACCGCCATAGATCCGAAGAAGTGTGGAGAGGGATAACTGATGTGGCTAAAAATATAACAAAATTAGGACCGTTCAAATCGGGCACAAATCTTGAAGCTCTCAGGGGTAAAACAGTAATTTCCACCATAAATGGGTCCGAAATGGAAACTGGGTCTTTTCCAAGCCCAATAACCCAAAAACGGGTCTGTCCTACTGGGTAAGGGTGATGGCCCATTACAAACAGCCCAGGTCATTTAAAGGGTAATTCAAATTCATGATTATCTCTAAGAGACGGTTTTAACCAAATCTCTTATCATGAAATGGTTTAAACTCTGTTTCTTATCCAAAAACACTAAGAAGTAGAGATAAATAATTATCTTGAAATTGTTTCCAACGGTGACTATAAATATTCCTCTACCCCCACCATAAAAAAAGTAATCAGTATTTTTCCACAAACGCTCTTTCATAATCTTCCTGATTACTAACTTGAGCGTCGGAGGGTTCGTCGGAGGGATCCATCCTAGTGTTTCGAACTTTTTGCAGGTTAGCGGAAGGGGCGAGAAACAGTCAAACGCCGGCAAGAAACCAACATATTCGCTTTTATTATTTCTAGAAGAATTCACAAATCATCTGTTTGCTCCCACACCGAAATTAGCAGCAACAGATTAGCGCCGTCTATGGGAATAAAAAAAGTGATCCAACCACATATCTCCGGTGAAAGTAGTGTCTATCCATACCTCTGATGGAAAGAAGGAAGGCGGCGACATCCAGCCAAAGAGCCACACCTCTTCCTCCACCTCGTCCACTTGAGGATATCCCACATCAACAAAATCAACAAGTTCAACAACCTCAACCTAAGCAGCCGCCTCCCAAAAAGGCACGCCCTATGCCTAGAGGGGCTGCACCGGGGGGCTCCCGTTGAAGCTGCCAAAAACAGCATCCTCTTCATGACCATATCTCGATCCACAATCCTTCCACCGATTCGATGGCCTCGCGAGGTCCTCAGGGGTCAAGAGACCTCCGTCAAATAATCGTCAACCGCCAACAAGGGATCAACCTCCGAATCCGCTTGAATGAGAGACGAGTCCGTGACAAGGTCCCTCATCCAGAACTCTAGAGAAGTCAGAGGAGCCGTTCTCCCCGAAGGTCAAGATCCGAAAGGTCCGCCTCCCTAAGAGGGCGAAGGGGGTATCCTCTCTGTCAACAGCGAAGGAGCCACACCGCTGTGAGCTAATTACCACCCAGGGTTCCCTATGATGGAGGGGCACCAGTCACCCAGGCAGAATTCTGAAACTTCAAAGTTGACATCCTGCGAGCTCTTAACAATGTTCCAAATCACGACCGACAAGCACACAACCCTCGCCATGCCACCACTCATGAAGGATATGTTGATTCTTGATTTTGATGATTACAACACAATCCAAAGTTGTTGTGTTACCTCTCATATATTGCAGGTTGTATCAAAGTTTATCATGTATGATACACAAAGGCCTCAAAGCAAATTGATCAAGCTAGTTTTTCTAAAGCTGCAGAATGATCAAACAAAGCTTCATACAAGGACAATGGCTAAATCTTCTCTCAGGACTAAAGACTCAAGTCAAGATCAAAGCTTCAATGCCTTATATTTTGTGTCCTGTAAAAACAAATGTAATCTTCTTTTGTTGAGTCTTAGATTGATGTAAAAGCCTTGTCACACACACACACTCACATATAATTTTATAACTGTGTAGTTGTCAAAACAGTTTGAACTAGGTCAGCTATTGAGTACCAGTCGACTGCCATTAAGGACCAGTAGACTGTACCTGTACACAATTGTCTGAGCTTCTTCAAACTCTGGCCAGTCGACTCATAACAGCATCCCAGTCAACTGTTCAAGCCATTTTGACAGATTTCTGATTTCAAATTTTGATTTTTTGATTTCAAAAAGATATATATATTTGTAAACAGTTGTAAGAACTGTTTTTACAACTTCTAAGGATTCTACTCTATAAATAAAGGCTTAGAATCACCATGGAAGGGTTCCCAAGCCTTTCGAGAAAAAGTTTTAAGTGTTCTTACTTTCAAAGAGAAAAAGTTTCTTTTCAAACACTCTAATTCTTAAGACTTGGTTCTCTGAGTTCAATCCAACATAACATTGAATTCGTTTTGAATTGAATTCAGAAGTTGACCGAATAGTCACGTACAAAATCACAATCACAACAACGCTATAGGTTGATTGTAAACAATTTTATTGTTTTCTTTTCCTCTCGGTTGGAGAGTAGGACTCTAGGGTGTAGAGTCAGGTTTCCAATCTTGGTGGAAGAGTGGGTTGCTTTCTCTAGTGGTGAGAGAGGACTACGAGTTGGACAAGGTTGTTGTCTAACGTCGTAGGGTATTCTTGTACATTTTTCAAGAATTGTGGAAAATCTTAAGTGGGTTGCTTGGGGACTGTGTTGGATCCTGTAGGCAAGGCAAGAAACACTAGAGAGGGGGGTGAATAGTGTTTTATAAAAATTTAAAAAGCGGAATTGAAAATTTCTTCTGTTCAGCCGACATGAAGGGATAAACCAGTCGACTGAAGCGACAAAATAAAAGTATTTTAAAGAAGTCTGAGAAGTCGACTTAAAGAAGAGACAGTCGACTTGTCACACAATTTACTTAGAGTAGTACGAGTCTGACCAGTCGACTTTTAGGAGTACACAGTCGATTGTCCAGATAAGTTTCACAGTAAAAATATAAACTGAGAGAATTGAAATGCAAGTAGAGAGATACAACCACAGAGTGCACACGATGTATCCTGGTTCGGTCCTCCCGACCTACATCCAATCCCCAAGCAACCCACTTGAGATTTTCCACTATTCTTGAAAAAGATTACAAGAATACCCTACGTCGTTTAGACAACAACCTTGTCAAATCCGTAGTCCTTTCTTTCAACCAGAGAAAGCAATCCACTCTTCCACCAAGAGTGACAAACCGGACTCTACACCCTAGAGTCCTACTCTCCAACCGAGAGGAAAAAGAAAAACAATAAAATTGTTTACAATCAACCTATAGTCTTGTTGTGATTGTGATATTGTATGTGGCTAACTGGTTGACTTCTAAATTCAGTCCAAAACGAAATCAATGTTATGCTGGACTGAAGACAGAGAACCAAGACTTAAGTGAGTTTTGAAAGCTTTTCTCTTTAATGCACAAATACTTAGGTTTTTCTCAAAAATATGCTTGGAATTTTTAAAGGTGATTCTTAGGCTATATTTATAGACTAGAATCCCTGGCCATTAAAAACAGTTTCTTATAACTGTTAATCAACGGAAAAATAACGGATAAAAAGTTTTGAATTCGAAAATCAGCTTTTGAAATCAGTAAACTGTCGAAATCACTTGAACAGTCGACTAGGTTGCCTTTATGAGTCGACTGATCAGAGTTTGAATAAGATCAAGCAGTTTTGTACAGACTCAGTCGATTGGTTCTAAAGAGCAGTCGACTGGTACTCAACAGTTTTTCTAGTTCAAGCTGTTTTGACCTTTGGATTTTGCAAGAACACAGTTATGTGAGTGTATGTGTGTGTGTGACAAGGCTGTACATCATTCTAAGACTCAATCAAAGAGAAAAAATTACATTGTTTACAAGACACAAAAAAATAGATGACATTGAAGCTTTGGTCTTGACTTGAGTATTGAGTCTTGAGTGATGCTTTTAGCCATTGTCTTTATCTGGAGTTGTGCTTGATCATTTGTTCAGCTTTTAGAAGATTGTGACTTGCTTGATCAATTAGCTTTGAGGCCTTTGTGTATCATATATGATGACTTTTGATACAACCTGCAATTATATAAAGCATAACACAAACACATTTTGCATTGTGTTGTAATCATCAAAATCAAGAATCAACATTCTCCCCCCTTTTGATGATGATAACACAATAGCTCATAATAAAAGAAAATAATAAAAAATACAAGCATTCATATGCTCCCCCTATCAGAAATACACATGCATATATTTTCACAATACTTAAGGTATGCAAAAATTCTCACAAAAAATTAACAGAGAGAGACTGATAGAGACATATTTTCTCCCCCTTTGTCATCAACAAAAAGACAAAATGGGAAGAAAGAAAATTGCACACAAACAAAATAATACAAAGAAATTAATTTATAACAACTGAGTCTTTAGTTTAAAAAACAAGTATAAAATACCAAAATACCAAAATGCAACAAGAGGTAAAAAAATAGTAAAATAAAATAAAACTCATTAGTCTTCGTCTTCAAAGAAATCCATATATAATTATCACAACTGGTCAGTCGACTGGTTGAACATCTCAGTCGACTGTCCAGAGAGGAAAAATAAGTATAGAAAACAATATGTGGAAGTCGACTGAACAACATGTGTAGGTCGACTTACAAAAAGAAAATTCAACAAATATCAAGAAAATCACAAATCCCTAGTTCTCTTCTTAAAGTTATAAAGGTGTCTTCTTTAAGGGGTTTGGTAAAGATATCAGCTACTTGTTTATCAGTAGAGATAAAGTCTAAAGAGATGTCTCCTTTTAAAACATGATCACGTAGAAAATGATGTCGAATATCAATACGTTTCGTACGTGAATGTTGAACCGGATTCTTAGATAAGTTAATGGCACTGGTATTATCACACATTATTGAAGGTCTTTCAAAAGAAATACCATAATCTAATAGGGTTTGTTTCATCCACAAAATATGGGCACAAGCCAAACTTACAGCGATATATTCAGCTTCTGCAGTAGATAGGGATACCGAATTTTGCTTCTTACTGCACCAAGAAACTAGTGAATGTCCCAAAAAGTGACATGTCCCACTAGTGCTCTTGCGATCAATTTTACTGCCAGCAAAATCAGCATCACTATACGACAAAAGTTGAAAATTATCGGTGCGTGGATAGAATAAACCATAATCAGATGTGCCTTTAATATATCTTAAAATTCGTTTCACAGCTTTCAAGTGAGATTTTTTAGGACTTGACTGATATCTAGCACACAAACATATATTGAACATAATGTCTGGTCTACTAGCAGTTATATATAAGAGTGAGTCAATCATACCTCGATAGAGTTTCTGATCGACACTCTTGCCTAATACATCTTTGTCAAGGGTAGTGGTAGTAGCCATAGGTGTGGCTTTACTACTTGTGCTATCCATGTTAAACCGTTTGAGTAATTCCTTTGCATATTTTCCTTGATTAATGAATATGCCATTTTGTGACTGCTTAATTTGTAGTCCAAGAAAATAATTGAGTTCACCCATGTGATTCATCTCAAACTCGTTTTTCATGGTGTTAGCAAACTCTTGACATAGATTGCTATTAGTAGAACCAAAAATTATATCGTCAACACATATTTGTATGATTAAAATATCATTCTTAATTCTCCTAATAAACAAAGTAGTATCTACTTGACCTATTTCAAAAACTGTTTCTAAAAGAAAAGTCTTCAGTCGATCATACCAAGCACGAGGTGCTTGTTTAAGACCGTATAAAGCCTTTTTCAATTTAAAAACATAGTTTGGGAATTGTTCATGCTCAAAACCTGGTGGTTGTTTAACATAAACATCCTCCTTTATAAATCCATTAAAGAATGTACTTTTAACATCCATTTAATAAAGTATGAAATTCATAAAACAAACAAAAGATAATAAAATACGACTTTATTCTAATCTAGCAACAGGAGCATATGTTTCATCAAAATCTATGCCTTCTTATTGATTATATCCTTGAGCAACTAGTCTAGCTTTGTTCCTAACAACTTGTCCTGATTCATCTAACTTATTCTTGAATACCCATGTAGTACCAATTATAGTATGATCAGGAGGTCGTGGAACTAAATCCCATACATCATTCCTTATAAATTGATTTAACTCATCTTGCATGGCATTCATCTAAATTCATTCTCACATGCTTCTTGTATATTTTTCGGTTCAAAATCCGACAAGAAAGCTGTGTGAGATATCATATTCATATGCGATCTCGTCTGAATACCATGTGAGATGTCACCAATTATTAAGTCATGAGGATGATCTCTAACTTCAACAAAAGATTTTAGTAAAGTTTGAGATATCACAACAGGATCAGTCGACTTGACAAGTTCCTCAGTCGATTGTTTTACATCAGTCGACTTGACTTCCTTCTCGGTCAACTTATCTGCAAGACTAGTTTGTTCTAAAGATGTAATTACTTTATTTAAAGGTGATGAATTAGTTTTATCATCTTCAATTAAATTCGATGAAGGCAGAGATTCATCAAATGTAACATGCATGGATTCTTCAATAATCATTGTTGACTTGTTGAAGATTCTATATGCTTTACTCCTATTTGAGTACCCAACAAAGATACCCTCATTAGATCTAGGATCAAATTTATCTAAACTATCTTTAGTGTTCAGAATAAAATACTTACAACCAAATGTCTTAAAGTAAGAGATCTTAGGAATTTTATTAAAAAATAACTCATAACAAGTCTTCTTTAGCTTAGGCCTTATCAAAATTCTGTTTAAAATATAACAAGCTGTAGCAACAGCTTCAGCCAAAAAATACTTAGGTAAATTGCTTTCAACAAGCATGGTACGTGCACATTCTTGCAAGGTCTTATTCTTCCTTTCAACCACTCCATTTTGTGGTGAAGCTCTAGGAAATACAAATGAATGAGTTATACCATTCTTGTTGCAATATTCTGCAAACGCTTCATTTTCAAATTCTCCACCATGATCACTTCTAATAGTGACTATGGTTAGAGACTTTTGATTTTGAATTCGTTTACAAAAATTTCCAAATTCATCAAAAACATCATTTTTATGTTTTAAAAAGAAGGTCCACGTGAATCGTGAAAAATCATCTACTAAAACAAATACATATCTACTTTTATTTAAAGAAGCAATTCTAGTAGGGCCAAATAAATCCATATGAATTAATTCGAGCGGTCTACTAATAGAAATAACTTCTTTTGTCTTAAAGGTGGGTTTAATTTGTTTACCTAGTTGACATGCATCACATAACTTATCCTTTTTAAAGGATAGTCTTGGCAGCCCTTTAACTAGGTTGTACTTAGACAATTTAGAGAGATTTTTCATATTCACATGACCAAAACGTCTATGCCAAAGCCAAGAATCATCATTAGAGGCTACTAAACAAAAATCATTTGAAAACTCATTTGCTTTAAAACATAACTCAAAAATGTTGTTTTTCCTAAAACCTTGAAAAATTATGTTTTGCATGGTAGAATCATAAATTAAACAAGCATCTTTTTCAAACACAATTTTATAACCTTTATCACAAAGTTGACTAATACTTAACAGATTATGCTTAAGTCCACTAACTAATAAGACATTTTCTATAAAAGGGTTAGTGTCCTTACCGACCATACCAATTCCTATAACTTTTCCTTTATTGTTGTCGCCAAAAGTAACTATTCCTCCATCAAAGTTTTGTATGGTAGATAGGAGGTTGGCATGACCAGTCATATGCTTAGAACATCCGCTGTCAAGTATCCAACGATCTTTCTTAGGTACCTATAAAATATCCAATGTGAATATGGTACCCTTTTCATTGGGTCCAAAAAATATTAGTTTGTGGGAAACCAAACCCATGATGAGTTTGATTTTCCACCATAAGCAGCAATGAAATTAACAGGATTACAAACATTTAGCAAGTATGAGTTTATATAAGCAATTCTATCTTTCGAACTCAATTTGACTGGAACCCATACATTTTTGCTCTGTCCAGTCGACTTTATAACACCTTTTAGTCGACTGGAAGGTAATATAGGTCGACTTATATAAGGTTTTAGTCTTGTTGAATAAGACTCAGTACCTCTGGACAGGCGACTTGTGGATGGATACAGTCGACTTGGCTGAATTTTAGATTTGCTTATATTAGTAGAACTTGTAGATTTAGGCTTTTCAAAGAATTCATAAAGTTTATGTCTAACACTAGAAATAGATATAGATTTATTTATACTAGCGTTCTTAGTAGAATGATCTTTTTCAAGATATTTTTTTAAACCAAGTCCAAACTTTTGACTAGATTTTACTTGATTTTGAATAACATCATTTAAATTCTCTTTTCCTTTATTAAACTTAGATTCGTTCTTGGATATCTCTTCATAATTCTTTTTTAGAGATTCAAGATCCATATCTAAACTTGAAATACGAGAATTTAAAGATTTTACTTCTCTATCAAGGTTAAGATTCTATTGAGAAAGTGTTTGATTAACTTTTTGTAAGTTCTTAACTCTAATCTTTTCTTTTTTTAGTTCTTGAAAAATTTCATTGAATGCATCAAGTAAATCATTTGAATCATACTCATTACTTACTTGAGTCTGTGATGCAATGAAGCACACGTTTGCAACCTCATTGGTCTCATCAATTTCTTCTTTAAAAGAAGAATCACTATTATCCCAAGTTGCTTGTAATGCCTTTTTGTTTTTGATGAACTTGTTTTTTGTGTACTTATCCTTCTTGAAATTGGATGTCTTTCCTTGAGATTTTGCGTTCTCTAGTGAACAATCCTTCTTCATATGGCCTACCTTGTTACACCCGAAACAAGTTGGAGGATCATTAGAATCTTTAAACTTAGAATTAAACTTACATTTCCTTAGGAACTTTTTAAATCTCCTTGTGAACATGCCAATCTCCTCCTCATCTTCTTCTTCATCTTCGGAGTCTGACATGGCTTTGAATGCTAATGTCTCCTTCTTTTATTGTTGTGGTTCGGCATCTTTCTTACGTTCTTCAATTTGTACTTCATAAGCCATAAGATTTCCCACAAGATTCTGAAGAGAAAGTTGTGATAAATCATTGGCCTCTTCTATGGCAGTGGTCTTCTTCTCCCATTCGGGGGTAAGTGCACGGAGTACCTTTCTCACCATCTCTGCTTGAGTGTATATTTTTCCAAGTGCCACAAGTGAGTTTGTAATGTCTGTGAACCTTGTAATCATCTCGGACACACTCTCATTTTCCTTTATGCGGAACATTTCAAACCTGTGAACAAGAACAAATATTTTAGATTCTTTCACTTTGTTTGTTCCTTCATGAGTTACCTCGAGTGTGTGCCAAATTTGATGTGCGGTTGTTGCATTGGACACACGGTTGAACTCCTCCTTTGTAAGAGCACAGAATGATGCATTCATTGCTTTTGCATTGTTCATTGTTTGGTTCTTCATGTCGTCGTTCCATTGTGCATATGGAATAGTAGGAGCGGTGTACTCTGTTTCTGTCATATTCCATATTTCATAGTTGATGGATTGTAGGTAGATCTTCATTCTACACTTCCAGTAATTGTAATTTGTTCCATCGAAGAGAGGTGGCCTTTGTGTAGATTGGCCTTCATGGTACTGATTTGCATTTGAAGTAGTTGCCATTGCACTCAACCGGGATCTGATACCAAGTGTTGGGTTCTGTAGGCAAGGCAAGAAACACTAGGAGGGGGGGGGGGGAGGGGTTGAATAGTGTTTTATAAAAATTTAAAAAGCGGAATTGAGAATTTCTTCTGTTAAGTCGACTTGAAGGGATAAACCAGTCGACTGAAGCGACAAAAGAAAAGTATTTTAAAGAAGTCTGAGAAGTCGACTTAGAGAAGAGACAGTCGACTTGTCACACAATTTACTCAGAGTAGTACGAGTCTGACCAGTCGACTTATAGGAGTACACAGTCGACTGTCCAGACAAGTTTCACGGTAAAAATATAAACTGAGAGAATTGAAATGCAAGTAGAGAGATACAACCACAGAGTGCACACGATGTATCATGGTTCGGTCCTCCCGAACTACATCCAGTCCCCAAGCAACCCACTTGAGATTTTCCACTATTCTTGAAAAAGATTACAAGAATACCCTACGGCATTTAGACAACAACCTTGTCTAACCCGTAGTCCTTTCTCTCAACCAGAGAAAGCAATCCACTCTTCCACCAAGAGTGACAAACCTGACTCTACACCCTAGAGTCCTACTCTCCAACCGAAAGGAAAAAGAAAAACAATAAAATTATTTACAATCAACCTATAGCCTTGTTGTGATTGTGATATTGTATGTGGCTAACTGGTTGACTTCTAAATTTAGTCCAAAACGAAATCAATGTTATGCTGGACTGAAGACAGAGAACCAAGACTTAAGTGAGTTTTGAAAGCTTTTCTCTTGAATGCACAAATACTTAGGTTTTTCTCAAAAATATGCTTGGAATTTTTAAAGGTGATTCTTAGGCTATATTTATTGAATAGAATCCCTGACCGTTAAAAACAGTTTCTTATAACTGTTAATCAACGGAAAAAAAACGGATAAAAAGTTTTGAATTCGAAAATCAGCTTTTGAAATCAGTAAACTGTCGAAATCACTTGAACAGTTGACTGGGTTGCCTCTATGAGTCGACTGATCAGAGTTTGAATAATATCAAGCAGTTTTGTACAGACTCAGTCGACTGGTTCTAAAGAGCAGTCGACTGGTACTCAACAGTTGATCTAGTTCAAGCTGTTTTGACCTTTGGATTTTGCAAAAACACAGTTATGTGAGTGTATGTGTGTGTGACAAGGCATCATTCTAAGACTCAATCAAAGAGAAAAAATTACATTGTTTACAAGACACAAAAAAATAGATGACATTGAAGCTTTGGTCTTGACTTGAGTCTTGAGTCTTGAGTGAAGCTTTTAGCCATTGTCTTTATCTGGAGCTGTGCTTGATCATTTTTTCGGCTTTTAGAAGATTGTGACTTGCTTGATCAATTAGCTTTGAGGCCTTTGTGTATCATATATGATGACTTTTGATACAATCTGCAATTATATAAAGCATAGCACAGACACATTTTGCATTGTGTTGTAATCATCAAAATCAAGAATCAACAGACTGGATGTAGGTCGGGAGGACCGAACCAGGATACATCGTGTGTACTCTGTGGTTAGAATTTCTGTGGTTGTATCTCTTGAACCTTTTATTACTTGTATTTCAATTCTCTCAAAACCGTTCTGCTAAGTCGACTGTTCCCATCTTAAGTCGACTGATCAGACTGGTATTTCAATCTTCTCAGGAACTCTTCTGGCAAGTCGGCTGCCTCTCTCTATTACGTCGACTTATCAGACTGGTATCAAAATACTCTTCTACTCTGACGCCTCAGTCGACTGAACTTCTTTTTACAGTCGACTAAACAAAAGATAATTTTTAAATTCTGCAATTAAGTTTTTTAAAATACTATTCACCCCCCCCCCCCCCTTCTATTGTTTCTAGCCTTGCCTACAGGATCCAATAGGAGAGTCCCGAGGGTCGACTATATCCAACCAGAGGAACGACTCGGTTCACCGTTGCCTTCGAGAGATGGAAAGGCGCCTCAGCAAGATTAATCCTTGCCCACAAATACATATTTCCTGAGTATTTTCTATGTTTCAAATTTTTATAAATTCATTATGTGTTAAGATATGTTTGGAATTTATATTAAAGTATCTTCTAATTGATAATTAAATTTATTTTCGAATAGTGGTGTATTTTAACTTTGTTTATAATCCTAATTGATCGATTATTTATATTTGAGCCCAAATCAAATGTATTGTTACTATTTAGATTATTTTAATGAATTTGTTAAACCCCAATTCCTATTTTGTCATATAATCTTATTATTATTGTTGTTGTTGTTTTTTTTAGGGAAATTATTGTTGTTGTTGTTGTTGTTGTTGTTATTGTTATTGTTATCATCATCATCATCATCATTATTATTATTGCTATTGTTATTATTATTATTATTATTATTGTTTTTTTTAAATCGCGGATAGAGTCTTAGACTCTAGCCTAAACAAATATATAGATGAAACAAAAGTAACATACAAAAAGGGGTCTTACAAGAAGTAAAACAACAGAGCTAGTCAAAAGAAAACAAATTAACTCAACAGACACTAAAACATCCTCAACACTCTCGCGACAGCGAAATAAACGGGGCAGCCGATGAATTCAAAGCACAAGGATAGTTGGAATGCATCAAAACGAGTGAAACAATCCATGCCTGAAGCCGAACCGGACATCCCCGCACTCCACCTCCATCGAGAGGCTAGCGAGAGCCCCAAAGGAGAGAAACGCCGCACCACTGCACCGGACTCGAAAGAGGTGAATGGCCAAAACCAAAAGCGCATTGCACACCACAAGAGCAAACGATAGCACCTGAGGATGAGGTGATACACTGAAAGGGGCAAAAAGGATCCTCGAAAAAAGCTAATGCGCAGAAACAAGAGTACCGGAGAAAACAAATAAGACTCTCCCTTATACCTGAAAACCTACACCACCAGCACGGCAGGAGAACAAAACCACGAAATGGGTACAGGGGAAGGCACACTACAAAACTCAGCCGCATTTGACTAAAAATGGGGGAAATGAGGAGTCAAGAGAACCTCATTCCCAGAAACAAAAGCACACTCCTAACGAAAATAAAATTGCAGCACCCGTCAAGAGACACCACACTCAAATTCAATGCCGATACAACTAAAAATAGCCACACAAGCAAAACAACGCTGCCGTAACAGCAGCATACCACCAACAAAGAGACGGACCAAGGTCCAACACTAGATAAAGAACACAGCATTCATAGTAAACCGATATTACAAAGAAAAGGGCAGGTAGTGCCACAAAAAACATCAGCCAGGAGGAGAAAAATACAATCCCCCACAACAAAAGAGTACCATATCGACATTCCAGGTTTTAAGAAAAAAAAAAGCACCATAGAGAGGGTCGGAAACACCCCCAAAGGACCTGATCCCAAGCGCTCAGCCCTACACTTGGTGAGCGGCACACCAACATCCAAAACAAAACTGAAGGCCCCAAAATACCACCAGCTCCCCAACAGCAAAACAGAAACACAAGTCCACCACTTTATATTTGCAAACAAAGCAAAAGGAACGTGGATTAGAGAGAAAATAGCTAAAGGCAGTCGACGAATAATAGAAGTGAACATTGCTAATCGCCTCATCCAGACGCAGCGAATAAAAAGATACCACTATCAACAATAGTTAGGGGGAAAGGTAGAAATAAAACTGGAAAAAAAAAGAAAAAGGAAGTCCTCGATAACGAGCTCTAACGACGAGAAGGAGATGAAAAAAAACGAAAAACTTAAACTAAGAACCAACCAAAATACTCCAAACTGGACGCGAATATCGAAAGCAACCACGGAAAGACTCAAACGATCCTAGAGAAGACAATAAATTAAACCCATGAAAGTGCATCCCGAAACATCCACTAAATTGGTGATAGAAGGAGCACTAAAGGTACAATACGACGCTATTAGAACGCCACCAAAGAAATGCTACGTCGAGGCGATAAAGTTGTAAGGCCGCCACCTTATCTGCTGCGAAAGTGGGGGGCCAAAATTTGGAAAAAAAGAGAAATCATCAATCATATGGTCAATCGAAACCGCTGCCTACTTGAAAATACGCTTGTTACGTTCCGACCAGATAACCCATATAATCGCCATAATCGAAAGTACCCAGGACCTACGAAGCTCTTTCCTGGAGGATTGAAACAACCAACATGACGAGAAAACGACAGGGAAACCCTACGGTTGCCATGCTCTGACTGCAATAAGGCAGAGTGGCCTAATAAAAGCACACTGAAGGAAGATGTGTTCGGCGTCTTCATGGTGAGCCGAACAAAACACACACAGCTGACCCACTGCCAAATTCATCTTGTTTAGGACCTCTTCCGTGAGAAGTTTGTTATTCAGAGCTAACCAAGTGAGGATTTTGGCCTTGAGAGGAGCACAGTTGCTCCATAAAATACTTGGCACTCTGGGAGATAGCCCTCCCAAAATTCAGAAAATTGTAGAAGGATTTGACCGAGAAATTACCAGCCGAGGTCCATCTCCATAAGAAGTCTTCCCTAGGGTGCCAACGATAAATGTTAATACCGTTAAACAACTCTTGAAATTGTGACAAAAGCGTCGGAGGGAGAACACTAGAGAAACGAATGGACCAGAATTTTTGGTTATTGATAACGATCAAATAATATGCAACCTTGGCATAGGGGTTGGACGCCAAATGGAATAGATTAGGAAAAGCATGGGCTAGTTTGATGTTCCCATACCAAAGGTCAATCCAGAATATGGTCTTGGTACCGTTAGCGCACAGGTGCACCAGACCGCAAAGAAAAGGATTGGATACTTTCCAAACCCCTTTCCAGAAAGAAGAGGCTTTACGAGGAGGTCGAGGGATGAAATCCGTCAAATTGGTCCTCGGAAAATAATTGGCTGAAATCAAACGTGCCCATGGAAGATGATCCTATTTAAGAAACCTCCATAACCATTTCCTTAGGAGGACCAGATTCTGGTGCCTGAGATTAAGCACCCCCAAACCTCCGGCTGCCTTGGATGTGCAAATGAGCTTCCAGTTGCAAAGGTGAGATCCGGCTTTGTACAATTTTGAACTAGACCAAAAGAAATTCCTTCTGATACGGTCGATTCTTTTAATGACCCACGTCGGCAGGTAATAGAAATACATCATATAAGTAGGGATGGAGGAGAGAACGGAGTTGACGAGAATGAGTCTGCCCCTCGAGATAGGTTTTTACCTAACCACAGGTTAAGTCGCGATTCCACTTTTTTGATCATAGGCAACCAATCCTCTTTATGAAGTCTACCCCATCTCAATGGAATACCAAGATAATTGATAGGGAACGAGGCAGAAGAAAAATTAAAGAAAAGGGCAATTTCGGTTTGTCGGTTGTGGGAACCCCCAAGCCAGAGAACCGAGGACTTTTGAAAGTTGATGGCTAGTCCCGACGCCTTTTCAAATACATAGAGTAATAACTTCAGGTTACGTAAAGTACTCCCGTTGGGTTTAGCAAAAATAATGGTATCATCCGCGTATTGGAGATTCAAAACCCCTCTAAAACTACGCAAACTACCAAGACCTTCGATGACACCAGCGTCCCACGCGTTTCGCAAAAGTTTACTAAACACGTTCGCCAACAAAGCGAAAAGGAGGGAAGAAATCGGGTCGCCCTGCCGAAGGCTGCACTTACACTTGAATTTGTGACCCTCCGTCCCATTGATAAGAACGGACGAAGTGCCAGCAAAAAGGATGGATTTGATCCACGCGATCCATTTCGGACCAAAACCACGATGCAGGAGAATTTCCAACAAAAAATCCCAGCTAACGTTATCGTAGGCTTTTTGAAAGTCCAATTTCAAGAGGATGCCCTCCGAATTTGACTTGTGGCAATCTGAGATGATTTCTTAGGCAGAAGCCACACTACCAAGGATAAACCGATCCTTAATGAACCCAGATTGCATAGGATCAATTAACGAAGCGATAACGTCACTCAGACGAGAAGCGAGAACTTTCATGATGATCTTGAAGGTGGTGTTCAGGAGGCTAACTGGCCTAAAATTAGCGACCAAGTTGGCACCAACAAATTATTATTATTGTTGTTGTTATTATTATTTTTTCTTTTGATTGTATATTAAAAATCCATCTTTTGTTATTGTGAAAGCCCGCCGATTTTAATCCATCTATTATTATTATTATTTTAAAGTACAAACCAAGTATATTATTTATATATGACTATTCTGATTATTGTGAAAAGCTAAATCTTAATCTAATTATATTTTTCAATTAATTCTATTTTCTATTGAACCCGGTAAAATCGTGTTGTACAACCTATTTGAATATTTTGTGTATCGAGTACTTTAATCTAATCTATTATTATTCTAATTGTTTTTCCTATTTATCTAAACCCAAAAACCCTATAGTCTTCTTCTCTTTGGATCCAAACCCGCTAACCCTATAACCCGCTAACCCTACCCGCTAACACCTAACCCCTAACCCTAACCTTAACCTTAACCCTATATAACCACTGTGCAACCCCTTCTCTTATCCATCCCGATGCTTCTCTCTCCTCTATCTCTCTCCACAACCCGTCCCCGTCTCCACCCCGTCTCCCCTCCTCAGCCCTCGACTGCATCCCGCTCACCATCTCCTCCACCTCGTCCTCGGCCACTGCTACCCTCCGCCCTGTCATCCCCTCCACACACCTCGCCATTACTGTCTCCCCTGTTTTGGTGCCAAAATCCAACTGAAACCCATCGCCTCCTGAACCCATCCCGCTCTCTCCTCCCCATCGTCGCCACTGCACCCTCGTCGTCTTCACCCACCGACGAATGACCATCATCTCCATCCACATCAACCTCTTCACCTCGCCGTCCTCCCTTCCTCTGTTTCCTTCCTAAACACAGTGCATCGTCGACCAACACCACCGTCAAACTCCGCCATCTCCACTGTTGTTGTCCTCGCCATCAGCACCCCGCCTTGCACTCCATCGCCGTCCAGTCCACCGCCACCAGCGAAGCCGAGCCAGAGCCGCAGATTTGCTGATTGGTCGTTGGAGAGTTGCGGATGTTTGCTCTTGTGTTGGAGGTTGTGTTTGTTGTTTTGCTGTCGGTAGATCTCGTTGATTATTGTCTGCTGCTGTGTGGCCCCTTGCTCTTGCTGCTATGTTTCTTTGCACGTAGTGTGCACGTGCTTTCGTGTGCGTGTGCTTTCGTGGGTACATGCGTTGTACATGTCTTTCACGTGTTGCCATCCGGATTCTCATCCAGTTATTCTATCATATTTGGATTAACTGTCGAAAAGGCAAGTCTCTCTTGAACTAGTTTATTTTTCTTGTTCAAGATTTCTTTGATCCCCGCAAATAGATCCTGATTGTTTATCGTATTGTTATACTATTCATCTTCCGTTGAGTATATTGAGGATTTACACGAGCTAACCCAAGATATTCTTGACTTCGTGCCAATATCTTTGACTCAAACCCTAGTCCCTATTGCACATTGCATATGCACGCAGTACATGAAAATAATTAGATTCATGCTATAGAACTGATTGATGACTAGAATGTTCCCGATTGAATATGATTTCATGAATTAATTGCCTTGATTGTAAATTGCATCGTTAATCTTGAAATTGCATGCTAATAACTAATTAGAACCCTTGTTAATTAATTATCATGATATTGCATGCTTGTGTGATGAAATTATTGTCTATTCAAGTTAATTTATTTTCTGGCCTGCTGTCTGCTTCTTTTTGTATTTAACCTTCGAACCTGTTGTTGTAGTAATTTGAATGAACTTTGTAAACATGAATTGTAGCTCCATGTGTCTACTTTGCATGACATTCGACGGAATTGAATTCCGATATATAATCTACTAGATATCTGACTTTTAGTACTGCTAGGTCTGGATTTCCAGATTCGCAATTACATGTGTATCATCCTAATTTAGCAATAAAAAGAACATGTTAACAGTAAAATTAAAATGTGAAATTAATTTGGCTGTGACTAGACATGCATAAGAATTACCCTGAATTTTTGTGGAATTATTTGATGAGTATTCAGACCCAATATGTACATGAAAAGATGACTCTAAGTTTATGCCTGAACATAAAAATCTGTAAAGAATAAGAATTTGAACCTAGTTTTTGTGATTTTTATATGCCGTATGTATATGCGCTAGAACCGGCAAAGAGTCTAGTATCTAGAAATTTTGACGGATCAAGATTTTCTTTTCTTTAGCAGCGGGAATACCTATTTTTGTACAGTAATGTCCTGCTGTCCAGAATTGTGTGATTTGCATTGATTTAGTATAAATGTTTCTTGCCTTGCATGTAATGAGTAGAATTAGTCACACCTTGCATTACACAACATTGAAACCTTCTTGCATGCTCACATTAGGATGTAATAAAATATTAACAAGCTGGGATATTAAGGGTCGACTTGGTAGTGAACAATATAGGGGATTGTACTCTGAAGGGAGCTCGTGGTTTCCCTATTATTACTGAATAACTGGATAACTGCATATTATTTATTGAACATTGATACTAAATAACTGAATGACTGAATAACTGGAGAACTGAATAACTGAACACTAAAAACCGTTTACATATTTTCCGAGTACATGATTCGTAGAGTTCGCCATCACAGTCTAAAACGATCATTGTTTGCATGCACCGAACCTGTGGAATGGGACACAGTACTACGTGCATTAGATAGGTTAATAAAATGAATAATTAACCATAGACCGGCATTTCATGCTTGATCCCCGTAAACTGTCATCGATATTGATCTTGAATTGTAACCATTGACTATTGAATAATTAAACATAGACCCTTGACATTATTTCCAATCATTGTCTTTGTTCTTGACTTTGATCCAGTCCTTTATTCTTGATAAGCCATGTTCCTTATTGTTCTCTGTTTCCCACTACTTGCTGTCCGTGACTTGCTCTAAGGACATTATTTTCTTTATTTTTATATCACGAATTCACAGGTACAGAAGGAGCGATACCAGAAGGACTTGGTGAGCAAACTCTCTAAAGATCGAAGCAGGACTATTAGACTATTATAGTTATCTCATGTTATTTATTTATTTTATCGCTTTTATTATACTTTGTATTCCGGGCTTGTGTGCCCCGAAGTTTACTTTTTCCCATATATTGGATATTATTTGGTGAATTTATTTCATGATTATTTTGGAGTTTATTCATTGTTTATGTGGTTATTCTTTTCTTGCGTGGTTGTATTCTCTTATATATTGTTGAGTTAATCTTTTACAACTATGGATGATATTCTTATCATTCGCTAGGCCTTCGTTACGTGCTCGTATTCCTATATTTTGGGAAGCGGAGCGTGACAATCTCGAAGAAGAACAACGAACCAATAAGTTCCGCCCAAGTAGACCCCCCTTTTCCAGGGCCATCATGGAAGCTCTCGTCCCCGAAACTTTTAAGATGCCCCGTTTTGAATCCTACAATGGGGAGTCAAACCCGGCCGATCATATCGTGAGTTTTAAAACTCTTACGATGATTCATCAAGCCTCGGATGCGCTCCTCTGTAAAGCCTTCCCAGCAACGTTGAGGGGACCAGCGCGAGTGTGGTACTCTCGTCTATCTCCAGCCTCCATCTTTTCATTTGACCAGTTTGAAGAGCTCTTCCTCACCCATTTCGTTAGCAGTCATCGAGCCGAGAAAACAAGTGCATCTTTGCTAGCCCCCAGCCAAAGAAAGGATAAATGCCTAAGAGATTATGTTCGACGTTTTACCGCCGAAGCCCGGTCTATTGCCTCTCTCAACCAATCAGTAGCCTCTGCAGCATTAGGTACAACATCACTGATATGGCTAAAAATAGGATTAAATCGGGACCATTCACATCGGAGACGAATCTTAAAGCTCAGGGATAAAACGGTAATTTCACCTACTAACGGGTCCGAAGCGGGTACTGGGTCTCCTCCTCACAGATCCAACAACCCGCGAACGGATCCATCTCAACTGGGTACGGGTCCTGACCCGATACAAACCCAGACCAGCAAGAGGAGATCAGGGTCACTGATTTGACCAAATCAACGAGCCTGATTTGCAGTTATCCTCTCACCGGGAATTAAGGGATTACATTCCTAATCTGATTACGAGGATTTTATGCCTTATCAGATCACAGGAATCACATTCCTAATCGGATCCCAACGGCGACTATAAATACCCCCCACCTACCACTGTTACAGGTGAATCAATACTTTTCAATAAAAAGCTCTTTCTTAATCATATCACTGGTTACTGACAAGAGCGTCGGAGGGTGCGTCGCCGGGATCAAACCCGGTGTTTCGCACTTTCCTTGCAGGTGTACGGCGGGAGTCAGCAGCCCAACTCAGACGAACAGGTTCGGATCTGCTATTCAGGTTTTTCCACGAACTCACAAATTCTATCTGTTTACCCCCACACCGAAATCAGCGGTAACAGATTGGCACCGTCTGTGGGAAACCCATACGAATAGCCTCCGCCTCTTCCTCGTCGACTAGCTCTTCTCCAGCCATGCCTCCCAGAAAGGTCAGATCTAGGGGGTCCAACCGTGGACCCAACCCCGCTGATCAGCAAGAGGTAGTCCCCATCCAACCCGCTCCGCAGCAGGGACAACCCCCGCTTCAAGTGGAGGACCCTCTTCAAGATCAGCCTCCTCTTCAGAATCAGCAACCCCCCAGGGTTCCCACCGGTCCTCAGAATGCCGGTGCGGGGGGCTCTCGTATGAAGCAACCGCTCAATCAGGACCGCGTCTCCATACACAACACCTCTACGGATTCCATGGCCTCTCACAATCCCCAAAATCAGAAGAAGGAAGAGGACCTACGCCACCGTCTGGACGAGAAGCGGGCCCGAGAGGGAGCCTCCTGCCAACAACGTCCGGGTGAGCGGTCCCCTCACCACCGAGATTATAGAAGGTCTCCTGTCCGAAGGGGAAGAAGAGAGTCACCCGGGCATTACAGGAGGAGGCGCCACTCTCCTACCGGTCGGCATCAGCCGAGGAACAATGAGGCGCCCATCACTCGCGCCGAGTTCCTGCAGTTTCAAGCAACGATGTTGCAGGCTCTTAACCTCCGACCCAACAACAATGAGGCCCAAAGGGTTCCTTCGCCCCAACAGGTTCCTAGTCCTCGCCGTAGGTCCGCCTCTTCTCCGCCAGCTCCTAACCGCCGGCAGCATGAACTTAGCCCTCGCCGCTCTCGGGACGACCATCGTAGCCCCGGCTCTCCCTCCTACGAAGACGAGTCCAGAGACTCGTTCGACTACCGCGGGAGGGACGATGCCCTATACCGCCGTCTCCATGAGGTGGAGAGGCGAATCGGTCGGATGGACGAGGAGGAGGGGTCGAACAGCAGAACCATCCGTCCGAGCAGACCCCCTTTCTCCCGAACCATCATGGAGGCTCCCATCCCGAGGGGATTCGAACCCCCGAAGTTCGAAACTTACTCGGGGGAGTCGGACCCCGTGGACCACATCGAAAGCTTCAAGACCCTCATGCTCATCCACCAGGCTTCGGACGCCTTACTTTGCAAGACCTTCCCCGCCACCCTGAGGAGGTCGGCTAGGGAATGGTACTCCCGCCTTGCTCCCTCTTCCATCTTCTCCTTCGAGCAATTCGAGAGCCTCTTCATCACTCACTTCATGAGTAGTAGACACACAGAGAAGACCAGCCTCTCATTACTCCAGCTCCGCCAGGAGAAGGGAGAGAAGTTGAGAGACTATGTGAAGAGGTTCACTGCGGAGGTCAGGTCCATAGCCTCCCTCGACCAATCCGTTGCAACAGCCGCCTTCCAATCCAACGTCTTCAATTCCAGCCTCCGCTCCTCTCTTGCTAAGAAGCCTCCACGGAACTTTGCCGACCTCCTTCTCAGGTGTGACAAGTACATTCGTGCCGAAGAGGCCGCCTACCTTCCAAGCTTCGGAGGGTCTACCTCAGGGACGAAACGAAAGCTGACCGAAGAAGAAGAGGCTAAGAAGCTTCAGAAGGATGGCAGTGGCCAGCGCCGCCCGACTCCTCGGTTTGAGAAGTTCACCCCCCTCGTTGCCAATATATCAGAAGTTCTTATGGAGGTGGACAAGGAAGGGCTCCTCCGCGCTCCCCCGAGAATGAATACACCTGGCAAGAAGAGGGACAAGCATAAGTGGTGCCGCTTTCACAGGGACCACGGCCACGACACGGAAGATTGTCGGGCTCTGAAGGAGGAGATCGAAGAACTCATACAGCGGGGGCACCTGACCAAGTTCGTCCAGAAAGAGGGGGCCAAGCTTCCCCCCTAAGGAGCCAACAAACGAACCGAAGGGCCCGCCGAGCTTTAAGACTCAGAACCTCCCGGCTCTTCCCAAGAGGTCTTCACCTTATCATAGAAGCAGGATCTTGACTTTTAATAAGGCCGATGCTTGTAATCCGGCCAATAGCATGTAATAAGGGCTCGCCATATTGAAGCAGCCACTTAGTTTATTTCAATAAAACTTTACATTTTTTTTATTGGAAATTGTTGCTCTTGCTTCATCTCTACCTCTCCGAGTCGTGACTCACTGAAGGGTGAGTTCGGAGCCCAGCCTCTTCTACATGGCTGCTCCTGCAACTTACTAAGCTCTTCCCAACGAGTTCGGAGTCCAAAACTTGGCTCGATTCTGCTTCAAATAACCTGCTCTTCAGCGGGTTAGAAGTGGTTCGCCATTCGGAATTGCTCCCACAACCGTTGAACACCTCTACCGATGGTTCGGAGTCCAACACTTGGCTCGATTCTGCTTCAAATAACCTGCTCTTCAGCGGGTTAGAAGTGGTTCGCCATTCGGAATTGCTCCCACAACCGTTGAACACCTCTACCGATGGTTCGGAGTCCAACACTTGGCTCGATTCTGCTTCAAATAACCTGCTCTTCAGCGGGTTAGAAGTGGTTCGCCATTCGGAATTGCTCCCACAACCGTTGATTCTCTCACATAAGCAGCGAGTTCGGAGCTACAGCTCTCCCCTAGAGTTGCTCCTCACACTCGTCTCACAAATGGCTCTCTTCCAGAGCCGAGCTCTTCCCTCCGCTCGCCGCCGAAGCGGACCTCTTCTCGACGAGTTCGGAGCTACAGCTCTCCCCTAGAGTTGCTCCTCACACTCGTCTCACAAATGGCTCTCTTCCAGAGCCGAGCTCTTCCCTCCGCTCGCCGCCGAAGCAGACCTCTTCTCGACGAGTTCGGAGCTACAGCTCTCCCCTAGAGTTGCTCCTCACACTCGTCTCATAAATGGCTCTCTTCCAGAGCCGAGCTCTTCCCATCCGAGCTCTTCCAATCCGAACCGAGCTCTTCCCATCCGAGCAGGAATCCGAGCTCTTCCCATCCGAGCAAGGATCCGAGCTCTTCCCTCCGCTCGCCCCCGAAGCGGACCTCTTCTCAGCAAGTTTGGAGCACAACTCTCTCCTAGAGTTCCTCCTTACACTTGTCTCACAAATAGCTCTCTTCCAGAGCCGAGCTCTTTGCTCTGCTCACCCCCAAAGCGGACCTCTTCTCAACGAGTTTGGAGCTCAACTCTCTCATAGGGTCCCTCTTCAAACTCATCTCACAAATGGCTCTCTTCCAGAGCCGAGCTCTTCCCTCCGCTCGCCCCCGAAGCGGACCTCTTCTTAACAAGTTTGGAGCACAACTCTCTCCTAGAGTTCCTCCTTACACTTGTCTCACAAATAGCTCTCTTCCAGAGCCGAGCTCTTCCCTCCGCTCGCCCCCGAAGCGGACCTCTTCTCAGCAAGTTTGGAGCACAACTCTCTCCTAGAGTTCCTCCTTACACTTGTCTCACAAATAGCTCTCTTCCAGAGCCGAGCTCTTTGCTCCGCTCGCCCCCGAAGCGGACCTCTTCTCATCGAGTTTGGAGCTCAACTCTCTCATAGGGTCCCTCCTCACACTCGTCTCACAAATAGCTCTCTTCCAGAGCCGAGCTCTTCCCATCCGAGCCCCAACATCAAAGAGCCCGGTCGGATGCCGAGCAAGTGCCTTTCCGATCCTGCAAATGGAGAAAACTCACTTTCTCCTCAACATTCGTGTAAGATCTCGATCAGACGGCCCAGATCTTGCCAGCGTCGCTAAACGACAAGATAGCGTTTTCTTGGGAACTGAGCCGTCTCGAGATTCGTGCCATCATCCAACGGCCCAGATCTTGCCAGCGTCGCTAAACGACAAGATAGTGTTTTCTTGGAAACTGTGCCCGCCTCGAGATCCGCGCTGAGATCCAGCGGCTCAGATCGCTCCACGTCGCTCAGTATTCCTAGCCGAGCGACTTGCGATCCGACCCACTCGCGCCTCTTCTTCGCCCCAAGGGTCTTCCTAGCCCAAGGGTCTTCCAAGCACAGGGGTCTTCCTAGCACACCTTACAAGGGTCTTCCTAGCCCAAGGGTCTTCCAAGCACAAGGTCTTCCTAGCACATCTTCTCCGCCCCTAGGAGTGGAGCTCCTCTTCCAAAATCCCCAAGACCAAAGTACTTATCAACTTCATGAAGACAAGCATCTTGCGGGGCTATTTTGACCATGAAGGAGGGTGAATCTTCATCCCACTCCTAAAGAGAAGTTGTAGATCTTCGAACTAGCTTCGAAACGAGGGGTCGCACGCCCCGATCGGACCTCCGTAGCACCGGGAAAGTGGATCTCAATGCAGCTGCGCCGAATAGCTCGGAAATCCGAGCCGAGCCACTCGCGCGAGGGAGAAATCCGAGCTCTTCCCATCCGAGCAGGAATCCGAGCTCTTCCCATCCGAGCTCTTCCCATCCGAGCAAGGATCCGAGCTCTTCACATCCGAGCTCTTCCCATCCGAGCTCTTCCCATCCGAGCAAGGATCCGAGCTCTTCACATCCGAGCCCCAACATCAAAGAGCCCGGTCGGCTGCCGAGCAAGTACCTTTCCGATCCTGCAAACGGGGAAAACTCACTTTCTCCTCAACATTCGTGTAAGATCTCGATCAGACGGCCCAGATCTTGCCAGCAACGCTAAACGACAAGATAACGTTTTCTTGGGAACTGAGCCATCTCGAGATTCGTGCCATCATCCAACGGCCCAGATCTTGCCAGCGTCGCTAAACGACAAGATCATGTTTTCTTGGGAATTGGGCCCGTCTCGAGATTCGTGCCACCATTCAGCCGTCCAGATCGAGACACGCTGCTCGGATCTCCAATCCGAGCTACTGCCCTACCGAGCTGCAAATTGGCCAAAAATTCGCCTCAAAATCCGTGCTAGGATTCGCCGAACAAGAAGCCAAAAAAAAAAAAAAAAAAGAAAACGGGTCGGCAGTACAGGTTCGGACCCGTTAAGGGATCCAAACCCGAACCCTACTGCCACGTCACCCTCTTCTTCCCCATCATGAAAATTTTGCCGAAATGCCCCTGTTTTTGAAAATAATTAGCCGACTACCCTTGTTTCGAAAACATTTAGCCATTTGCCCTTGTCTGTGACACGTCAGCAACAAACGTTATTGGGAATCACGACATCAGCTAATTGTATGCCGTTATTCCCAATAACGGCATCTGTATATGAAAAAAATTACGTGCCGTTATTCCCAATAACGGCATTGGTTAATTTTAGTATAGAACTATATTGTATCAACATTGGCTCGAGATTGGAAATCAAAAAAGAAATGAACTGATGCCGTTATTCCGGAGAACGACATCGTTTGTACTAATGCCGTTTTTCAGAATAACGGCATCAGTTATTTACTTTTTGCACAAATCCCTATAAGCGTAACCCCCTTTCTTCTCCCCTTTTCTTCCCCTTCTGATTTGTAAAACGCATCTCTCTCACATCACCCCTTTTACCCACAAACCCTAGATCTCATAATCAAAAATTTTCAACCATTTGAGTCCTATAAAATTCCATACATCCTAATTCCTCACTCCCACTCTCATTTTCAGTCTTCCTCATCAACGAATATTTTGCCGGTGGTTATTTTGGTATCATTTGAAAGGTATTATCATACTAACCTTATGTTTGATTTTTATTTCAAAGATTCATCACATTTTGAGTAGTGAATGATTTGAATATGTTTTAATTTTTATGCATAGGTATGGAATTTGATATCCCTATATGGTTATATTTTGGGGGTGAAGTAATTAAGGATCCAAAAATTGGATATTCTTATAGTGATGTTGATCCTGTAATTATTTGGGCTACCCCCAATTTTGGTTACTCAGAATTAACAGATAAGATATATGAAGTAACCAATTGGGACAGAAGTGAAATGACTCTGAGATTGAGAGCCCGTTATTCTGCTGGTAAAGGGGATGGGCAGTACTTCATGTTGGTACCCATAGACAGTGACAGTTCTCTGAGGTCTGTCCTGCTTAGGACACTTCATCCAAGTTGTAGTTGGAATATAGTTGAGTTATATATTGATCAAACGAGGCTTCCAAATACTACAAGAGTTGTTATCGATGGTCCAAGGCCAACTAGGATTCTGAGACCATCTGAAGAGTCACACGTAAGGATTTCTAATACTGTTGGAGATACTAGCACAACTCCAACGGAACCTGTTTCCTCCGAATACGAGCCGCTACATCCGACCCCATTGCCGCAAAATTTTTTGGTAGCTGGCATTGCTTTGACAGACTTTGATAACGCCGTAGTAAATAACGACTTGGTAGAAGAGGAAGAAGATGAGGTATGCGGTCTCGAGGATGATGTTGAGGAGATCGCCCTTGAAGCTCCAGTTGTTGATGCCAATGTTCATGTGCCGGTTGTTGATGCCAATGCTCATGTGCCGGTTAACAATGCCCGCGTGTTGCCAAGCCAGGACACAGGTCCAGCTATGCGTGGATCGCAGTCAAGCGAATGGATGTCCCGTGCCACCGTACATGAACATGACCAGTCTTCCATTGGGTCTTCCAACTTGGATGAACTCTTCATAGGTCAAAGATTTCCATCCAAAGATGCTCTACAACATCAAGTAAAGATGTATGCCGTGAAGAACCATAGGGAATTCGTAACGGTAAAATCAGATCGTAGTCTGTACCATGTGAAATGTAAATACGCTCCCATCAACCATTCAGCCGAGCAGATTACAGAAAATCCATCACTTCAAAATGTAGTCGGTTGCCCATGGTGCTTGCGTGCAATTATTCCCAAAGGTCGTGATTATTTTGTGGTGAAACAACTTGAAGGTGTACACACATGTGTGAATCCTACATTGACTCAGGATCACAGCAAAATTGACTCGACGGTTGTATCGATGCTGATAATAGATACTCTGAGGGAACAACTCACAGTAACACCAAGAGCCATAATTGGGCAGGTGAAGGGTAGGCTCCAATACACAATATCATATTGGAAAGCTTGGAAGGCAAAACATAAAGCAATTGAGAAACTATATGGTTCTTTTGAAACAGCGTACACTAAATTACCATACCTACTCAGTGCAATTCAAGCTTCGAATCCGGGTACGGCTGTACAGTGGGCGAAGACTACGACTGGGCCGGGTATAGAAACATTTAAGAGTGTTTTTTGGTCATTCGGTCCTTCGATCGAAGGATTCAAATCATGTAGACCAGTTATAAGTGTTGACGGTACTCATTTGTACGGAAAATACAAAGGCTGTTTGTTGATTGCGGTTTCACCAGATGCAAACGGTAGGTTGTTTCCGTTTGCATTTGCACTTGTTGAAGGTGAAAGTATAGAAACATGGACATGGTTCATGAACTGTATTCGGTGCTATGTGACAGATCGTGAAGGTCTTTGCGTCATCTCGGATCGACATGCCGGTATTTTATCAGCAATGGGAAATGAGTTTGGCACGTGGAGGGAACCTTTTGCATATCATCGGTATTGTATGCGGCACTTTGCTAGCAATTTTCATAAAAAATTTGGTTCGAAATTTTTGATGAATAAACTAAAGGTAATTGCTAGTGAAAATCAGTGGAGAAAGTACGAGGAAAAGATGGCACAACTTGAAGCTAGCAATGCTGATGCGGCTAATTGGGTTAAGGAGAAAGCAATTGAGAAGTGGGCACTTACTGCTGATGGTGGGCGTAGATATGGTATTATGACAACAAATCTGTCCGAAGTGTTCAACTCGGTTCTAAAAGGTGTTCGTAGCTTACCTGTCACCGCAATTGTAGAACAGATATTTTTCCGTCTGAACATGTATTTCACCGACCGCCGTGAGGCCGCGCAGACACTTATCGCTGAAGGTAAACTATGGGCACCACGAATCCAGGATCTTATTGATGCCCGGCGTGAAAAATCGAATTTACATGAGGCCATAATGTTCAATAACCGCGATGGTGTCTTTGGGGTGAAAACGGGCATTAGAATGGACGGTGGATATCAAAAGGGTGGGCATTGGCATATGGTGGACCTAGAAGGCCGAACTTGTACATGTGGAAAATTTCAATTATTCCACGTTCCATGCTCTCATGTGTTAGCGGCATGTGCTTCTCGGGCACTAGATTATCAACCGTACATAGATCCTTTCTACTCTACAGACTCGTTAGCAAAAACATGGGCACCATCTTTCAATCCTTTCCTAGACGAATCTTATTGGCCTACCCAAAGCGCACCGGTACTAATAGTTGATCCTAGTCTTCGTCGGGTCAAGGGGCGGCCTAAGAGTACTCGTATACGCAATGACATGGACGCTCGAGAAGGTGGGAGTAGTGGAAAAGTATGTTCAAAATGTGGTGTGAGCGGACATAATAGACGCAGTTGTAAGAATGTACAAAGTGTCGGGACTTCACAATCTACCTGCACTTGAATATTTTTCTTAGTTATTATATGTTAGTTAAATGTTTTCATGTTGTTTGTTGTTTGTTGAGTAATTTACGATTGAATTACTTGAATTATTTTCATGTTGTTTGTTGCTTACGTATCCACTTTTTGTAATTGTTTGTATGAACTAATTTAGATGTTTATTTGTGTCGTACCTCTCTATAATTGTTATTGTTTGTTATGATAAGTGTTGTGTGATTTGTATGTTTAAATTGAGTGGTGGGTATGATTAGATTTGTTCCAAACTACCATTCGCAAAATAAACATGCACAGAAAACATGCACATAAAACATGCAAAGATGTTTTAACTGATGCCGTGCTCATGAATAACGGCATGTTATTTGCATGCCGTTATTCTGAAGAACGACTGTGGAGACAGTATGTTTGCCAGAATGCTCAAAATTTAAAATTTTGTTGTTTAACTAATGCCGTTTTTCTGAATAACGGCATACATAACTAATGCCGTGCTTCAGAATAACGGCATGCTTGATAGATGCCGTTATTCTGAACCACGTCTGTGGAGA
The DNA here is from genome assembly GCA_017893485.1 of Hemerocallis citrina. Taxonomy (NCBI): domain Eukaryota; kingdom Viridiplantae; phylum Streptophyta; class Magnoliopsida; order Asparagales; family Asphodelaceae; genus Hemerocallis; species Hemerocallis citrina. The sequence continues at coordinate 9,587 of JACEHZ010000110.1, read as the reverse complement.
CAGAAACATTTGGCAGGAACTATAAATTTTCTAATTTCCCCTATATGAAGATGTCGTTTTCCGCAATAACGTTACAGGATTACTATGCCGTTATTGTGAATAACGGCATCGTTTATTCTCTCTTTTTGACTTAACAGACATGCTTCAAACTCAATTCAACTTCATTCACCAATAAGCTTCAATTCAACTTCATTCAAAGCTTCATTCAAACACAGATAAACTTCATTCATTCGTTTAATCCCTCATTTTCAATTTCAAACTCAATTCAACTTCATTCAGAGCTTCATTCACCAATAAGCTTCAAACTCAATTCAAACACAGATACATTCAATTTCATCAAAATTGAGTTGAAATTCCAATTTCACATATTGAAAACCAACTTCACAGATTCAAAACCAACTAAACTTCATTCAAAAATATGCACAGAATATGCACAGAATCAAGCTTCAATTACTTCAAATAACTTCACAGAATATGCACAGATCAAATACTTCAAATCCACAGAATATGCACAGATCATATACTATACAGATCAAATACTTCAAATCTTCAAGTTTTCAAAATATGCACAGAATCAAGCTTGAAATTCACAGAGATATGCACAGATTTAAGCTTCAAATTCACATAGATATACACAAATAACTTCAAATTCACAGATCAAGTCCCCATACTACTTTGAACTCCACATACATTCAACTTCAAATTTTAATACTACATCAAGTTCACTTGGACTTATTTCACATATCAGAATTGATTAAGTTCACTTTGCCACTCCCACATACCAACTTCACAGACATTACAAAATTCAAATATTTCCTGTGTTAATCTTCATCAAAATCAAATACTTCAACAATTTGCACACCCACACATAACAACCTGCATACAAACATATACAATTAATAAATGCATAAAATGATGTGTTACAAAAAGACAATTAGTTTGTTCCTACCAATTATCCTGGAGTGTAATGTTTGGGTGCTTTTCTCATCCGAACCGGGACTTTCCGCCTACGTTCCCGTTGTTCTTGCGTTGGGGGTCCACTTGGACCAGCTCCTTCTTCTTCGCCACCTCCTCCTTCTTCAATCTCCGGATTTGCCAATTGGCTTTGCGGTGGAGGATCACGAACGGTCTTGGCTCTTCGACGATCTGATGGATTTCCCAATTGCAATGTTTGTTGTGGTGGAGGTGAAGCTTGGCTAGCGGTAGGCCATTCTTGTTGGCGTTGACCTTCGGTTGAACGCACAAGTTCATTGAAACGAGGACCATCTCCAACCTCTTCAAGAGAGGTACGACAATTGCACAGGAGGTCTCGTGCCAATTCTTTGCATGCCTTATTGGCATTGCTCTTCAACACATTCGCACATTTTCTAGCCATGTCCCATGTGCTTTCTATCTATAATAGTAAACCATATATATTGTAAGTGAAGATGCATAAGTAGAACGGAACGAAATAATTGAAATTCAACAAACAATCTAACTTACCATTATACGGTATGATGAGGCCTTCGGTTGGTACATCGGCTGTGATGATGAAAATGCCGGTGGTGGTTCAACATGAATCGCGGGTATAGGTTCTTGGATGCCCGCTGGAAAATTCTTTTTGGGTTGGATATAAAGTCGCGTTATGCGACGGTACCAGGCCATATAAGTTGTTTGCATTGATCCATCATACGGATACTCAACACCCTCGACTACAACTCATACCTCCGCTCATTCCATGCTCCTACATACGCGCGGTGGTGATCGGCCCAATCCATGTTCGGTAAACGACCTTGGCCCGTGATGTTGTGTAGTCTACGATCGTATAATGTGTTCACGGGGACGGGTTGTTGTGCATTGAATTGCCGAAGAACACGGCTGGGATAATAAAACTCCACAACTGAGAAATTCACTAGTGGAGCTAAGGTCAACCACAACTGCGCATTAGCAGTGCAAATAGGTGGTAGACGAGCCAGTCTCTCATCCGTGTACGGGGTCCAATTGACGAGCTCTTCCCTCAATTGATCTAGCTCGTCCCTATAATAAGTTAGGACACCACGTACGTTATCCCTCCACGTACGCTTCCCCGCCCAATATGCACCGAGAGGAGCTCTCATCACGGGATTATCCTGGACTACCCTCCAACTCTCTGATAGTACCGTCACACGGGGTCGGCCGAGATGTATTCTTTCCCAACACCAAATTTGCAGGATGGACATCGGCCCGGTCATCTGAATCGAACCCATCGAACAGTTGCAGAGTGCACGATAAAGGGAGGCTAGAGCTGCACTTCCCCAACTATACCTGCCGGCTGTCTGTAGGTCAGCTATCAATGGAAGATACATGAGGTGGACTATGTCACCTGAAGAGTTAGGGAATAGGATCCCTCCAATCATCGACAGTATGTATGCCCGCGTATAGTTCTGGATTTCGATGTCCGTATGCACAGGTGCGACTCGAATGTGAGTGAAACTATCTTCTAGGAATGAACGTCTAATGGATTCCCTAACCCATATGCCGTGGTCAACTTCATCAACATCCAACCCCAAATAATCTCGTACCAGTGCAACCTTGTTGAACATCAAATTGCCTGTGACGGCCACCCCATCAATTGGAAGACCCGAAATCACCGCTACATCTTGTAGGGTGACCGTCATCTCACCGCACGGTAAGTGGAAGGTGTGTGTCTCCGGCCTCCATCGCTCTACCAGTGCGGTAAGCAAGGCGTGATCACACTTTATGTTGGTCAGCTTTGACATACCGCTAAATCCACTGCTAACTAAATAATGTTCCATAGCAATACAGTTCTTGAGGACAGGCATGACCTTGTGCATCCTAAAACTCATCTTCTCCACATCCCCGGTCCAAACGGCCTGTGATCTGTGGTCTTCTTGCAGAAACAGAACTGTAGGATCTACTGGACCCGGATGTCCCCGTGGTCCAAATGAAGGTGTAGAAGAAGCACCAACACCATGCGAAGAAGATGGTTGTGCAGGATCCATTGGCCTGTACACATTAACAAAGACTAATCAACAACATTTTCAGTAGGAAAATTGAGTGCATGAGCAGAGATCTGCTAGTGAATTAGGATCTTCAATAAGCAAGAAGCACCAAAGATGAGTGTATTAGGATCTCCCCGTGAATTAGGAAAATTGAGTGCATGAGCAACAAGCACCAAAATTAAGTGTATTAGGATCTTCAAAACCCCGACTTCAAACGTAAATCACTTGAATATTTAAGAATTTGAGCATCTCAAAAACTCAACATTTAGTAAACCCTAATCTACAATACTTCATACTTCCAAAATTACTACTTCAATAACCCTAATCTACAATATTTGTACTATACTACATAATAAAACAGTCAAAATCAACTATACAAAATACAAATTAGGGTTTTTGGTTACTTACAAAGATTTCGGATTCGGAATGAGAAGGAACTCTGGATGAAGGATTGAAGAGTATACTCCGAAATAGAAGTCAATAACACACCAAAGATCTAGTGGATTTTTTTTTTCCAGATCGTCTAGGGTTTTCGTCTAGGGTTTTTTGTTTGGAAATGAAGAAGGCACGAGCGGAAGAGAAAGGGGGAAGAGGAAGGGTTTTTTCGAGTATAGGGATTAGTGCAAATAGTTTATTACTGATGCCGTTATTCTGAAAAACGGCATCAGTTATAAACGATGCCATTCTCCAGAATAACGGCATCAGTTTATTTCATATTTGGAATTAATCTCGAGTCAAGATTAATAAAGTAGAGCTCTATTTGAAAAATTAACCAATGCCATTAATGGGAATAACGGCATGGCAATTTTCTCAAATAGAGATGCCGTTATTGGGAAACACGGCATGCAATTAGCTGATGCCGTGATTCCCAATCACGTTTGTTGCTGACGTGTCACAGACAAGGGCAAATGGCTAAATGTTTTCGAAACAAGGGCAGTTCGCTAATTATTTTCAAAAACAGGGGCATTTCGGCAAAATTTTCCCCCATCATCCCGCCAAAAACAAGAGAACAAAACCAAACGTCAGCGAACTTCGTCCCTGAGCTCGCTCGATGCCATGGCCGAGCTCTATGCTCTTCGCCAACTTGTCGAAGCCGCTCGACGACCCTCCGCGAGCTCCGCACTGCCGAGCATCTTCAACCTCCGAACTCGATCTCCACTTCGCCGAGCTCGAGCTCCTCCCTCGTCATGCCGTCGAGGAGCTCTCCAAGCTCCGCCATGGCCTCTCCGTGCTCCAAGCCCTGGCGGAACCCATCGAAGCCGAGCTTCAACCTTCACGAGAGCGAGCTCTCCTCCTCGCCGTGCCAAGCTCCACCATGGTCGAACTCCTCCACCACCTCAGACGAGCTCCATTGCCGAGCTCCGTCTCCACCTCCGTCGAGCTTCGATGCCGAACTGCACGAAGTTTCCTCCCTCGCCTGCTCCTCCGACGACGTCGAGCACTACCCATCGCCAAACCCAAGCAAAAATACAAGCACAGTTCGCCACCTCCATCTTCAGATACCGAACTCACCCCTTCGTCGCCAACCGACGAGCTCTCACACCAGGCCAAGCTCCTGCATTCGTCGCCGAGCCTCGCCATGGCATCGAGCTCCGTCGCCGACTGCCTCCGACGCCAAGCTCACACTTCCATCTCCATCGGACTCATCGAGCTCCCACCTCGAGCGAGCTCCACCATGGTCGAGATCCACCTTCGCCGTGTCTCCCCGTCGTCGAGCTTCTTCCCACCGAGCTCATCGACGACCGTTGCGAAGTCCTCTGCCAACCCATCGCCGAGCTTAGTCTCCTCCACCTCCGAAGCACCAAGCTCCACTACGTCTCGACTCCGAGCTCTTCTCCCACGACTGAGCTCATTCTCCTTCGTCGACGAACCTACCGCCGTAACTCCACTGCCGAAGACGAACTCTCCCAACGAGCTCCGAGCTCACCACGAACGAGCTCGTCATCCTCAACCGAGCTACGTTCCGTCGCCGAGCTCGTCTCCTCGATCGCAAGCTGTCCCCGTCGCTGAGACCCTCTCTCTCTCGCCGAGGTTCTTCGAAGACGAGGAAGTAAAACGGGGCGGAGATGGAGTCGGGGTCGGAAGCTTCGTTGGGTCGAAGGCGGAATAGACCAAAGGAAGAAGAAGAGAAAGAACAGCGGGCGGTAAAGAAAGAAAAAAATATATATATATATGCCACGTGGCGAGCCACGTGGCGAGCCACGTGGCGAGCCACATTGGTCGGCTCCAAAACAAGCGTTGGTCGAAGTCACTCTCAGTCGGCTGCCGAGCAACCCCCTTTCCGATCCCGCAAACGGAGAAAAAATCCAGCCGAACGACCACGGCCGTTGGATCTTTCAGAAATTCGCGCTTCTGGTGATGGACGATCCAGATCGCGCCACGCGCGCTAAACGACAAGATAACATTTTTTCGAAAAGTGCGCCTCCTCGAGATTCGCGCAGGGATCCAACGGCACAGATCGCGCCACGTGTCCCGGGATCTGACGGCACAGATCGTGCCACGTGTCAGGTATTATTTAATTTAATTAATTAATTTATTTAATTGTTTTTTTTATTTATTTAAAAAATCCGAAAAAATATTTGAAAAATCGGAAAAAATTAATTAAAAATTCTAAAAAATAATTATTAATTCAGAAAAAATATTTTAAAAATTCTGGAAAAATAATTATTAAATTAGAATAATTAATTAATATTTTCGATAATTAATTATTTAATTCGGAAAATGAATAAAAAATACAAAAAAATGAGAAAAAATTCAGAAAAATCTGGAAAAATCACCAAAAATCCAAAAAATTCTGAGAATATTTTTGGGCATTTTACAAGCCCAGAATAACACCGTTACACCCCGAGCAAGATCCAAAACTCCTTTAAAGAACACCGATAAAATCCCGTACGCCATTAGAACAGTAAAACTACTCCTCAAAGACTGAAAAACTCAGTCTCTAGGAGTGGGGGGCTCGTGATATGGCTAAAAATAGGATTAAATCGGGACCGTTCACATCGGAGACGAATCTTAAAGCTCAGGGATAAAATGGTAATTTCACCTACTAACGGGTCCGAAGCGGGTACTGGGCCTCCTCCTCACAGATCCAACAACCCGCGAACGGATCCATCTCAACTGGGTACGGGTCCCGACCCGATACAAACCCAGACCAGCAAGAGGAGATCAGGGTCACTGATTTGACCAAATCAACGAGCTTGATTTGCAGTTATCCTCTCACCGGGAATTAAGGGATTACATTCCTAATCTGATTACGAGGATTTTATGCCTTATCAGATCACAGGAATCACATTCCTAATCGGATCCCAACGGCGACTATAAATACCCCCCACCTACCACTGTTACAGGTGAATCAATACTTTTCAATAAAAAGCTCTTTCTTAATCATATCACTGGTTACTGACAAGAGCGTCGGAGGGTGCGTCTCCGGGATCAAACCCGGTGTTTCGCACTTTCCTTGCAGGTGTACGGCGGGAGTCAGCAGCCCAACTCAGACGAACAGGTTCGGATCTGCTATTCAGGTTTTTCCACGAACTCACAAATTCTATCTGTTTACCCCCACACCGAAATCAGCGGTAACAATCACTAACGCCGACCTAAAGGCGTCTATGCCAAGAAGACCTCCTTGGGACTTCTCGGAGCTCCTACTTAGGAGTGAGAAATACATCCGAGCGGAAGAGGCTCTCAACCCCCCCAGTCGAGAGGAGTCATCTTCCGGGAACAAATGGAAGAATACATGCATTTGGAGAAGTTCACCTCCCCTCAATGCTAGTATATCAGCAGTTCTTATGGAGGTGGATAAGGAAGAGCTACTCCCCCCCCCCCCCCAGAATGAATATTCTAGCAAAGAGGAGGAACACAGAAAAGTGGTGCCGCTTTCATAGGGACTACGACCACGACACGGATGATTGTCGGGCTCTCAAGGAGGAGATCGAAGACTCATACAGTGGGGAAACTTGGCCAAGTTCGTCAGAAAGGACGGGGCCGATCCTCCACCTCGAGGAGCCAACAAGCGAACTGAAAGGCCCGCCGAGTTCCAATACTCCGAACCTGGGGCCATCCTCCACCTTATCCATGGAGGTCCAATGGGGGGAGAATCAAACTCCTTCCGAAAGGCCTTCATCCGAGAAGTAAGTTCGGTCCAAAACTTTCCCCCGGCCAAGAACTCTGGGGTCTCGGTGACATTCTCAGACAAAGATCTGGAAGGCGTCCGAATGCCCCACTGTGACGCGCTCGTAATTAGTCTCCACATGGCCAACCAAAAGGTGCGTCGAATCCTGGTCGACAATGGCAGTTCCGTCAATATACTTGTCGCGACCCGCTTCCCAAAAGAGAATACGGATACGCGACAAAAGCCCAGCGAATGATTTTTATCATCCATAAGCTGCTCAGAATCTTTACAACATCTCACAGAAATTATCAAGGTCGGAAGCAAGAGAATCAACCAAGTATGCACAATCGAATCAAAATACCAACAAGAATACTTGAAACCAAAATATATTACTCTCAAATAATCCAGATCTGAATAAGTCAGATATCCTAAGTCACATTGCCCAAATACAAATAAATCCAAGAATCAAAATATAATTGTTCAAAACAAGCAACAAGAAATAATAGATAAAACTCTAGCACTAATATCTCATGTCACCAACTCCATCTGGCAACTGGTCATCCTGATCTGCAATTAATAAATTGCAGGAAAAATGAAAAGAGAAAAAAAACTCCCATCAATGCAAGTTACGGGCCGCTTGTAGTGCAGGATACAAGTACATGGGATAAATAACACATATAAAATAACAACAGAAAAAACGTAGCATGGTATATGTATATCAACAGAAATGTAATATTTAACATGAATCAGGAAAACGAATCAGATGACATGGTATACTAACAAGTACAGTTAACATGTGTCAAGTGTCAAGTGTCAGATGGTAGTCAGACAGATAACAGATAATCAGATAACAGATGTCAGATAAACAGATACATATAAACAAATAACAGATGTCATGTTCTTATAAGTCTTGTGTGATTACTATCTAGGTAGCACTTCATGCGCCCCAATTTTTTATCACATGGTTGCTACATTCAAACAGTTTCGTTTAGATTTCGTAGTGAAGTCCATAAGGCAGTGTACTCAGGGATCAGACAGACAGATATTAGATAATCAGATCAGACAGATAGAACTTATGGGTTCTCTTCTGAGTACACCTTCTTATAAGGAAGTAATGTAGTCAGGGTCAGATAAACAGAGTTGTGAATCATGTAGCCAGAAACACGTAAAAGATAGGAAACACGGGCCCTCTTCTCAGTACACATTTCTATATTTTCCACTACTAGATCTTTCCCATAACCCCAACTTGGTCATTTTGTTATTATTATCAGACAAACAGGTATGTGCAAAAAAAAATAGTAAAAATAGTATGGTATAAACATGTAGCAGATTCAAGGTGACAGATAAACAAATACAGGTGATAGACAGTTCATAAAGGAATAGAAACATGCAAATGCTAGTTCAGGACAGCAAGACACTACTGTACTAAAACAGGGATTTCTGTTGCTACAAATATGCAAATCTGAATCCGTCAAAGGATCTGGAAAATAGACTCCCTTAAAAATACATAAAACATATATAAGTCATATAGTATTTCACAAAATCAAGTCTCAAAATAGGTTTGAATCCAGAAAACACGTTTAGTCAGAAATCTGTATTTTGTATTTACAGTCAGGAAAACAGCATGAAAACTCATTAATTAAATCTACGAAAAATATGGGGTATTTCCCTATATGTGTAGCGATAGAAAAACAAGTTTCATAATTTTCCAATAAAAATAGAGTAGTCATGTAAAATCAGAAAACAGCAAGACACGACCATTTTGTAAATCTGAAATCACAAACACTACAGTACAAAGCAATATCTCACAAACCATAAATCCAAATTCAAATCCGCCAAAAGGTTAATAAAATAGATACAGTAGGCTAACTTTCATATTCAGAAATATTTTAGAAACAACAAGTAGAATTAGGTCGAAAATCAGGTTCTTTATTGAACAATAGTAAAATTCTGCATGTAAAATATTTATTTCAAGCATGAAAAGGTTTGTAAAACTTCTCAAATAAATCCACCAAAATTCTGGGTAATCCTCAATCAAGTCTAGAAGTACTGAGCATAATTTCAGATCAAAATAATAATTTTAATACCAAAGTAAAAATAGATTAATCTTCATAATTCATAGAAAACGCCTGAAAATCTTTCTACACTTCAGTAGTAAAATACACATAACTCACAAACGTAAATCGAAACTGAGATCCATTAAAAGGGTTAGAAAGTAGACAAAATCCTTTACAGTTCATGTTCACAAAATATTTTCAAATACTAACCTTAATATGGTCTAAAATACTGAACAACATCAGGGTAACAGAAAAATACAGATTTGTTCTTCATACTCAAACTAACATAGATCACACGAAATTTATCCAAATCAACTCAAACATGAAATATAGTGTACTAGATGTCCAAACAACATGGTATAGGGTATTCTGTAAGTATTCGACAAGTATAACACGAATAACACATGAAGCATAGATATCACAAAATAACATGAACAT
>JACEHZ010000109.1:0-125000 GCA_017893485.1 Hemerocallis citrina | reverse complement strand
ACACATCAAAAGTGGTCAACCTTAGGTTAATTCATGTCATGTATGTCGTGAGGCAACTATGGTCGAATCAACACTATAGAGACAATATCAACAAGATGATTCACATACAAATTGTCTCTAGAACCCAACTACACTTCGCGGTATTTAGTACTTGTATATGCAAAGGAATTTAATGCAAGTTACTTGCCTGAGAGACGACGACGGGAACGAAGCAAAGCGAGAATAACGGGAATGGATTCCCGGTCACGAACACAACGAATGAATCACAAACCAACTACGAACACACGATCACAAAATCGGACGGCTCACAACAAAGATAAGGATGATGATCAAAATCAAGATAGATGATGATGATGAGATCCGACGACCAAGATCAACTGGTCACTCTCTTGATCAAACATCACACATCAAAGGTGCATAGGCTCAGCTCCGACGACGGGGTGAGTGGTGGGGCTGATGGCGGACGGCGACAGTGGCCAGGGGGTCACAACGCCTGTAGGGAAGTTGCTGACTACGGGAGAAGGCAAGAAAGTGCACAGGGGGTCGGTGCACCGGTGCTGACGGCTGCTGGTCGGCGGAGGAGCAGGGGATGCAGGGAGTTGCTATCACGGCGGCACAACAGGGCAAGACTGTCGCGGCATCGGATGGCGGCGCGATGCAAGAGACAAGGCGAAGGTGCTGACGTTGTTGACTGGTGCTGTTGATGTCAATGTGTTGACGGAGGGCAGCAGGACAGGAAGGAGGGGGCAGTACTGCTGGCATCTTCTGCTGTTGGTGACGAGGAGAGGGGAGTCTCGGTGGCCTACTGCTGCGTCGGAGAGAGCAACAGAAGAGGATGATGGAAGTAGGGCGGTGGAAGGAGGTGGCAGGAGGGCACGAGGGCTATTGGTACGGAGGGGGTGGATCACAGGGGATCGGGAGAGCAAGGAGGGGACAACACAGGGGTAGGGTTCGAAGGTAAAAAGGGAGAGGGTGAAGAGTTCAGGAGGTGCAGGAAAGGTAGGGGAGCGACTGGTGGTGAATAGGGTTTAGGAAAATGTAACAGAGGTATATAAATATGGGTAGATATAGGGTATAGGGTTGGATATTGGGTAACGAGTGTGGGGATAACGGGTTTGGGCTGATGAGTTCTTCGGTTTAAATGAATGGGTATTGGGTAGGGTATTTAGGTAACGGATATAGAGTTATTGGGTTGTGGGTAAAACGGATGTTGGGTAAAAAAATCCAATAAGAAAACATAAAATAACCAATAAAACATAATTCATAAAATAATGTAATTTGTATTACCATACAAAATTTATTTTGAATAGCTACAAATGCAATTAGCACATAGAAATGGGTTTTTAAATAAACAAACAAAGGTAATCTATTTTCTATTATAAAAGCAAGAATAAGAAAAAAAAACTGTCCAGGGCAGATCTGTACCATAGATCGGATATTTTTAGATTAAATCTCGGCCATCCAAAATTCTCATATATTATACTTTCTCTGATTAAATCACTAATACCCATCCCCTCTAATCTCTTCTCTCCCAAACTCTCCCCCAAAATCCCGATCAAAACCCAAACCGCTCCAATCTCTTCTCTCCCGATCTCTCCCCAAAATCTTGATCTCTTTCAATCTCTCAAAACCCAAACCCTAACCCCAATTCCATTCTCAATCCGGATGCCCCTCCCCAATCTGATACCTCTAATCCCCCTAACCCCAATTCCACTCTCAACCCAGACTCTCCTCCCTTAGGAAGAGCTTATTTCGTTGAGACAAAGATGGAGCCACCCTTGGATTGTTGGCGGAGACTTTGGAATATATTTGTAAAATGCAGTCAATGTCCACTCTCCACCTCTCAAATCACAGAGAACTCAAGGCAGTAAGTCCTCAACGAAAGACACCCTAATTTTAATTTTCCAACTTTTTATTGCTTTTTAATCATGCACTTTATTTTTTATTGCAGGTACTTGATTATTGTAATATGCAAGTTTGGACTAATCCCCTAAGATGAGGTGACGATGAGGAACTATTTTTATAAATTTAATTTTTATTTTAGGGTTTTGAGTTTTTGCGTGCCAACTGTTTGATCTAATGACTGATTGTGTTTATCTGGTAGGTTTCTCAGATTTGATCATTTGAGGCAACGTTGTTCAATAGGAATGATAGAGAAAAGATCACTCAGAGGTTTTGTGTATTGTGATTAGATGAAAATCGTTTCCAAAATATTACTTTACTTGCACATGCCTTACAATGAGTAGCGATTTGCTTTACTTGTTATCTTAGTGCATTCTTACTGTAACGCCCCGAATCCCAAATACACTGAATTCGAGATGTTCTACAGGATCTTTTCACTTTCTTTAGTACAATTTTACAAGGAATTTAAACTTTTCACTTTACATCAAAGTTTACATCATATTTTACACTTTTCATTTGCACAGCGGAAGTAAAAATATACAACATTTACATAAATGTACAACAACATGGTAAAATCTTTATGCATCCATTCCTCTTTAACATGTAATTTATCCTGCATACAAAACTGTGGGTACGTCAGTTTATTCAACCGACGATAATTATACATGGCCATCCTCTCTATGCCAGAAACAGTATAACGAATCTCATTTCTTAACAGATCATAAACTTGTTCACATAACAATTAAAGTAAGGGGGAAAATCTTAATGATGTCGTGTCGTGATCGTGCACTTAATCCTTAATGCAATTACTTAATTTACATGACACTAATGCGCACTTGTTCGGATTCTATGCATCCCATACTACATAGGTCCGAGGGCAAGCCTCTTAATCGTTCTTCATTTTTGTAGGGTTCAATCCCTCGCCATGACTTACTCTACTCCTGTAATTACCGTGAGTATCCTGGATGATCTATGAGTACAAGCACGTGCCCTGGACCCTGGAGGGGAACCCCACGCCATGTCTTGACTCATCAAGCATGCATTCTGTGGCAATTCAGCCTCCTCCCTGAACACGATCCTCTTGCAGTCACCAAACATCCCACAAGCGTGGCTAAAGTCCGATCATTCTGAGTTGTGCCCACACCATGTCTTGACTCATCAAGCATGCATTCTGTGGCTCACACACCCGCACCGTAAACTCTAGTTCTCATACTTATGTTTTCTCTCACTTTCATCACATCTTCACTATGTACTAAAATCATTAGAATCATGAATAAAAATCAAAGCTCTAGAGTTAGCCTCTCCACCAAACCGGACTTATCATTCATTTCAATATATGACCAACCTTGGTCTTTCAATTCTCATTTCATTTCATTCATTTCACTGCCGGGGGAGACTTAGCTACTCTTCGTTTCAATTTACAATTCACAATTTCCAATTTGAGCATTTCTAACTCATTATTTCATTTTAGAGTCTCACGGACTTTCTTATCATGATCTTAGCCTTTCATGTTCATTTAATTCTCAATTCGCATCTATGATTCTTTTCATATAAATTCATACAGCCATAAAAGAGTTCATTGACATCAATCATAAAGTTCACAACTTCTAGCAATAATCAAAACTGAAATCTCTGACATATCAAAATCTACTCTGTACAGTCGGCTTGGAAGGATACCAGTCGACTCGTACAGTCAATACAAGTTCATCATAAACACTCGGGAGAGTCGACTGCTACCCATGGCCAGTCGGCTGTCCGGCAACTTTTCATGTTCAAAATGTTACCCACGTAACAGTCGACTGCTCATCCATCAGTCGTCTGTCCTGGGATTTTTAACAGTACATTATCAGGTTCAGCTCAGTCGACTTGCTACTCGCATTAAGTCGACTGGACAGGTTCATATTTCAATTTGAGGGATTATCTCTCTTACAAGTACATGCATCATGGTGTCAAATTCCAATATACATTCATTCATGCTTCATACACACGAAATTTCTTAACGGTTCAGTACATCACAAAATGGAATTTCAAGTAACTAATATTGTCCTTCCTTCGAGGAAAATACTAGACATACATTTACACTTATTCATAACTTTCTTGCAGAGATGAGATGTTAATCTCAATTTATTATACTAGGTCAACACAATGGAATATCCCATTTCATGGAATTGCAGAATAATCATAATTTAATCAATGCACCAGTCGGCTGTTCACATCGTCAGTCGACTGCACAGGTCATTCTTAGTTTTGTTAATCATCACTAGTTCTTTTTCCACAGGCTCATGGCTCCTCATTCATGTATACCATGAAGAATATGAGTCTAGCCTTACTATTTCATTTTAATTGTACACATGTATGTCAACGAAAACTTTCTAACAAAATATGTAACGGATGTCTCGTACCAGTCGACTCATCCAAAAGACAGTCGGCTGTACAGACCCAATTCATTCTTATTTACAGTGTCATTATTTCGCCATTTGTCCTTCATGATTATCATCATAAACATACTCAGGCAAATTCTAATATGTTGAATTTACTTTTCAGAAACATGGTAACAAATATCATAATCATGGCATAATTCCTACATTAGAAGTCCTGAAAAACACCCACCTTATTTGACGAAGTAATCGAATCCAGCAAAAGCTCCTTACTGCAGTGGACGACTCCTTACTCCTTGCTCCTTGTTCCACACCAAAGCCTTCGGAAATGCTGCTCGGCCTCCACAGAAAAGCACACACCACTCTCTCACAAAATACCTCTCTTACAATATGATTCTAGTGTAAAAGAAATAATGAATGAGAGGGGGTATTTATACACAAATTTGAGTAGATGGAGGGCTAGGATTTAGTAGATAGTTATGGGATCAAGGGCTAGGATGGACTAGGGAGTTGTGAAAACTATCCACACCTCACATAACTACCCATGACTCACCCCCACTTCTCTACTTCAAGTCCGGCCAAGATTAGTGCTCAATGCACGTGTATGTGAAATGCACGTGCATGCACAAATCACCCCTACAAGAACTTGTACATAAAATAATAAGTCTCTTTAAAAGAAATGTTACACATACAAGTTGTAGAAAATAATAAAAGATTAATTTCATGGGCTTAAAATTAATTGGGCCAAAATAGTTATTTTGTAGAAGTAAATAAGTAAATTAACACTTGGGCTTTAGGAAAATGCTTTATAGAAAACAATATTCTTATTCATCATGTTGAAAATAATAGTCAACATACTACACATGCACATCATATATAAAAATAAATAATCTTTCTTATATTTGAAAAATCAGGGTATTACACTTACTATGAATTAGATTCAAAAATTCTACTACATGAAATAATTCTTTGTTTTACATGCTGAAAACTTCATAGAGGTTTATATGAATTTAATTTTTAATTAAGAGTATTGAGGTTTTTCCTACCAAGTGTTTGATCTTATACTTGAATGTGTTTGTTTGGTAGGTTTCTTGGATTTTATCATTTGCGGAGGCATTGTTCATTAGGAAAGCTGGAGAAAAGATCGCTTGGCAGGTATTTACATAAATTATTCTTTCTCCCCCCCACCAAGATAATAATAATAATAATAATTATTATTATTATTATTATAGGATCAGCCGATCACTCAAGCCTTAGTTTTTCCCTTAGAGATGATGCAAGAAGAATGTGAGCAACTTTCTCAATACCTGAAGCAAAAAATTTTAAGGGAGACTTACATATATCTTGGAGTTGATCTGCTAGACATTATGCTTATTTTTATCCAAACAAGTGAGTTATAGGTATGCTAGGCTTCTTGATAAGTTTACACTGTATGTTAGTATTATACAGTTTAAAGACTAATTATTTCCCCCTTCTTACAGTTAATGAAGTTGCCTATCATCCTGCATTTAAATACATTGATGAAGAAGTATGCCCATCTGAATTCTGGAGGGAGGCTTTCAAGTTCAATGCTGATCCTGCAATCTGAGAAAGGCTGAAGGTATACACATTATAAGTACAAATTTATCATTGCCTAACAAGATATTATTTCATTATAATATAAAGCTGTGCAGAGCCTAAACTCATGTCACATTGTTGCACCCATTCTGTTCAAAACTAGATTGTACTTATGAACTATGAATCATTATAACTATATAATAGAGAATGGGCCTGATAATATTGTATCATGAGTAATAGAAATGTAATGACATCTTGAGCTAGAAATCACATAAACGAGTATATAAAACTACTTGGTATGTCAAAAACAATTATAGAAAGATTTTTCCAAAAATCAACCATCAGAAAAAATTTAAATATTTTTTTTTATCAATGACAATGTGTGATTTCTTACTTTTAAATTTCTTTGAAAAAGAAAATGGGGAGTCGATCCTTAAATTCTGTACTGACTGCAGAGTGCAAATCACTTTTCCTTCCTCCCCATCTCAATGGTGATTACTTTTAAATTTCTTTGAAAAAGAAAATGGGGAGTCGATCCTTTCCTCATCTCAATAGTGAATCCTAGCAAGATCTTCTTCATGCCATCGTTTTCCCTTAAAAACTTAAGCCCTAAAACTGAATTCTCTTCGTCAAAACTCGCCAAACTGTCGGGCATGTTTTATTCCTCAGGGGATCTCCCGGGATCACCTACAGTTAACATCAAGACGGATGAAAAAGTCATCAAAGTCACTCCCCTAAGCCATTATGAAATGAGGAACCAAAACATGTAGGTTAATCCAGTAAATCCTTGCTTACAATAAATGTCTAAAAAAAATTTCTCTTTTGAGTTATAGGGTTTTCTCTATATAATCTATTAAGCTAGTCTTCTTTATTTTGCTTTGTAATAGAGTGAAATTTCTTACAAAAAGTTTAGAATCTTCAAACTAGATTTATAGATTTACAAATGAGGTAGGAGTGGTTAGCTTTTACTATATTTCTATTAAAAATAAATTCTGGCCTTTTGCAATTCCTGATATGTTAACCTTATCGGTATTTATTTATTTTGGTGAGAATCCTAATAAGTAGTTAATACACCTGAAACGATTACAGAAAAACCAAACCATGTGTGAGAAGTTTATGGTGCATCAAGGAACTGATTGGTCTCCTTAAATGGAAAAGTGGATTGAAGTTGGATGCTACAAGAATTTTGAAGTGAACATGAGAAAGACAACCAGGTTATGTAGTAAGATTTTTAATTTTTATATTTAAAAAGTGCATTAATCAAATGTTTGCATAATAACATAAGAAAAAAATTTATAGAACAATGTGCATTATTTATATTAAAATGATACATTATCCATTCAGGACATTTCTTAACCCATCAAACTCAGTTTAGAAATTTCAGATTAAAAAAAGTCTGAATATACCCCATTCCATTCATTTCAATGAGCACAGGTTTGGAATTGAAGCTTTTTTATGTGAAGAAATCTAATTCTATTATAAAAGTAAGAATAAATCTGTTCATAAAGGATCTCAACCGTTCAAACTTGTGTGTCGCATGTAGTAGTTTAATCAGAAAAAGTTCATATCAATATTTTGATTTCTCTTCTCTTTCTCAAACCTTCGCTGCCTCGTAGTCGCAGATCATTTGCCGATCTTCCATAAATCTCGATGCATCTCACACTCCAACGACGACCCGACACCTCCCACGCTTCCGACGATTCCAATGCTTGCTTCAACTACGAATCTGACATCTCCAAGGCTTTCTCACCAGCTATGAGGTAAATAATATAAATTAATTATATAGTTACCAAGGTATAATGTCTTATATAACTTTTGACATTGAAAATTAACTTACATGATTTGGGAATTTTTTATTACCAGGAACCTTAACTAGGAGTTTAGGAAAACTTCAAGTTCCGGTTTAATCAGATAGGAAGATTGTAGGGATCAGGCAAGGAGCGATATTTTATACTTTAGATTGTGTAGTTATAAATTTAGTTATGAACATAATATATTTTCATGTTTTCTTCACCTCATTAATTCTTTAAGTTAGTTCAGTCTTTTAGTTGTGAGAAGATTTCTCAGCCCAATCAGAGTTAGTTCGGGTTAGATTTGGAATCCCAAAGTTCATACTATTTTAAGACATTGGTTCCCTGTTTCACTGTGAATCCAATTCACCCGTAAGTGTGATACATGTAGGTTATTTACATGCACAATGAGTTCCCTATGATTAGGTATGTTGATATGTAATAGTGTTAAATACAATATGGTTATTGTTTCAATTAGGGACTATCACATTAGATCCTAGGTATTTCTTAAATGGGTTTTGGTTATTTAAAATGTAACTGTTCAAAAAGGAAATGGATCTACCTCTCCACAAAAAGGAAAGAGAGAATTGAGAGAAATGAATCTGTTGTATAGTTCGTACCGGGACCAATTCATTGGACTCCTATAGATGAAAAGGGTTAAGATTTTACCTGCTGATCCAAAGTCTTTCGTCTTTCGTATGTGTATTGGGTTTTAATCTTTGGCCTGCTTGCAATTGTAGTTTGTAACGAGATAGATCATTATTCGACTATACTCTTACACAAACTTTCTCTGCAGGGGCGGTTTGTGGTGTATTAGTATGAAATATGCAGCCTTTTTGCTTAATGCTTTTAGTAGGGCTTAATTTGTATTGAAATAATTAAGCAAGGCTTTTGCAATGAGATTGGTCAAATAATTTTTTCATATGTTTCTTAAGCCTGCATTATCTACTTTTCTTCAAAAGAAACATTGATAGATTCATAGTTAGTGTCGTGTTTTGAAGAAGGTTGTAGGTTTAATTAGCTTATTGGTGCTATTGTGTATTTTGGATTATGTTTTGTTTGTTGATGAGCATGGACATTACATTCATAGGTCCATATGATGCTCAGAGAGATGAAATAATAATTGCATTATAATTATAATATATTTCTTTATTAATGCTATTCGGATAACAAATTTTACGTCAATTTGCATAAAATTGCAAGTAATTGTCTTCCTATTCTACTTGAAGGAATTTGTCCTTTAACAGTTGTGATCTTCTTAGATTTGTAAGTTTCTTGATACTTAATATTTCCGTTCATTGGCTCTATAAAGAAGTTGCTGTATGTCAGCATTATACTTTATGATCAAGTATACTAATTAAATACAGAGTAATGCTTCAATATATTTCAGTTGAGGACGAAGAGAATGGTGTGAGATCATTTACTGCGTAGGTTAGCAGCAAAAATTATGTTCAAACTACAAACTTGGATGAATTTGTCAAGGATTACAATCTCAAGTAAAGAACATGGTCAAATTTTGAATGTTAAGAAATAAGAAAACAAATAAATAAATATTTCATGATAGAAATTGTTGATCATAGCGAGGCAAAGATAGAAATGAGGCAATGAAGGTGGAGAATATAGAGATGACTAACATTTTTCGCTACAAGGGAAATAGTTAGTTGGTGAAGGTAATGACGAGGTGATAACTTACCAAGGCGATGATCAGTAGCTGGTCCGAGAGGATGATCAGCCATACTGGAACTGAGACACGGCCCAGACTCCTACGAGAGGCAGCAGTGGGGAATTTTCCGCAATGGGCAAAAGCGTTTCTGTAATTGATATATCCACAAGATATATGGATACTAGAAGAGAGAAAATGATTCATTGTAATATTTCATAATTAGTCAGCCTGTTATTCCATTACCAACATTAAAAGTCATTGATAGCTTCTTTTCCAAGCCATCAAACATTTTTAGCTTTCTTTTTTCTGTTATTCTCTATATTTATTGGTGTACTAGATTTGCCCGTGGGCACGTGCCTACGACACGTCTTCGGAACAATACAAAACACGAAAAGTCCTGTAAACAATAAAACAACAATTATGTAGCTCAAGTTTGAATAGTATGACAATAATTAGTTGTAAATAAAAGTCCATGTTTTCATTAGTATGTGTTGAAAAATAATTATAATTGGGGTTGTAAAATCTAACTTCTTAGAACTTTAAGTGTGAAAAATGATGAAATTCAAATGTTGAAGAGATATTTGCTATTTTTAATATAACTTGTGCAATAAAAAAACATAAAAATTCTGAAAATTTATATCCCTGAAATCTTAAAATCTAAAATTCTAAGTAAATAAAGAAAGAATGGGAGAGAGAGATAGGGAGAGAGAAAAAGAGAGAAATATGAAAAAGTGAAGAGAGGAGAGAGAGATAGTAATAAAGTAATGACTTTTTTTAGTTTTGGGGGGAAATATTTGGTTTTGGGGTTTGAATTTTTTTGGGAAAAATGTGTTTTGTGAGGTTAGATCTAGGCCTTTAATTTTGGGGGGATTGAAGGTGAACCACTTTATAGCTTTCTTTGTGTTTTATTATATAGATATTCAAGTTAAACGACTTGTGCTACAAATAAGTTTCGACATACACAGTTAGTTTTGAGCCTGAATCATTGAAAGATCAAAACTGGTTTGAAAGAAATTTGCAACAATTTTATTCTTTTTCTGAAATTGTTAATATACTCTTCTTATGAAAATTTAAAAATATATTTTCTGGTACTAGATTCTACATATTTTTTCGGGTATGTACAGTGCATGGACAATTCTAAGATTTTTATGCACGTCAAGTTACAATTAAATACTATATTTGACACCAAAGTATCTATTAAAAAAATTAGTAAATTTTTTTCTTTCTTTTAATTTTTTTTCAATTGACTATACTTATAGAAATTTGGCAATACAATTTCTTTTAATTTATAAAGAAATAATTAGTGATATGAAGTAAAGTTGTATACTCTGACTACTCATAAAGATTCCAATACATTGTGCTCTTTATCTAATCCTGTTCATGCTATGTTAAAGCCTTTACCCCACCCAAACAGAAAGAAATAAACCCAAAAAAAATGGCAAAACAAAAAACAAAGAAGAAAACAAGGGGCTCTTAGGTACAGTGCAGACCACAAAAATGCAATTTGTCACAAGATAAATAGAAGGTTTGAATCTCTGATAAAGTTTTAAATTATAATACTTCTGCAAAGTACATTATTGTTACTAAATATAATTGACGGAAAAATCATAAAACTAATTACAATTTCAAAATCTGAAACAAACTTGGATGGACAACGAACAGCTCAATCCTGTCAGCTTGTTTTGAGAGGATCAGTGAAGCTTGTGAGGATAACAATCATAAAAGATGCTTACTTACCATTCTTCTGAAAATTACGAATGAAATGTGGGGATTCAAAAAATAAAAGATATCATCACTGCATATCTTATTATACGGCTGACCATTATTCTGAAATTGCATAACCAGTTTTTTTGTGAAATTGGTTAAAGAGAAGATGAAGTAGTGTATACTTAATTAGTTATAAATAGTGGGTAATGTGCATTATACTTAATTATAAAATTCAGATAACATGTTTTTTTGAAATGCACCTACTTTTTATTGTAGCTCGTAACATTAAATATTGGGTAATATGCATTATACCTCCATCTTTTAGATGTGTTGTACTATGACCAGTGGAAACAAATTTTTAGGTTGCGTTTGGTTTGTTGTTTTGAAAACAGTTTTCTAAAAATAGTTTTCTGAAAACAGTTTTCTAAAAATGAGAGTGTAAAAGCTGTTTGGTAATATTTTTTTATGAAAACAGTTTTTTGAAAAAAAGAGTATAATGTATGTATAGGTTTGGTTGTATGTATATACTGTATACAATACATATACTCTAATACATACATGTTGTATATATATACATACATACTGATATATAATAATATAAAAAATTTTATTATAATAAATATATTTAATAATATACATATCTCTACTATTATAATGGGAGAAGGGCTTAGTGGTATTTGTCATCAATTTTTTTTTTTTTCATTTTGTCATTTTGAAGCCAAATGACTCATTTTGGTAAATATTTTCGAAAGTGGACCAGTTTGGTGAATATTTTCTGCAGCGGATCAGTTTGGAAATTATTTTCCTTTTTTTGTCTTTTTCCATCTTCCTCCGCGTGCACGTGCGGAAGTGGACCACTTTGGTAAATATTTTCGACGGTGGATCAGTTTGGAAATTATTTTCCTTTTTTTTTTTGGTCTTTTTCCTTCTTCCTCCACGTGCATCGCACGTGCATGATACTAGTATATAATAATGTATAATAATTATAACAATATATATGTAATAATAATATATTCAAATTATATATTAAACAATTTATTATAATAATAATAAATTATATAATAATATATAATAATATATAATAGTAATATATAATAATAATAATATATATTATAATAATAATAGATTATTATAATAGTATATATAAAATAGTATATATGAAATATTAGTATATATAAAATAATAATATAATATAATATAATATATATATAATAATAATAATATAATATAATAAAAGTCTATATAATAATAATATAATATAATAATAGTATATATAAAATAGTATATATAAAATATTATATATAAAATAATAATATAAAATAATAATTTCATATTATATAATAATATGAAATAATTTATTATGATAAACATATTTAATAATATACATGTATATAATAACATATAATAATTATAATAATATATATGTAATGATAATCTACTATAATTATATATTAAACAATTCATTACAATAATAATAAGTTATATAATAATATATATAATAATATATAATAGTAATATATAATAATAATAATAATATATTATAACAGTATATATCAAATAGTATATATGAAAAAGTAATATATATTATAATAATAGTGTGTATATATATATATATATATATATATATATATATATATATATATATATATATATATATATATATATATATATATATATATATATATATATATATATTATATATATATATATATTAAACAATAATAATAGTAATACAACATATATAATAATAATATAATATATAATATTAATAATAAAATATGTAACAATAATATATTATAAATATATATATAACAATATATTATAATAATAGTATATTATATAGTAATATATATAATAATATATAATAATAATATATAATAATAATATATAATAATAATATATTATATATTAATATATATAATAATATATAATAGTAATATATAAAAATAATAATACATATAATAATAATACATATAATAATAATATATATAATAATAATATAAAATTAATAATAGTATATATAAAATAGTATATATAAAATAATAATATATTATAATAATTGTATATTATTTAATAACATCAAATAATTTATTATAATAAACATATTTAATTATATACATGTATATAATAACATATAATAATTATAATAATATATTATATATTAATATATATAATAATATATAATAGTAATATATAATGATAATATAATATAATAATATTATATATAAAATAGTATAAATAAAATAGTAATATATATAATAATATAATAATAATAATAATAGTATATATAAAATAATAATATATTATAATAATTGTATATTATATAATAATATAAAATAATTTTTTATAATAAACATATTTAATTATATAAATATATATAATAGCATATAATAATTATAATAATATATATGTAATAATAATATATTATAATAATACATTAAATAATTTATTATAATAATAATAAATTATATAATAATATACATAATAATATATAATAGTAATATATAATAATAATAATATATAATAGTAATATATAATAATAATAATAATATATATTAAAATAATAATAGAATATTATAAGAGTATATATATAATAGTATATATGAAATAATAATGTATATTATAATAATAGTATATATATATATTAGAAAATAATAATAAGAGTATATATATAATAGTATATATGAAATAATAATTTATATTATAATAATAGTATATATATATATTAGAAAATAATAATATATAATAGTATATATGAAATAATAATGTATATTATAATAATAGTATAGAAAATAATAATAATAATAATAATAATAATAATAATAATAATAATAATATATTTAGAGAGAGGATGTCAAAAAACAGAAAACAAAACATCTAACCAAACGGGTTTTGGGGTTTTGGAAAACAAAAAAAAGAAAAATTATTATTATAAATATATTTAGAGAGAGGATGTCAAAAAACAGAAAATAGTTGAAGTGGAGTTTTGTGAAAACTGTTTCACAAAACATCAAACCAAACGGGTTTTGGGGTTTTGGAAAACAAAAAAAAGAAAAAAAAACAACAAACCATCTGACCTGGAAAATTGTAGCATAAGTAAAAGTTCAAAACTAGATATTGTAATTTCACATATCATGACTGTAGACTACCTTTACAAAAAAGATTATGTTGAAGCCTACTGAATATATCATACTAAGACAAATTTGATCAAAAACTTGATTAACTCTGCCAATGTTTATATGAAGTTGGCTTCATTAGATCACTAAAGCCTGAAAATCTGACTCGACCAAGGGAACAATTTTGAGTAGTAACTTATTGTCCGTGTTGTTGCAACCGATTTGGTAGTTGAACAATTCGCACTGCTAACTATTTTCACAGTTTGTAATCACCATATTTGATCATGCTTCCATAGAGTATCAAACATAGGAGCACCTACTGTACTGCAAGAAACCTCATTGCAACCTCATTGCAGCTAGGCTCCATTGGAAGTAGAATTTAAAAGCTTCTTTACTTCCTCATGGTAGGCTTGGAGTTCCTGGAATTCTTTTGTATCCAAGAAGTTGATGTCCTGGAAACCATTGTACCATAGACGGACTTCAGAAAACGGACTTCAGAAGAGGCCAATTGTAGCTTCAGTTTGTAGCTCTTGTACAAGTTGAAGAATGAAGAGCTATAAGGACAAAATTTGAATCTCTAAATTACATTGAAAAAAGAATGAAATAAGCAGAAAGAATCTTTGTTAGTGCAAACTCTCAACTTTTTCTAATAAAGCTATAAGAGGAAATTAAGAAAAATAACAATTAGTGCAAATAATAAGTAATTAAATTATTAAACAACCCTAGATTTAGGATACTCTAAAATTCAAGCATAATCACTTTAAAAACCATAGAATCAAGTAATCAACAATTATCAATGAAAGATCGAAACAACCCAACATTTCTAAGTAATAAATCTAGTTCTCCCCCCATTATAACAACCATCCATAGATTAAGCAATCAAACACAGATTCAACTTTCAAACTCAAACCGCAATAGCCTACCAAGATAACAAAACACACAACAAAGAAAGCAAAAGATGATCAAGAATACCGAGATTTATTAATGAACATACCGAAAAGATAACAACAATAATGAACAAAAGAGTTCCAGTAACATAGGTTTTCATTCAAAGAAGTTGGGAACACTGATTGGTCGGGTCCTCAAATTTACTGTTTTCTCATACGTACTCTTCTTATCATCTACGCACAGAAATAATTAAGAAGCATCTCTCAGCAAGTGGCCCAGCTATCCGATTTTGGTTTACATTCATTTGTAAGTTTACTGAACAACAACAATAATTCTTTAGGTACTATTTAATTAGAAATCAAGCTTTTAACTCGTGAAAATTCCAGATGATCTAACACAAATCATTCAGTGTAAAGTCATGACTCAGGTGTGCAAAGTGCAAACAATAATTGTGAAGAAAAAGTTCTCACAGAAGTTCAACAGAATGGGAAAAGTGCATGCTCCAGTCTCCCTTGGCAACATGGTTTGCTACTGTTATCTTCTTGGTTTGTGAAAGTATCACAATTAACCCTAGATTTCTAAGTTAAGAAATCTAGTTCTCCCCCCATTCCTAATTCCCTCAATGAAAGAATGAACCCTAGATTTCTGAAGTTTCCCTAATTCTTCGATGAATAAGTGTCCCTAATTCGTCGAAACCCTAAATTTCGGCGAATAAGTGAGCCCTAGATTCAAAGAAGAAGAAAAAAAAGGAAAAACGAAGATGAAGAAAGGTAGTATAATCAATAGTCAATAGACTCATCAATACTGAACAATGTATACTGGGAAAATTTGAAAAAGAAAAATGGGTCTGGGCCTAGGTTTTTATATAAAAATTAAATTTAATATATATTAAATATACTCGGTACAGTACGGTATACCATGATATCAATATTGGGTACCAGTACCATACCATATGATTACGGTATGGTACAATACCGACATTTCAGTACGATATTACCAAGTTTTCGGTAATGTATGGTATGGTAACGGTATGATATGGTATGGTATGGTACGGTAATATGGTATTTTTTGACACCAAAAAATACAGATGTTCAAGGTGCCAATCTAAGATAAAAAATATGGCATCACCAGAAGTACAGATGTTCAAGGTGCTACTTATATGGAACATTAGATTGGTGTCTTACCATGTCTACTCGAAATTTGTCCCCACTTAAAGTCTATGTGAAACCATCCTTTGATGTTTGATAATTTCACTTGATATTTGAGAACCTAAATTTTGTTGGTAAGATAGAGACGGTGGACTTTGATTATCCTGTTGAGGTTCAACACTAATAGCTAATAGCTTTGTGGTTTATATGTTTATTTTTATTTTTGGTGTGTGTGCGCCGGGCGCACAATGGAATGAATGATTCTAATTTCTAATTGCAATGACTAAATCCTCTGGGAAAGAGCTACAGATTTCCACCATCCATAGAAGAACCTTCATTAATTGTTAGTGATATGTAATCAGTTGTGTATGATTACCATAGTAGTCCTCTTTCATCTATTTTGTTCCCCTATTTCTTTGTCCATATTTTCTCTCAATTTTTAGTGTAAGTTCATGATATTTTTATAGCTGTATAACAAGTTGCCATTTGGAGCCAATATTATAAAGTATGTAACCAGTTAAGTCATTTGCTTAATAACTATTTACTTTCCTCCAATTTCCTAGTGTCAATCTCCTGTTTTTTTTAATTTTTAAAAAGGGCTATGCTCTCAACCTCGAGACATCCTCTTTGCCATCCCACCCCTTTACCATCTGAGCTATAACTTAGCGGTAGTGTCAATCTCCTTAGCTAACATTTTTCATAGGAAGTGAGTAAAAGAACACTTAATTGGCCAAAAGTTCTTTTGCACTCTTTCAAAATTAAATTCCTCTATTAAGAGTTGAAGATGTATCAGTAAACAAAAGTTTCAAATTCTATCTCTTGTTATTGTTACTTTGTTGTAATTGATAATTACCAATGCTTTACATAAAAATCTTTGCTTAATTTGGTATAATTTATTTCCTCTAACCTCACTTGTATTTTCTCTGTTAGCTCACCCATGATATTATGATTATTGTATTGGTTATTGATATATCCCTTCACATCATCTTCGTCTCCTTCTTCTAAAGTAGAAAAATCTAAGCAAATGAATGTTACTTTTGCAGATGACGGTGTTAAATATTTGTGTATTTGAGCAATTTTATTTAGTATAAGGTCAGCGTTACAAGCCTCAGATCATTTTGCAGCCATCACCCCAAAGTGTAGTATATACTTATCGATGGTACGTAATTAATTTGTTTAATTAGTTTTGTTTAATCTGGGCATTCGTATTATCTTACATGTACCATTTCTAGTGCACCATTTCTACTGAATAGTTTAGTACTTTATATATAACTATCTATTTTTTAAAAAAATAGTTACAAATAATTAGTGCTAAATTTGTTAAAATTTTGTTCCTTGAATTATACAAGAAATCTATTCCAATAAATTTTTCGTAAATCAAATTGGACATACCAACCTTTCTATCTTTTAAAATATCCCTAAAATTAATTACTTTACACATTTCAAATATAATTCATTCGAATACTTTGCACATTTCAATAACAAACTTAGAATTGAAATTCTCTTAACAAAGACTATAAATTCAAGGAGGACCGACACTTTTGATTCATCTTATTTGACTATAAAATTGTGTTGTTTCATATGAGTTATTTATATATAAAAAACATGGGTTATTTAAATTTATTATTAAATTATTATTATTTATTTTTAAAAAGAACTTTTTACCATATTTTACTTCATTAATCATTATGTTGAATAGATCTATTATTATTTTTTTATTAGGCAAAAGATACTAATTCAAATTTGGAGATTAAATATTGATGAAAGATACTAATTCAAATTTGTAGAGTAAATATTGACAAACTTTTTCTTTTTAAAGAAAATATATATACATCTGTCGGTAATGTAAGATGAACTTATGTCTAGACTGTAGCCATTTTATTTTGAAGGGCTAATATGTAAAATTATACAAAATAATTTAAGATTCAAATGTTTAATTCGAAGGTTTTTTTTAAATTTTTTGGTAGGATGCTTTTTGAAAAAAAATTGAAAATAATTGACATCTTGCAAGTAAAGAAGTTGGGGTGGGTTTATGGATGATTTAATAAGCATTTTTAAAATTAAATTGATACAAATTACCACCCATCTTAAAATGATGCACTAGAAATGATGCATCTACGATGATCAGAATCCTTAATTTTGTTACTACTCAATTTACGTTATTGTAACTGTATTGTACTTGTATAGGGAAGCTATTGGTGCAAGAACTAAGTTTCGATGGAAATTTCACAGCAATTCAAAAACGTACGCGATACGAAATATTGATGTAGGTCTTAGAATTGCATTTCGAGTGAAAGCTCAGGGATTGGATCATAGTGGGGCACAATTCTTCAGGGAGAGATCAGTTGAATTAGCCACTGATGTGCAATCGAAGATGCTAATACCTCCTAAATCATACAGGAGAGGAATGCATAATTGTTAGATGATATATTACTTCAGTCTCATATTGGTTATGTATCATTTAGTCTTCTATTCTCTCCTATATATAGGAGACATATTGTATTAACTTTATTCAATCAATAAACAATATTTTCCTATCTCTAATTCTAATATGCTATCAAAGCAACCCATGTTCGAATCCCACTGGCCACGCAATTTAAATGCGGATTAAAAAAACAAAACAAAAAACAAAAAACAAAAAAAAAACAAAAAACAAAAAAAAAACAAAAAACAAAAAAACATGCATTGCAGATTCTTGTGTTTCTACATCCAGATCGTCAACATACTCTGGTTGATTGATCGTGATCGTTTGATTGATCGTGAGTTTGAGAGGGGGTGTTATCAGCATCCAGTTCTCGGTTCAGAGATGATATCCCACTACATCGACAATTCTCATGTTTGGGGTGAGATCCCATCATCGACAATTCTCAAGTCTGGGGTGAGCTCCTATCATCAACTATGTCTCAAGTTAGGGGTGAGATCTCATCACAGATCAGAATATAGAGATCTCGCTACTGTTCAGGGTGTGATCTCAACAGTGTGCCACCACTACTTCTTTCCGCAATACTCTACTTCTCAGTTCCGTCACATGCGCCAACAAGCGTCGTCGCTGCACCACAGTTTGTCGTTCCTTCTACATCAACATCGTCAGTATCCCAAACTCTTGTTGCTTGAACTAACTTGAGTTTGAGAGGGGGTGTTAGATGATATATGACTTTAGTCCCATATTGGTTATGTATCAGTTTAGTCTTCTATTCTCTCCTATATATAGGAGACATATTGTATTCAGTTTATTCAATCAATAATAAAAAATATTTTTATATCCCTAATTCTAAAAATAATAATGTAGCAGGCAGATGGAGGGAAGAAGACTCGTTATTGGTACTCACATATAATATTTTGTCTGATAACTTCATAGATAAGACCCGCAATGAGTACTACTTAACATGGGAAATAAGAATGAAGACCATCTGTGATGAAGTTTTATTCTACCAATCAGATATAATATGTTTACAAGAGGTCAGTTCATTATCTTCACTTTATATTTATTAATATTGATATATAACATATGGTGCTCTCTAGTTGAATGAAAATGATCTAACATCTCGATTAATAAAGAAGTTAGATTTTATATAAACAAATGGTTATAGATGGTCTGACCAAGTAGAAGAAATGGTTAGTTGGAATTTCATATTATTTAATAAACTGTTTTATATTTCTTTCATTAGTCAATCCCAACTAGTTGGGAAAAATGCTTTGTTCTTTTTTTTTGTTTGTATTTATTTTCTTTCATACTTTAGTCTAATTTAAGAAAGATAACAAAAAATATAAATATGATTTAAATATTGTCTTTTATTTTCTTTCCAATTTAAGGTCCCCCACCCCCCAATTTTTTTTTTCAATGAGTTGTTACTATTGCATCTAAAGCATGTGTTTATACTTTTAAAATAAAGAAATGCTTAATTAAAATCATTTGGTGAAAGAACTATATATATAGTTTTCAAGAAATATCCTTCATCTCTTAAACCACATTCTCTTTGACCATAGCGATGACACTCTATTGAGTATGAATACAAGAAATCACCCAAAAAGTTTGAGCAAGATTGCATTAGTAGTTGTCAGGCATCAAACTTATACGTGTAACCCAACTAACTTTAATCAAAGGTTGTAATACCCTAATTTTTCTAATATATGAAAGATTATTTATTTTGTTGCATATGGTATGCATGTGTAGCATGTTGACTATTATCTCTCAACATGATGAATAAAGAGTATTGTTTCTATAAAGCATTTTCCTAAAGTCCAATGTTAGTTTGCTTATTTTCTTTTAAAATATTTATTTTGGCCCAAATTAATTTAAGCCCATGGTTTAATCCTTTTATTTTTGCAACTTGTTTGTGTAACACCCTCTTTTTATAAGACTTGTTATGAATGTACAAGTTTTATTAGTGTGGCTTGTTCTTGCACGTGCACTCCATGTACACGTGCATTGAGCACTCTTGGTGGCCGGTTGGAGTTAGAAGTGGGGATCAAGTCATGGGTAGTTTGTAGAGGTGTGGGTAGTTATTTCAACCCCCTAGTGCATCCTAGCCCTTGATCCATTAACCATCTACTAAATCCTAGCCCTCCATTCCACTTATTTTCTAGTATAAATACCCCCTCTCTTTCCCTATCTCTTTTACACTAAAATTATTATTGTAAGAGAAATATTGTGAGAGAGTTGTGTGTGCTTTTTCTGTGGAGACCGAGTAGCACTTCTGGAGTTCGGTGTGAAGCAAGGAGCAAGAAGGCGTCCACTACATTAAAGAGCTTTGCTGGATTTCGATTTTTCTCGTCAAATAAGGTGGGTGTTTCTCAGGACTTCTAATGTAGGATTTATACCATGATTATTATAATTGTTACCATGTTATGAAAAGTAAATTCAACGTAGTAGGAATTGCCTGAGTATGTTGATGATCATGAAGAACAAATAGCGTAATAACGACTTGTAAATAAGAACAAAGAGGTCGGTACAGTCGACTGTCACATGAACAAGTCGACTGGTACGGGACAATTATTTTCATGATGTGATAATAAACGTGTATGAAAAACAGACGTAATAGTACGATTGCTAAGTTCATATTTCCCCATGTTACATATGATGGAGAGAAGGTGAACGGATGAAAAGAGCTAGCGATGACTAATAAAACTAAGAACGGCCTGTGCAGTCGACTGATGATGTGAACAGCCGACTGGTGCATTGAATTAATTATGATTTTTCTGCAATTCCACGGAATGAGATATGTTTTCATTGTGATTGTCTTAGTGTAATTGAGAATCATGTTTTATCTCTGCACGAAAGTTAGGAATAAGTATAAATGCCTGTCTAAAGTATTTTCTTGAAGAAAAGACAATGTTAGTACTTGAAATTCCATGCTGCGATGTTTTTGCTTATGAAACATGAATGCATGTATATTTGACATTATGTAGCAAGTGCATGTAAGAATTGTTGGAAAAATGACCTCTAATTGAAATGTGAATCTGACCAGTCGACTGAATGCGCGTAGCAAGTCGACTGAGCTGAACCTGATAATGTATTGTTAAAAAATCCCAGGACAGACGACTGATGGATGAACAGTCGACTGTTACGTGGATAACATTTTGAACATGAAAAGTTGCGGGACAGCCGACTGGCCGTGTGCAACAGTCGACTCTCCCGAGTGTGTATGATGAACTTGTATTGACTGTACGAGTCGACTGGTACCCTTCCAAGTCGACTGTACAGAGAAAATTTTGATATTCCAGTTTTGATTATTGATGAAAGTTGTGAACTTTACGATTGATGTCAATGAACTTTTATGGCTGTATGAATTTATATGAAAAGAATCATAGATGTGAGTTGAGAATTAAATGAACATGAAAGGCTAAGATCATGATAAAAAAGTCTGTAAGACTCTAAATTGAATTATGGGCTGAAGTGCTCAATTGGAAATTGAAACGAAGAGTAGCTAAGTCTCCCCCGGCAGTGAAATGAATGAAATGAAATGAGAATTGAAAGACCAAGGTTGGTCATGTATTGAAATGAATAGTAAGTCCGGTTTGGTGGAGAGGCTAACTCTAGAGCTTTGATTTTTATTCATGATTCTAATGATTTTAGTACATAGTGGAGAGGTGATGAAAGTGAGAGAAAAACATAAGTATGAGAACTAGAGTTTACGGTGCGGGTGTGTGAGCCGCAGAATGCATGCTTGATGAGTCAAGACATGGCGCGGGCACAACTCAGAATGATCGGACTTTAGTCATGCTTGTGGGATGTTTTAGTGACTGCAAGAGGATCGTGTTCAGGGAGGAGGCTTGAATTGCCACAGAATGCATGCTTGATGAGTAAAGACATGGCGTGGGGTTCCCTTCCAGGGTCCAGGATACGTGCTTGTACTCATAAATCATCTAGGATACTCACTGTAATTACAGAAGTAGAGTAAGTCATGGCGAGGGATTGAACCCTACAAAAATGAAGAACGATTAAGAGGCTTGCCCTCGGACCTATATAGTATGGGATGCATAGAATCCGAACAAGTGCGCATTAGTGTCATGTAAATTAAAAACTTGCATTAAGGATTAAGTGCACGTTCACGACACGACATCATTAAGATTTCCCCCTTTACTTTAATTGTTATGTGAACAAGTTTGTGATCTGTTAAGAAATGAGATTCATTATACTGTTTCTAGCATAGAGAGGATGACCATGTATAATTATCGTCGGTTGAATAAACTGACGTACCCACAGTTTGTATGCAGGTAAATTACATGTAAAGAGGAATGGATGCATAAAGATTTTATCATGTTGTTGTACATTTATGTAAATGTTGTATATTTTTCTTCCGCTGTGCAAATGTAAAATGTAAAATATGATGTAACTCTGATGTAAAAAGAAAAAGTTTAAATTCCTTGTAAAGTTGTGCTGAAGAAAGTGAAAAGATCCTGTAGAACATCTCGAATTCAGTATATTTGGAATTCGGGGCGTTACAAAGGTAGTCACTCTCATAACACTTTAATAGCCATATAGGCAAACATTCAAAATGAACACAGTATACAATATTGCAGTTAATCTGATTGATTGATTGATTTCAATCTATTTATCGTTTACACATAAATATTATTATGGTATGTTATGCAGGGGAATGACCGGATATTCAAGAAATTTTTTAGGTCCACCCTTCAAGATTATCAGTTTCATTAAAATCAGAACAATTTGTTCAATTATACTATAAAACTATCTCATTTTTTTAAATTAGAAAACTTTCTTATACTTTTGCTTGCAGGGTAGTCCCAACAGTCCAAAATATGAATACGTCACTGGTTACAAGAGAAGTCGTTTCGACTTTGTGGCTTTTGAAGAGGTAATATTTTCAAATTGTATAATACATTTTAAAACTTTAGTTCTATTTATATAAATAAATAATTTGGAAAATGATGCGCAATGAATAACATTAATATGTGCACTAACAAAGTTATGAACGACACAGAAATAACAAATGTCATAATGATTCTAGATCATTTTAAATAGCAAAAAATTGGGAATAAGAAATAACCAGACACCCTGTTCATTGCAATGCATAAGAGGTAATCGGTCCATAACTGTTATGATTATGAAATATTTGAGTAAAATCTAACCAAATGCTTAAACATATCTGATTTATCTTTTAATTTGCATCATTAAGAGTTTATTCAGAATTTGATACTACGTCATCGTATTTTAATTTTATCATGTCAAAAACACAGATTGAATTTCATAAAGAGGCTTCGGTGTCAGCATCATCTCACATAAGGAAGTTTGAGCACCAGGTTTGTTACTGTAAAATTTATTTGTTACCTTAACTCTGTTAACTACTACTGAAGATAAGAGTATGTGTTTGCATGTATAAATTAACTATTCTTATGCACAACATAATAAGAGATAAGGGTGTGCGTATGCATATGTTTAGCGACATATTAGCATGTATGAACATACAAACACCACAAACCCACTTCAGTATTAAGTAAATTATTTTGTACTCGAATGACACTGTTTTGCTTTTTGATAGCCATTGGTCGAAGTATGATGGTTTTGAAATGTCATCAATTTGCTTTGTTTATGGTTTATGTATTTACTGTTGAAATTCGTAATTTTGACTAATGAATATGAAATGATTATATTGCATTTGGTTTCGATTGTTTTGCTTGGTAAGAAAAGAAATTAAAAACATTGTTTTGCTTCATTACACGAGATATAAA
Source organism: Hemerocallis citrina (assembly GCA_017893485.1). NCBI lineage: Eukaryota > Viridiplantae > Streptophyta > Magnoliopsida > Asparagales > Asphodelaceae > Hemerocallis > Hemerocallis citrina. The sequence goes on along the minus strand of JACEHZ010000109.1, from coordinate 100,658 downwards.
TTTATTATTCAACACAGTAATTGACCTGTGAAGCATGGATTTGGGTATGGGATATGACACATATATGGGTACGGGGCATGCCAAATATGTAATGTAGGACATGAGGACACGAATTGCAATATTATATAACATAGCCTAATATCAACTCAATAATGTCGGAGAAATCTACTCCCAACTCGTAGTGCTAATAGCGGAAACACACCACAAGCAATAGAAACTTCCAAAACTTAGATGAACCAAGAACAAACCACCACAATATATAGATCTCACAAGAACACAATCAATATGCAGAGATAACCAATACTTCTTACTTCTCAAAGAAATACCAAGATTACAAAATAGATTACAACTCTCAATCTCTCTCTCTCACCTTTGAAACAATCGGCACAATCTCTCTTGAAGTTGGACAATGATAACGGCTCACCTCTTGATACACAAATGGATCTATTCAGATTAGATTAGATCCAAAAAAATAACTAAACCCTAGAGTTTACGGCCATATATATAACCCTCAAGTAAACCCTAAAAGATAAACACAAATATAGCAATTAGGCCTTTAAACACGTAAGCCCAAAACAATCAGCCGACGCTGCCGGTCGACCGCACCCCTAGTGACGGTCGACTGCAACGTGTAGAACCAACCCAAAGAGTTGACCGGTCGACTGCACCCCCTAGCTCGGTCGACCGTTCTCTCCTTTGTTGGACTTATACACTCGAAGAATTCTCAGTCTAGGGTCGGTCGACTGCACCCTCAGGTCAGTCGACCGCAACCCTCCAGACTACTTCTTCTACTTCGCTGCTTGTCTTCTTTTGCTTCTATGTCTCCTCTTCTTCTCCAACTTCAAGTACCCCATGTCTATGTGTATTTGAGGCCACAATTCCTAACAAATCATGCATAAATTTAATGAAAATGATACTCAATAAAACAAGTTGTTCTAATAATAATAATTAAAAAAAATTAAAAAATTCACACATTTTTAAACTCATAATCAAAACTAAAATACATTTTCCAAAAGCGACAATACTTCATTGTACATTATAAAACCAAAGAAGTGTATGCAAGTACACTATAGATAATTAATGTAAGAATTATCTATTTTTGTTTAGACATTGTTAATTATGTGTTTCAATAAGTGTTTTAAAAGTGTCTTCAGTGTCCAACATATACGATGTGTCGTAAAATTTGGGACATGCATGAGGAGCGTCGGACAAGTGCCCAAGAGTGTCTATGGAGACGCATGTCCAATACAAGTATGCCTCCTTGGTAGAAGTTTGAAGGACATTGGATTAATGAAAGAATAATTTTTGTATGATGCACTAGTTACCATCTCCTCCTTTGGGTGTATTTAACCCTATTTCAAGAACATTGTTTCAATTTGTTTTATTGGCACATTGATATTAGTATTTGGATAGATATTTTTCGGTTGTTAAAAGATTTTGGAAACAAATATTGGTAGCAAAGTCAACAAAAAAAAACCCCAAATCTAAAAAACCCTAGGGGCGGCGGCGGCCACAATCCACGCCGCCGCCCCACCCTTCGTCCCCTCCCGGCCATCTCCTCCCCCTTCCCTGATCTCAAAACCTCTCCCCCTTCCCTGATCTCAAAACCCTATATCTACATTCGCGTTCTGTTGGGTGGCGGTTCGTCAAAGACGGAGGCCGATCGTCGTAGCCGTTCGTCGCGGCCGTTCGTCGAAGCCGGCCGTTGGTCGTCCCCGATCTCAAAACCCTAGGTCTTCAGTCGTGTTTTGTTGGGTGGTGGTTCGTCGAAGACGGAGGCCGATCGTCGAAGCCATTCATCGCGGCCTTTCGTCGAAGCCGACCGTTCGTCGCCTACCCTCTTCGACTGCGACGGCTCCTCCCGACTATCCCTCGCGCCGAAGCACCATCGCCAAAGCTTCTCCCTCGCTATGCTGATGCCTCTCCAATTCCCTCTCCTCCACTGCTGTTGTGGTGTTGCCTGACTCCCGCCGCATCACCGTTGGTGACTTTGCTTGGCCGCTGCTCTGTCAATTTGGGCATTTTAGTGGGAGAAAGAGGGGGGAGAGTGAGAGGAATTTATTGTTGAGAAAGTGAGCTTGATTTGGGCATTTTAGAGAGTGGGTGAGAGAGAGAGAATGGCGACAATTGACCCCTTCACCTCCACCGTCCTGGCCGACATTATTTTCAGATCCAAGTTGGGATTTGCTGTGTGACTTGCTTCTGTGTTGGGGACTTAATTATGTTTTGGGTTGTTTGTTTCTGAGAGTGTGAGTTGGGCAGCGGCAACATTCGAGCCCCCCCTTCAATTGTGATAAACTCTCAGACTCACGAGGATGACAACAAGTTCTTAGGAACAATGAAAACGGGTCAAGCAGGAAGTAAACCGAGATCATCAGGCTCTGAGGAATGTATGGGCTGCTGAACTGCTACCGAGTTGGTATGTCTAGTTGTAGTTCAGTTATGGGGCTGGGGCCCGAAGACGGGGTTCCCTCATGAGACCGCTTATTACATACTAGTATTTTATCACCATGAGACCGATTGTGGAGCTTGGGCCCAAAACGGGGTCCCTCCGTGATGGGCGCTCACTTGTCGCAGCTCCCGGGGTGTTTGTTTCAACTGTCGCGGAGCGTCCGGGATGTGAAGAAGGAGGTGGAGGAAAATTTGATTCGGTGAGAAGAATGAGGTGTATAGTTGTGGGGCTAAGGCCCGAAGACGGGGCCCCCCATGATCGTTACTGCATAGGGCGGGGCTTGGGCCCGCAGAAGGGGTCCCCCCACAAGGTGCACAGAGGGGAGATGTTTGTGTTCTTCGTCGGCAGTAGAGGAGTCACACACTGAACTCGACCTTCCTTAATCCACTGCCACAGACTTTGCAACAGCACCGCCACTACGCCCTCATCATTGACCCTGAAATCTACAACGTCCACCGTCCGCAGGGGCGAGAGGTGAAAGTTATTCTTCAAATTGGTTGTGATTTGGTGGGGGCTTACGTGAGAGAGAGTGAGAGAGTGAGAGAGTGAGAGAGTGAAGACGTTGCTTCTCACTACTCTATGCAGGTGTCTGTTTGTGTTTGTGAGAAATCATCTGAGAGAGTATAAGTACCATCTTCATTGCTCTCTTAGACTGTGTCCGTGATTAGGGTTAGTGAGAGTTTTGCTTAGTGAGAAATCGCTTGTGAGAGCTATAGCATGTGAGAGGTGAAGTTGCGACGGCTCTCCTGTTGGGTGCGACTCCGATTGGGCCATGTGTGAAGTTGCGTTGGTGAGGTAGAAGGAGGGGAGCGGCAAATTTTCAAATCCCACAGGATTCGCTTCAGGTGGGTGGGCGCGTGCTGTGGAGGTGGGTGCTCGAAGCTTGCTTGACTGACATACAATTAGTTGGTCTTCGTAGGTTAGAGTGAGAGCTAATTATATGTACTGGTCATGTCGCTTCTTGTTATTTTTTCTTCTGTCTGTAGGTTGTAACTTGCCCCAGCATGCTGGGATTGTTTTGTTAATTTCTTATTAATGAAACAGGGTGACCTTATTCCACCTTTTCCCTAAAAAAAAAAAAAAAAAAAAAAACAATAGTGTGGGATTAAGAGAAATTTAAACAATGTCTTGAAATGCATCAAGGGCCAAATAAACTCAAAGAAAATATTGACAATTGCATCATACCAAAATTATTTTTTCTTTAGTGTAGCCATGTCTCTACACTTTGAAATATGTAAACTAAATTAGAATATGTAGACTAAATTGAAAATCCAAATCTCTGACGGTAGACCAGATTAGTCTCAACTCTCTCTTAACATACTTGACTGAAGATAAGATGGCGTAAGCCATAATATGAAATTTTTTCCGTACTGACCCACTTTTTAAAAATATTTGGTGCTCTGATCCACTTCCGAAAATAATTAGCGTTCTGACTCAATTTTGAACACGTCAGCATAAATCGTTATTGAAAATAACGACATAGGTTATTTACGTGCCGTTATTTTCAATAACTGCATCTATATTTAAAAAAAATGTCATGCCGTTATTTGGAGTAACGGCATAGGTTATTTTGTTTTTCGACAGCTTGTAATCTCTATTTAGAGAAAAAGTTGCAAGTGTGAAAACCTTATAACAGATATCGTTATCTCAAATAACGGCATTCTCAATACTGATGCCGTTATTTGGAATAACGACATCAGTTATATTTTTTTAAATAAAAAACTAACTTATTATTCGTCCTCTCTGTTTTTTTTTTTAAAATTAACTTATTATTCATCCTGTCTGTTTCCAAACAACGGCAAGAGTTTATTTATATATAACTAATGCCGTTATCTCCAATAACGACATCAGTCATTCGAATGCCGTTATTGGGGATAACGACATTATTTATTAGTTTTTTTCACACTTAGAATTTTTTAAAGTTAGAAGATTTACACTTGTAAGAGAAATATACTGATGCCGTTATTTCAAATAACCGCATGAAAAAAAATTGTAAAATAGATGCCGTTATTGAAAATAATGGCATGTAAATAACCTATGCCGTTATTTCCAATAACGGTTTATGCTGCTGTGTCCAAAACTGTGTCAGATCGCTAATTGTTTTCGGAAGTGGCTCAGGACGCCAAATATTTTCAAAAAGTGGGTCAGTACGGCAAAATTTTCCCATAATATTTACTGATGAGTTATATATTGTTATTAGCTATGCGACTTCTATAGGTGCAATAATAGCATAGATGTAATCCATGAAACCGAGGACAATGACGCTAGGTTCTTGTGAACTTCGTTCATAGGAAAACTTCTGACCTTCCCCTTGTATCTCTCATTGCCTTCGTCTCTCTGATATAGTAGGTTATCAACTGCAACTGTCAATCCCAAGTTCATCCTCTAATTTCTTTCCTTCTTAAATATATCGATTCATGATAAGTTTATTCAAGATAATTTGGATTCATTGGATGGCTAATGTTGCATCAAATGTGAGAAAATTTGATAGGACTTCTCACGCCTATTTCATGTACGTGCCTATTTCATGTACGTGTTTAGTCATTAAAGAAAAATCCAGTTACGTACTGTTGCATAGTCTTGTTCTTGTTAAAAGTAACAACATGCGTGCGTACACACACACGCACCCACACACACATATATATCATTAAGTGAGCACTCTAGCACTTGAGGTTCAGCCTTCCCAGCCAATCAAGTGGGTGTTCGGTGTTCAGCCACTCCGATCAGTCAACCAGGCCGGGAAAGAACACATTTTGGAGCACTGAAATATATATATACACACACACATACACACACACACATTATTAGCTAGCATAGTGTTAGAACCCAATTTTATAAATATGAAAAACCCCAACAGCAATTGTGAAGAACTGAAATACAGGAAATAAAAAACAGTAAACAAAAGGCTTTGCACAGAGTCGAGATGAAGAATCTCTCTCCTTAAAACAGAATTCGCCCCGTAGTGTGACGGCGGCTAGAGAATTGCTTTCCAGGATACAAGTGTACCTTCTCTGAAGAGCAGCACCCTTGCTTCAGAGATTCCAGCGAACTGCTGTCTGTGATGTACTCTCAATTGACACAGAGGAGAAGAAGAAGAAGAATAAATTTTTTTGACTGTAAAATCAACTCTGTCTGGATTCAGTAGTCTTTATAAAAGAGAATGGAGACTCTTCAGAGGCCCATTACTCTGTAACAGCAGAGTAATGGTTCACTACTCTGCAGTTGGTGAGTGGTGGTTCAGATTCATAACTAGTGAGCCATTACTCTGCTATTACAGAGTAATGGTACCAGTTACCGAATCTGAAAAGCCTCATCAGTTCAGTAGGGGAAACATTTTTGTCTGGGCAAAAAAAATTTAAGCCAGAGCCAAACCAAGCCGAGCCGGGGCCGGGGCCAAGCCGGGCGCGCGTGCGCGCGTGTGTTTTTCATTTTGGCTAAGTCCTCTCTCCACTACACGTTAGTGGTAACCCCCGGGCCACGCCCTTTAGTCCAGTTTTCTAGTATATATACTAGACAAAATCTTTCCCAATTTCTGATATGGGACTATCTATTTTTTCCAAGTTGCCAAGTTAGTACATTTCAAGTGCCCAACTTTGGACCAACATTTATCATTCATACGGAATTCGTTTTTGGCAAGTGAGTACACCGCGGAATAGTACTCGTCGAGAGGATCACAATCCACTCATTTTTCGGCGCCGCCGGTGGCCAGAGCTTGCCGGAATCCGGCCCGGAAAATTGCAAAAATTAATTCCAACAATCCCCTACATGAATGGAAATTACCAGACCATGTAATCCAGATACGACAGAAAACAAAAACATGACAGAAAAACTCTGAGAGTACAGTCGGAAAATCTCTGCATCAGGAATGGTAGTAATTTTTCAACTTTGAACCACCCTTAGTAAGTAGCTATCGGATTCACTTGACCAGGTAGTGATCATGATGTCTTGAACTACCCGGGCTTTGATGTGAACCTAGGCAATAACTATCACACAGTTTCATCTCCTCACGGAACTAAGTTCTCTTGTTGTGTTCATTTTGGCCTTGAACATCCCTGGTTAATCGTGAGTGAACTTGGAGAATGTAGCCTCTCTTCATTCTCCTAGAAACGGCCCTATTTCACACTCACAAGGTGATTGCCCATAAAGAGTATCCTGCTATACCCCACTTTTATTTCAAAGCTATGAGAATCATTAAAAGCTAAGCTTATCCTAACTCTTTGCAGACAGCACTGTTTTATCATCCTAAGAGTGGGTATGAGATTTTAATCTCTCAGTGCTCCCGTCGATTCAACAAGATTTAGTTGTCCCTTTGAACCTAGATTTTGGGATCTCCAATTCCGATGTAGGGTTTCCATCAAGTATCCTCTTTCATCATAGGCTTTAAACCCATTTCTCTTGATGATCTCACAACCTGCTCTTGCGACAGACCATTAGTAAATGGATCCGCTAGGTTGTCAGCCGATTTTATATATTCTATAGAGATTACTCCATTTGAGAGCAGTTGTCTAATGATTTTGTGTCGCCTTCTGATATGACGAGACTTACCATTATACATACAAATCAGTGCCCGTGCTATAGCCGATTGGCTGTCACAGTGTACACATAAAGCAGGCACCAGTTTTTCCCACATAGGAATATCCTCTAAAAAGTTTCGAAGCTATTCTGCTTTCTTTGCCGCTTTGTCTAAAGCAATAAACTCAGATTCCATGGTGGATCTGGCCAATAGTGTTTGTTTAGAGGATTTCCGTGACACAGCTGCACCACCAAGTGTGAAGACATATCCACTTGTGGATTTTGAGTTCTTGGAGTTCGATATCCAGTTCGCATCACTGTAGCCTTCTAGTACTGCTGGATATCTGGTGTAATGCAGTTCAATACTCTAGTTATTCCTTTCCAGTGACTTCTTCCTGGATTACTCGTGTATCGGCTCAGTACATTTACCGAATGTGCTAGGTCCGGCCTTGTACAATTTGTTAGGTACATCAAACTACCGATTACACGTGCATATTTCAGTTGTGATATGCTTTCGCCTGTGTTTTTGAACAAGTGAAGACTGGGATCGACGGGACTTTTTGCTGTCCCATTGGAGTAATTCTTGAATCTTTCAAGTACTTTCTCAGCATAATGAGTTTGAGACAAAGTAATTCCCTCAGATGTCCTAGAAATTTTGATTCCTAGTATGACATCTGCAACTCCCAAAATTTTCATGTCAAACTTGCCACTAAGCATGCTCTTAGTTTGTTTGATAATGTCGTTATTGCTTCCAATAATGAACATGTCGTCTATGTACAGACAGACCAGAATGTATCCATTCGGAGTATCTTTGATGTAGATACACTTATCATATTCATTTATTTTGAAACCATTTGACATTATAACATTGTCAAATTTTGCATGCCACAGCTTTGGAGCTTGTTTCAGACCGTACAGAGATTTTACAAGCCTGCACACCTTATTTTCCTGTCCAGGCTGTACATATTCCTATTGGAGAGTTTTCCCACCTACTCTATCTTCCCCTTACCTATTGGAGTGTGCCACCTAAGGTAGTGAAGAGAAATGTAGTGAAATTGGTAGTGGATGTAGCATTACTCATCTACAAATTACATGTTGTCTACAAATGACAACCCCAATTCATGCTTTAAACTCATTCTTTGCAGATTTGTATAGATGTATAGAAGTACAAATATATAGACACAAAGATTGTAATTCTAACTTTTGTCCACTTCTTCAGGAAAACTCATCGCACTATTTTCAACTTAAATTGAAAGGGGATAGTCGAAACATATACGTAGCGAATGTGCACTTGACGGGAACAACAAAACCTGACCCACAGGATAGAACCAAAAACCTTCCACCAGTAGAGGTTAGGAATTTTCAGGTAAGCGAACTTTTACAATAGTCGGTTTTTAATTTTTTTTTTTTTTACATACTAATGTTATCAATATTTTAATACAGGCATTCACACTTCTTAGCAAGTTGAATAACATTGCAGGAATTGCGCAAGCTGCAGTTACAGTTTGTGGTGATTTCAATACTAATCCACCATAGTAAGTCATTTTTATCTTTCTATATTTTTGTATTAAATATATATAATCTTGTACTAAGGATTTTTTTTATTTGTTTCAGTTCCCTTTACACTTCTATTCGGTAGGGATCGTTTCAACAAGCTTTAGGTCTTCAGTTTTTAAACCAAGAAGAACTTAAGCTTCAGTTTAAATCGGTAAAATTATTTAAATTCATTAACTTTTCTAATTTAGTTACAGATTAACCCATGTCAACAACTTGTTAGTAACTTTGTCACTCTTGTATCTTTCTAGATTGAATTGTTACCTCTCATCATTTAGATTCGAGCCGTAGCTCTCATTAAAAACATTATTTTGTGGTTGGAACTCACATCCATCATAGTATGGCCCATTCACTAACTTACCACAAACTTTTGTGATCCTCAACTACATTTTAAGATTGAGTTCTATGATGAATGTGTTCTACCTAATAATAATTCTTTTATTCGTTTATCACAAATTACACTAGTTCACTAACCCATTCACTAACAATTGCAGCCCCACAATTTGTTGCGAGATTGGGTTTGGTAATTATAGGATTCATAGAAGGTTTTCCTTTATCAAAGTGTGGAAGCATGTTTTCAAATTGATGCAGTTAATATAATAAATAGCTGGACTAAGAGCATCTGTAGTCGTTTTGATTTGCGCGGTAGTCATCAAAACCCAAAATATGGGTCAGACGAAAGATTATATATATATATATATATATATATATATATATATATATATATATATATAAATGCATTGAAGTGAGGGAAGAACGACAAAAAAATTTATAAAAAAAAACAGATAACAGAATGCACAAAAGGACAAAATAAAATAAAATAAAATAAAATAAAATAAAAGATTGAAAGCTGCCAAATGCCTTGGACGGAAGGTAATCTTCTGTCCTAGACAATTTGGCCTTTTGCACAATTGGTCTTGGATGGTACATAATGTACCGTCAGTCAATTTTTTTTAAAAATTTAATTTATCGGACGGAATATTATCCTCCGTCTGTCGAATTTTTCGTATACGAAATTGAAGCGACGGTATTTTGTTTGCCGTCCCATGTTTCAGACGAAAGACTTTCGTCCGGCTAAAATTTGGCATTTGCCAAACCGTCTTCCATATTTGGCGCGCTCCTGTTCATGCGACACCCAAATTTTGGGTATTTGGCAGACGACTACAGCGATTTTTTTTCCCTTTCATTTTCCCCCATATTTTGGGTATTTAGCAGATGACTACAGATGCTCTAATAGCACATGCATGCTAGTCATCAAAAGCCTCATTTATACAATCAATCATAATGATTTTTTATGAATTTCTCATGTCGTATAAATTATATTTTTACATGTTTCCCCACCTACTCTATCTTCCCCTTACCTATTGGGGTGTGCCACCTAAGGTAGTGAAGAGAAATGTAGTGAAATTGGTAGTGGATGTAGCATTACTCATCTACAAATTACATGTTGTCTACAAATGAAAACCAAAACTCATGCTTTAAACTCATGCTTTGCAGATTTGTATAGATGTATAGAAGTACAAATATATAGACACAAAGATTGTAATTCTAACTTTTGTCCACTTCTTCAAGAAAACTCATCGCACTATTTTCAACTTAAATTGAAAGGGGATAGTCGAAACATATACGTAGCGAATGTGCACTTGACGAGTCCAACAAAACCTGACCCACAGGATAGAACCAAAAACCTTCCACCAGTAGAGGTTAGAAATTTTCAGGTAAGCGAACTTTTATAATAGTCGGTTTTTATTTTTTTTCTTTTCTTTTACATACTAATGTTATCAATATTTTAATACAGGAATTCACACTTCTTAGCAAGTTGAATACAATTGCAGGAATTGAGCAAGTTGCAGTTATAGTTTGTGGTGATTTCTATACTAATCCACCATAGTAAGTCATTTTTATCTTTCTATATTTTTGTATTAAATATACATAATCTTGTACTAAGGATTTTTTTTATTTGTTTCAGTTCCCTTTACACTTCTATTCGGTAGGGATCGTTTCAACAAGCCATAGGTCTTCAGTTTTTAAACCAAGAAGGACTTAAGCTTCAGTTTAAATTGGTAAAATTATTTAACTTCATTAACTTTTTTTCTAATTTAGTTACAGATTAACCCATGTCAACAACTTGTTAGTAACTTTGTCATTCTTGCATCTTTCTAGATTGAATTGTTACCTCTCATCATTTAGATTCGAGCCGTAGCTCTCATTAAAAACATTATTTCTTGGTTGGTACTCACATCCATCATAGTATGACCCATTCACTAACTTACCACAAACTTTTGTGATCCTCAACTACGTTTTAAGATTGAGTTCTATGATGAATGTGTCCTGCCTAATAATAATTCTTTTATTCGTTTATCACAAATTACACTAGTTCACTAACCCATTCACTAACCATTGCAGCCCCACAATTTGTTGTGAGATTGGGTTTGGTAATTATAGGATTCATAGAAGGTTTTTCCTTTATCTATGTGTGGAAGCATGTTTTCAAATTGATGCAGTTAATTTAATAAATTGCTGGACTAAGAGCATATGTAGTAGTCTTGATTTGCGCTGTAGTCGTCAAAACCCAAAATATGGGTCAGACGAAAGATTATATATATATATATATATATATATATAGGTATGTATATATATATAAAAATGCATTGAAGTGAGGGACAAACGACAAAAACATTTATAAAAAAAACAGATAACGGAATGCACAAAAGGACCAAAAAAAAATTAAAATTAAAATTAAAATAAAATAAAATAAAATAAAATAAAATAAAATAAAATAAAATAAATAAAATAAAATAAAATAAAATAAAATAAAATAAAAGATTGAAAGCTGCCAAATGCCTTGGACGGAAGATAATCTTCCGTCCTAGACAATTTGGCCTTTTGCACAATTGGTCTTGGACAGTAGATAATGTACCGTCCGTCGATATTTTTTTTAATTTAATTTATCGGACGGAATATTATCCTCCGTCTATCGAATTTGTCGTATACGAAATTGAAGCGACGGAATTTTGTTTGCCGTCCCATGTTTCAGACGAAATATTATCTTTCGTCCGGCTATAATTTGGCATTTGCCAAACCTTCTTCCATATTTGGCACGCTCCTTTTCATGCGACGCCCAAATTTTGGGTATTTGGCAGACGACTACAACGATTTTTTTTCCAGTTTCCCCCCATATTTTGGGTATTTAGCAGACGACTACAGATGCTCTAATAGCACATGCATGCTGGTCATCAAAAGCCTCATTTATCCAATCAATCATAATGTTTTTTTATGAATTTCTCTTGTCCTATAAATTATATTTTTACATGTTTCCCCACCTACTCTATCTTTCCCTTTCCTATTGGAGTGTGCCACCTAAGGTAGTGAAGAGAAATGTAGTGAAATTGGTAGTGGATGTAGCATTACTCATCTACAAATTACATGTTGTCTACAAATGACAACCCTAACTCATGCTTTAAACTCATGCTTTGCAGATTTGTATAGATGTATAGAAGTACAAATATATAGACACAAAGATTGTAATTCTAACTTTTGTCCACTTCTTCAGGAAAACTCATCGCACTATTTTCAACTTAAATTGAAAGGGGATAGTCGAAACATATACGTAGCGAATGTGCACTTGACGGGTCCAACAAAACCTGACCCACAGGATAGAACCAAAACCCTTCCACCAGTAGAGGTTAGAAATTTTCAGGTAAGCGAACTTTTATAATAGTCGGTTTTTATTTTTTTTCTTTTCTTTTACATACTAATGTTATCAATATTTTAATACAGGAATTCACACTTCTTAGCAAGTTGAATAACATTGCAGGAATTGAGCAAGCTGCAGTTATAGTTTGTGGTGATTTCAATACTAATCCACCATAGTAAGTCATTTTTATCTTTCTATATTTTTGTATTAAATATATATAATCTTGTACTAAGGATTTTTTTTATTTGTTTCAGTTCCCTTTACACTTCTATTCGGCAGGGATCGTTTCAACAAGCTCTAGGTCTTCAGTTTTTAAACCAAGAAGAACTTAAGCTTCAGTTTAAATTGGTAAAATTATTTAAATTCATTAACTTTTTTTCTAATTTAGTTACAGATTAACCCATGTCAACAACTTGTTAGTAACTTTGTCATTCTTGTATCTTTCTAGATTGAATTGTTACCTCTCATCATTTAGATTCGAGCCGTAGCTCTCATTAAAAACATTATTTCTTGGTTGGTACTCACATCCATCATAGTATGACCCATTCACTAACTTACCACAAACTTTTGTGATCCTCAACTACGTTTTAAGATTGAGTTCTATGATGAATGTGTCCTGCCTAATAATAATTCTTTTATTCGTTTATCACAAATTACACTAGTTCACTAACCCATTCACTAACCATTGCAACCCCACAATTTGTTGCGAGATTGGGTTTGGTAATTATAGGATTCATAGAAGGTTTTTCCTTTATCTATGTGTGGAAGCATGTTTTCAAATTGATGCAGTTAATATAATAAATTGCTGGACTAAGAGCATCTGTAGTCGTCTTGATTTGCATTGTAGTCGTCAAAACCCAAAATATAGGCCAGACGAAAGATTATATTTCGTCTCAGAATTTTTTTTTTTTGAGGGGAAAAGGTAGGGTAAGTCCCTACCTCACTGAAGATTTATAAAAAACCAAAATATAGTTAGATTACAAAAGCAGACCAAGCAACTTCAGTATGGAACTGAATTACTGGTCTGAAGAAACAAACCGGCCTACATAACCTGGCCCAAAAAAGTCTACTCAAAACACCAAAAAAAACTAGCTGTAAGTACCCTCGCAGGGGTCCAAAAATCCTCGCTGAGCAGCCAGATAATCACCATGAGCAACTTCCCTCCTCACTTGCCGACTGGCCACTGCGTCCCAGTGTTTCATGGAGCAGAAGTTCATGCGCATTTGCATCTGTCAATTCTTGTTCTATCTTCTGTCTTTTCTTCGCACTGCCGATCCCATCTAGCCAAGATCGAAACCAAAAAATTGCATTAGAAATAATCTCACAAGAGGAAGACTGCTTTGTAGAGAAAATACAGTCATTTCTATCTATCCAGATACTCCAGCATATAGCAATAGATAGGAGGTGCCAAGTGTGGCTGTGTGACTGAGTACCAAGGCACCATGAAGCAAAACAATCATGCACGGTCGTGGGCAGTGTATGTATGTGAAAGAGTGCAGTGAAGAAATGCCAGGTCTCTAATGCTACAGGGCATAAGAAGAAGATGTGGTAAGCCGACTCGACAGGAAATGCGCAAGCTGCACATGCCGTGTCTCCCGACCAACCCTTATGGCTCAAGAACTCCTTGGAGTTGATACGGCCATGACTCAGTTGCCATATGAATACTTTGCACTTAAGTGGCGCTGATGAGGCCCAAATAGACTTGAAGAAGGGTGATCGCACTCCAGAGAGAATGAAGAATTTGTAGGCTGACTGTACGGAGTATGTTCCTGTAGGTGTTAGTCTCCACATCGGAGCATCATGGTCATGAGAGGGGCAAAATTCTGCGAGTGCTAGGAGAAGGCTTTGCTTCTCTGCCTGGAGAGCTTGTGAGGTGATGCGGTTCAGTCTGGGTTGCCAATGCCAGGTCCCCTGAACCCATGAGCCCTGAGACGAAGCCGTAGCATGAAGGTTCCAAGCTGCTGCAGTAAGCGAGGGGTATAGGGTGGCTATACTGTGCCCATTGATCCATCTAGATTGCCAGAAAGAGATCTTCTCACCATTGCCAAGCTGCCATTGAACATTGATAAGAAATTGGTGTTGCAGAGGGAAGATACCCTTCCAAAAATGTGAAGCCGATACTGGACAAACAAAAGTTTTTGAAGGACTTTTGTAGTATAAGTCATGCAGAGTTTGGCTGACAAGGAAGTCTGATGCGTAAATGTTCCACCACCATTTCATAAGCAAAGCTTCATTGAAAGTTTGCAACGCCAGGACTCCAAGTCCGCCTTGATCCTTAGGTTGGCAGATTTTACGCCAATTTTCACAGGCAATACCTCTCGAGTCTTTGTCAGCCCCGCACCAGAAGAATCTGCTTCGGACTTGATCAATGCGTTTGATGACCCACTTCGGCAGACGAAAGAAGGATGCAAAGTATACGGGTAGGGCGCTAAGCACCGCATTGATCAGAACCAGCCGTCCCCCTTTTGAAAGCAGTTTACCTTTCCAAACCGATGAACGCCTTTCAATTTTGAGAATGAGGGGTTGCCAATGCCGCTTGCACAACTTGCCTTTGGAAAGAGGCATGCCAAGATAAGTAAGAGGGAGACTGTCCTCCTTGCAGCCTAGGATGGTGGAGAAAGCATGAAGTTTGGCCTTAGAGCGACCAAAATAAACAACAAATGATTTAGAAAAGTTTATAGCTAAGCCAGAGATGTTTGCGAAGAGCTGAAGGGCAATCTTGAGGTTCAGAATCTCTTGCTCATCTCCCTTGCAAAAAATCAGGGTATCATCGGCAAATTGGAGAACCGAGAGTTGAGATAACAGACCTCTGATCGGCAGCTGAGAGAAAGTGCCATTGCTTCTTCCGAGCTGCAACATTTTAGCCAAGACATCTACCACCAAGATGAAGAGCATCGGAGATAAGGGGTCGCCCTGTTTGAGCCCACGTTTGGAATTGATTTGTCTGCCCTTCTCACCATTAATGATGATAAAGGATTTGGCTGTAGTGAGAATCATCTCGATCCACTTGCACCACCTCGACCCAAAGCCCCTAGCTTTAAGCAGTTGAAGTAGGAAATCCCAACTCACTGTATCAAAAGCTTTTGTAAAATCAATTTTAAAGAGTAAGGTTTCAGAGTTACACCTGCTGCAAAGATTAATAGCCTCATGCGCTACAAGGAAGAAGTCTACAGTCGACTTGCCTTTCAAAAAAGTACTTTGGGACGATGACACCAAGGAGTGGAGGAGAGGACTGAGCCTGTTGGCTAGTATCTTTGTGAAGATTTTCAGGGAGCAGTTCAGGAGACTGATAGGCCTGTAGTCAGTCACTAAGTTGGCTCCATCGCATTTAGGAATGAGGATGATGTCGGAATAGTTTAGGCGCCCAATATCCGTATCACCTCTATGGACAGACTGTATCATCTTGAGCAGATCATCTTTGACAGTGTCCCAAAAAGTGTGGTAGAAACTCATCGAGAAACCATCAGGGCCCGGTGCTTTATCACTGCTCATGTCAAAAACTGCCTTGCGCAGCTCTTCTATAGTTACAGGTTCTTCAAGGTGGTGCAGGCTGACAGAATTAGTGGGGTAGAGGGAAGGCCAGTCAATGTTGAAGTCGGAGATGGTGGCAGACCCACATATAGCTTGAAAATGGGATTCGAATGCCCTTCGGATTTCAGCAGGGTTGGTTGTGGTGGAGTTGTCAATGTTGAGACTGTGGATGTAGTTTCTTCTTCTTCTCCCAGTTGCAATGGAGTGAAAAAATTTCGAATTAGCGTCGCCTTCTTTGATCCACTGCACACGGGATCTCTGCCTCCAGAATACTGTCTCTTCTTTGATCAGATTCTGAAGCTCAAGCTGAGTGGCTTTAAGGGAGGCTGGGGGGGGAAGGCAGAGACTCAGCTTCAATCTTAAGCTTGAGGAGAAGTTCTTGGAGTTGCTTCTTCCTTGTGGGAATAGAGCCCAGGGTTTCTGATTGCCATTTTCGTATGCGCCTTCTGAGGAGGCCTAGCTTGGCTGAAAACACATCGACTGGATTACCCTTGCAGTGGAATTGATGCCACCAATTACTGACTGTATAAGTAAAAGATGGCTGCAACAGCCAGGACTTTTCAAACTTGAAACGGAAGGTACGATGTTGGAGTGCCATAGTGTCGAGGATGATGGGGCAATGGTCGGATGAATATCTTGGGAGAGAGGATTGGATGCTATCAGGGTAATATAGATCCCAAGCGGCAGAGATGAGGAATCTATCAAGTCTGGCCATAGAGGGAGTTTCACGCAGATTTGTCCAAGTGTATTTCCTTCCTGACAGTGGAAGATCAATCAATGAAAGGTCTTGGATAACATCGCGGAAGCATTTCATGTCTCTGGAAGAGCCCCGACCACTAGATCTTTTAGAATCAGAGATAGTAACATTAAAATCACCACAGAGGATCCATGCATCATGAAGAAATTGTCGTTTGTGCTTGATTTCATGAAAACATAATTCCCTATCATCGAGCTCAAACGGTGCATAGACAGATGTAATGGACCATTTCTCATCAGAGCACCGGCTCTTGAAGGAGGCTGAGATGGAGAAAATATCACAGGCTGAGTAGGAGCATTCGAGTAGATTGTCATTCCAGCCTAACAGGATACCTCCGCAGCGTTGAATGGAGTCTAATTGGATCCAGTTGGTAATGATAGTGCCACCTACAGATGAAAGTTTGTTGGATGTTGGATTACACAGTTTCGTCTCCTGCAAGCATACTACATGGGGGGAACAGCTGCGGATGCCTTCTTTTATAAAGGAGCATTTTGTAGAGTTGCCCAAACCTCTGACGTTCCAGCTAATGATCTTCATGAGTGAATAAAAATAAAACAGCACAAAAAACAATGATATAACCCCGAAGCGCACTCGGCTTCTCCCCTAAATTAGACAGAGAGTCCTGGCTGATCAGTGTGATCAGCGAGGGCCTTCTGAGCATTTGTGATGTTGTGCACCGAGTGTGGCCCCTTAGCCTCCACTCCAATTGATTCGGCTACCTCTAAAATGTCTTCACTTGAAAGTAAAGTAAAAGGGTTCGATGCAAATTTGTAACAGAGGCAGCTGAAGAAGCTGTACCTGAGGCCTTCTTCTTGATGGTTGAGGAGAGGTGTTTCATGAATGGCCTAGAGCAGTGTAGCTTGGAGGCGGATCTGGCTCGCTTCTGGCGCTTGGATGGCCCTGCTGAGAAGCCTGGAGGGGCGTCAGAAGATGAGTTGGAAGTTTTCCTGTGAGGTTTGTGCAGAAGAGATCTAGTACGAAAGCTTGTGTTGCCCAAGGTGGTTGTGCCGACACGAAAAGGCTCGTGAATATCACCATGCAATTTGCCAGACTCTGCTTGTGACTGAACAGGGATAGAACCTTCGACAGCGGGAGCAGTACCTTCAACAGTAGGCTGAATCTTGGTGAATAAGGAGAGGGGGAGTATGACCTTTCTGCCATTCCAAAGTAACTCACGAACTTCTTCACAAGATTCATCATCCAAGGAAGTAGATTTGTTGTCCGGTACGTTGGTTGGGATGGGGGGTCCTGCTTGATGTTACTATCTGAAGATTCGTTGATGGGGATAAACAAAGTAGCGGATTTGTTGGGGTCAGGAATCATAGGGGGGACCTGCGGTGATTGTGGGGTCGGATTTTGGGGGATTTTTGCATGCATGCAGCTCGCCAAAGGGGGAGATAATTAAGGGGCTATCTTTGGGAATAATTCAAAAGTGCCGCCAACTGGCTTAACCGTCCCCGAATTTTGCTCATCCAAATCTGCGGGGATATGCTGAACTGGCTCTGGAATATGCGGCGCGTTTGAGGGGCCTCCAACCTTCATCGCCATTGTGCCGTCCGGCGCCTTGGGACGCCAGAAGCTGGCGGATGCTCCCGAGGACTTTGCTGTTGTAAAAAGTTGAACTTTACCGCTCTGAACATCTTCAACTGTGATTGGATCACCAAGTAGCAGCACTGGCACTTCATGGGTGATACGTTCAAGGTTCCAAGGAACTGTGAAACGGATGCAGAGGGTCTTGGGAATGAGCGTGATGTCAGCCACCTCGATGAGGACCAGGGCCTGGTCTCTGGTCCTAGCATCAAGCATTTCTCTGCTCAAGGTCACCAGCTTCGCAAAAGGCGAGATAAGCTTCTCCATGGATTCCTGGTTCCAGTAATGGAATGGCAGAAGGGGGAGGTTGATCCAAACAAAAGACGGCTTAGGCCGGAGTTGTGCCCCAAACTCCATAGACCAGGGAGAAAAAGTAGCGGTGAAGCAAGAGAAACTGAAGACCCCATCCGCTATTGCACTTTCCGCTTCAGTGGCAGTTGGGAACTGGACATGGTAGATCCCGTCGCTGACCCGTTGCAACGACCACCATCTTCTAGATCTTCCCCATGCAAAATTGAAAGCAATTTCAAGTTCCTTAGTGAGAGGGATGCGGCGAGGGTTGATGAGGTGGAGAAATGCACTGGCGTGTAGGGCTGGCAGAGCCTGGGCAATGGCATTATTGTAGGGCAGATCAATCTCCATGGTCTCGACTCTGTTGTTGATGGGGCAGTCTCTGACCTTGTGGCCAAACTTTTTGCAATTAAAACAGTGGAAGCCGTAGATGCGGCATTCTCTGGTGGTGTGGTCGCCGGCACCGCATTTAAAACATCGCCTCTCCATCTTCTTTGAGTGGTGGGTGTTTGTGGTGGGTTTTTTTGTGAGGAGAGAGTGGGGTTTTGGGGTAGGTTGGAAGGCTGGTCTTGGGTGAAGAGAAGGATTAATGGCATGGGAGGTGAGGGGACGGGTTGAGTTGACGGCTGTGGGGTGCGGATATCGAAGGGGCATCTGAAGGGTGTCATGATGGCGATAGGGAGGTGGTTGGCGCAGCACCTGAGCGTAAGATTTGCTTAGATCCCTAGGGAAGAAGGCAGTCTCTCTCCTCATCTCTCTCTCCATTTTCTTCACCTTGTTTGCTGCTCGTCTCAGAAATTTAAATTTAAATATATATATATATATATATATATATATATATATATATATATATATATATATGCATTGAAGTGAGGGACAAACGACAAATTTTTTTTATAAAAAAAAACATATGACAGAATGCACAAAAGGACAAAATAAAATAAAATAAAATAAAATAAAATAAAATAAAAAATTGAAAGCTGCCAAATGCCTTGGACGGAAGATAATCTTCCGTCTTAGGCAATTTGGCCTTCTGCACAATTGGTCTTGGAAGGTACATAATGTACCGTCCGTCAAATTTTTTTTTAAATTTAATTTATCGGACAGAATTTTATCCTCTGTCTGTCGAATTTGTCGTATACGAAATTGAAGCGACGGTATTTTGTTTGCCGTCCCATGTTTCAGACGAAAGATTATCTTTCGTCTCAGAAATTTAAATTCAAATATATATATATATATATATATATATATATATATATATATATATATATATATAAATGCATTGAAGTGAGGGACAAACGACAAATTTTTTTTATAAAAAAAATCATATAACAGAATGCACAAATGGACAAAATAAAATAAAATAAAATAAAATAAACTAAAATAAAATAAAATAAAATAAAAAATTGAAAGCTGCCAAATGCCTTGGACGAAAGATAATCTTCCGTCCTAGGCAATTTGGCCTTTTGCACAATTGGTCTTGGATGGTACATAATGTACCGTCCGTCGATATTTTTTTTAATTTAATTTATCGGACGGAATATTATCCTCCGTCTATCGAATTTGTCGTATACGAAATTGAAGCGATGGAATTTTGTTTGCCGTCCCATGTTTCAGACGAAATATTATCTTTCGTCCGGCTATAATTTGGCATTTGCCAAACCTTCTTCCATATTTGGCACGCTCCTTTTCATGCGACGCCCAAATTTTGGGTATTTGGCAGACGACTATAGCGTTTTTTTTCCAGTTTCCCCCCATATTTTGGTTAGAAATTTTCCCCCCAAAAACCTTCCACCAGTAGAGGTTAGAAATGTTCAGGTAAGCGAACTTTTATAACAATCGGTTTTTATTTTTTTCTTTTCTTTTACATATTAATGTTGTCAATATTTTAATACAGGAATTCTCACTTCTTAGCAAGTTGAATAACATTGCAGGAATTGAGCAAGCTGCAGTTATAGTTTGTGGTGATTTCAATACTAATCCACCATAGTAAGTCATTTTTATCTTTCTATATTTTTGTATTAAATATATATAATCTTGTACTAAGGATTTTTTTTATTTGTTTCAGTTCCCTTTACACTTCTATTCGGCAGGGATCGTTTCAACAAGCTCTAGGTCTTCAGTTTTTAAACCAAGAAGAACTTAAGCTTCAGTTTAAATTGGTAAAATTATTTAAATTCATTAACTTTTTTTCTAATTTAGTTACAGATTAACCCATGTCAACAACTTGTTAGTAACTTTGTCATTCTTGTATCTTTCTAGATTGAATTGTTACCTCTCATCATTTAGATTCGAGCCGTAGCTCTCATTAAAAACATTATTTCTTGGTTGGTACTCACATCCATCATAGTATGACCCATTCACTAACTTACCACAAACTTTTGTGATCCTCAACTACGTTTTAAGATTGAGTTCTATGATGAATGTGTCCTGCCTAATAATAATTCTTTTATTCGTTTATCACAAATTACACTAGTTCACTAACCCATTCACTAACCATTGCAGCTCCACAATTTGTTGCGAGATTGGGTTTGGTAATTATAGGATTCATAGAAGGTTTTTCCTTTATCTATGTGTGGAAGCATGTTTTCAAATTGATGCAGTTAATATAATAAATTGCTGGACTAAGAGCATCTGTAGTCGTCTTGATTTGCGTTGTAGTTGTCAAAACCCAAAATATGGGCCAGACGAAAGATTATATTTCGTCTCAGAAATTTAAATTTAAATAAATAAATAAATAAATAAATATATATATATATATATATATATATATATATATATATATAAATGCATTGAAGTGAGGGGCAAACGACAAATTTTTTTTATAAAAAAAAACATATAACAGAATTCACAAAAGGAAAAAATAAAATAAAATAAAATAAAATAAAATAAAATAAAAAACTGAAAGTTGCCAAATGCCTTGGACGGAAGATAATCTTCCGTCTTAGGCAATTTGGCCTTCTGCACAATTGGTCTTGGAAGGTACATAATGTACCGTCCGTAAATTTTTTTTTTAAATTTAATTTATTGGACGGAATTTTATCCTCTGTCTGTCGAATTTGTCGTATACGAAATTGAAGTGACGGTATTTTGTTTGCCGTCCCATGTTTCTGATGAAAGATTTTCTTTCGTCTCAGAAATTTAAATTCAAATATATATATATATATAAATGCATTGAAGTGAGGGACAAACAAATTTTTTTTATAAAAAAAATCATATAACAGAATGCACAAATGGACAAAATAAAATAAAATAAAATAAAGTAAAATAAAATAAAATAAAATAAAAAATTGAAAGCTGCCAAATGCCTTGGACGGAAGATAATCTTCCGTCCTAGGCAATTTGGCCTTCTGCAAAATTGGTCTTGGATGGTACATAATGTACCGTCCGTCAATTTTTTTTTAAAATTTAATTTATCGGACGGAATATTATCCTCCGTCTGTCGAATTTGTCGTATACGAAATTGAAGCGACGGTATTTTGTTTGTCGTCCCATGTTTCAGACGAAAGATTATCTTTCGTCCGTCTATAATTTGGCATTTGCCAAACCGTCTTCCATATTTGGCACGCTCCTGTTCTTGCGACACCCAAATTTTGGGTATTTGGCAGACAACTACAGTGATTTTCCCCCCCTCATTTCCCCCTATATTTTGGGTATTTAGCAGACGACTACAGATGCTCTAATAGCACATGCATGCTAGTAATCAAAAGCCTCATTTATCCAATCAATCATAATGATTTTTTATGAATTTCTCATGTCATATAAATTATATTTTTACATGTTTCCCCACCTACTCTATCTTCCCCTTACCTATTGGAGTGAGCCACCTAAGGTAGTGAAGAGAAATGTAGTGAAATTGGGAGTGGATGACATTACTCATCTACAAATTACATGTTGTCTACAAATGACAACCCCAACTCATGCTTTAAACTCATTCTTTGCAGATTTGTATAGATGTATAGAAGTACAAATATATAGACACAAAGATTGTAATTCTAACTTTTGTCCACTTCTTCAGGAAAACTCATCGCACTATTTTCAACTTAAATTGAAAGGGGATAGTCGAAACATATACGTAGCGAATGTGCACTTGACGGGTCCAACAAAACCTGACCCACAGGATAGAACCAAAACCTTTCCACCAGTAGAGGTTAGAAATTTTCAGGTAAGCGAACTTTTATAATAGTCGGTTTTTATTTTTTTTCTTTTCTTTTACATACTAATGTTATCAATATTTTAATACAGGAATTCACACTTCTTAGCAAGTTGAATAACATTGCAGGAATTGAGCAAGCTGCAGTTATAGTTTGTGGTGATTTCAATACTAATCCACCATAGTAAGTCATTTTTATCTTTCTATATTTTTGTATTAAATATATATAATCTTGTACTAAGGATTTTTTTTTATTTGTTTCAGTTCCCTTTACACTTCTATTCGGTAGGGATCGTTTCAACAAGCTCTAGGTCTTCAATTTTTAAACCAAGAAGAACTTAAGCTTCAGTTTAAATTGGTAAAATTATTTAACTTCATTAACTTTTTTTCTAATTTAGTTACAGATTGATCCATGTCAACAACTTGTTAGTAACTTTGTCATTCTTGTATCTTTCTAGATTGAATTGTTACCTCTCATCATTCAGATTCGAGCCGTAGCTCTCATTAAAAACATTATTTCTTGGTTGGTACTCACATCCATCATAGTATGACCCATTCACTAACTTACCACAAACTTTTGTGATCCTCAACTACGTTTTAAGATTGAGTTCTATGATGAATGTGTCCTGCCTAATAATAATTCTTTTATTCGTTTATCACAAATTACACTAGTTCACTAACCCATTCACTAACCATTGCAGCCCCACAATTTGTTGCGAGATTGGGTTTGGTAATTACAGGATTCATAGAAGGTTTTTCCTTTATCTATGTGTGGAAGCATGTTTTCAAATTGATGCAGTTAATATAATAAATTGCTGGACTAAGAGCATCTGTAGTCGTCTTGATTTGCGTTGTAGTCGTCAAAACCCAAAATATGGGTCAAACGAAAGATTATATTTCGTCTCAGAAATTTTAATTCAAATATATATATATATATAAATGCATTGAAGTGAGGGACAAACGACAAATTTTTTTTATAAAAAAAACATATAACAGAATGCACAAAAGGACAAAATAAAATAAAATAAAATAAAATAAAATAAAATAAAATAAAATAAAATAAAATAAAATAAAAAATTGAAAGCTGCCAAATGCCTTGGACGGAAGATAATCTTCCATCCTAGGCAATTTGGCCTTCTGCACAATTGGTCCTGGATGGTACATAATGTATCGTCCGTCAAATTTTTTTTTAAATTTAATTTATCGGACGGAATATTATCCTCCGTCTGTCGAATTTGTCGTATACGAAATTGAAGCGACGGTATTTTGTTTGTCGTCCCATGTTTCAGACGAAAGATTATCTTTCGTCCGGCTATAATTTGGCATTTGCCAAACCGTCTTCCATATTTGGCACGCTCCTGTTCTTGCGACACCCAAATTTTGGGTATTTGGCAGCCGACTACAGTGATTTTTCCCCCTCATTTCCCCCCCATATTTTGGGTATTTAGCAGACGACTACATTTGCTCTAATAGCACATGCATGCTAGCCATCAAAAGCCTCATTTATCCAATCAATCATAATGATTTTTTATGAATTTCTCATGTCCTATAAATTATATTTTTACATGTTTCCCCACCTACTCTATCTTCCCCTTACCTATTGGAGTGTGCCACCTAAGGTAGTGAAGAGAAATTTAGTGAAATTGGTAGTGGATGTAGCATTACTCATCTACAAATTACATGTTGTCTACAAATGACAACCCCAATTCATGCTTTAAACTCATTCATTGCAGATTTGTATAGATGTATAGAAGTACAAATATATAGACACAAAGATTGTAATTCTAACTTTTGTCCACTTCTTCAGGAAAACTCATCGCACTATTTTCAACTTAAATTGAAAGGGGATAGTCGAAACATATACGTAGCGAATGTGCACTTGACCGGTCCAACAAAACCTGACCCACAGGATAGAACCAAAAACCTTCCACCAGTAGAGGTTAGAAATTTTCAGGTAAGCGAACTTTTATAATAGTCGGTTTTTATTTTTTTCTTTTCTTTTACATATTAATGTTGTCAATATTTTAATACAGGAATTCTCACTTCTTAGCAAGTTGAATAGCATTGCAGGAATTGAGCAAGCTGCAGTTATAGTTTGTGGTGATTTCAATACTAATCCACCATAGTAAGTCATTTTTATCTTTCTATATTTTTGTATTAAATATATATAATCTTGTACTAAGGATTTTTTTTATTTGTTTTAGTTCCCTTTACACTTCTATTCGGCAGGGATCGTTTCAACAAGCTCTAGGTCTTCAGTTTTTAAACCAAGAAGAACTTAAGCTTCAGTTTAAATTGGTAAAATTATTTAAATTCATTAACTTTTTTTCTAATTTAGTTACAGATTAACCCATGCCAACAACTTGTTAGTAACTTTGTCATTCTTGTATCTTTCTAGATTGAATTGTTACCTCTCATCATTTAGATTCGAGCCGTAGCTCTCATTAAAAACATTATTTCTTGGTTGGTACTCACATCCATCATAGTATGACCCATTCACTAACTTACCACGAACTTTTGTGATCCTCAACTACGTTTTAAGATTGAGTTCTATGATGAATGTGTCCTGCCTAATAATAACACTTTTATTCGTTTATCAAAAATTACACTAGTTCACTAACCCATTCACTAACCATTGCAGCCCCACAATTTGTTGCGAGATTGGGTTTGGTAATTATGGGTTTCATAGAAGGTTTTTCCTTTATCTATGTGTGGAAGCATGTTTTCAAATTGATGCAGTTAATATAATAAATAGTTGGACTAAGAGCATCTGTAGTCCTCTTGATTTGTGTTGTAGTCGTCAAAACCCAAAATATATATATATATGCATTGAAGTGAGGGACAAACGAAAAAAACATTTATAAAAAAAAAACAAATAACAGAATGCGCAAATGGACCAAAAAAATATAAAAATAAAATAAAATAAAATAAAAGATTGAAAGCTGCCAAATGCCTTGGACGGAAGATAATCTTGTTGGTCTATTACTGTTGAAATCGTTCATTTTTCAACCACATGATGCATGGGTGATTGACCTCCAAACCACTTGATTTTTTCTACACATACATCCATTAGCATGATAAACATGATGGACGGAGTAGATCTTCCATAATGGCTCCACCAAGTTAGTATAATCACTTTGTATGAGAAAAATTCCTCATACTCTATATGAGACTCACTTTTCTCTCTCTCTCTTTATATATATATATATATATATATATATATATATATATATATATATATATATATATATATAGCGAACCACAAATTAGACCAACATGATGCATGGTGAATGACCTCCAAACAACTTGATTTTTTCTACACTTACATCTATTAGCATGATAAACATGATGGACGGAGTGGATCTTCCATAATGGCCCTACCAAGTGAGTATAATGACTTTGTATGAGAAAAATTTCCTTATACAAATATGAGGCTCACATTACTCTATACAATGTTGTAAACGGCGTCAGGCGGTGGCGGTTCGGCCAAGGACCGCCTACCGCCTAGGCGTTTTGTTTTTATTTTTTTAATATTAATATATTAACCTTTTAAAAGTTACATTTCTTTATTTTTGCTTGTAGTCTAAATCTTTTTGTGAAGTTGGAACTTTGGTGCTTGTAGTTTAAATCATTTTGTGAACTCTTTAATCTTTATCTTAATATGATTGAATGATTCTTAATCTTGACAATGGAGGTTGCAGGGATGAAACAAACAATTTATTGGAGTTATTGCAATCAAGGACAACTAGTCTTCCTGAAGAAAATGGCCAGGCCATGGGATTAAATGCATCACAATTCACAAGTGATGCTAGACCAGAATGATTTTAGAAGTTTAATAACGATTATGGTGTAAACTTTAGATTCATAATGACATAAAAAATAATCAGTCATATAAAATTTCAAATATAACGTGAACTAGTAACACCTTAATGTAAAGATGAAGAGTCTTTTAATGTTGAAGATGAAGAGACTTTTTTCTGTTGAAGATGAAGAGACTATTTTAAAGAATTTGAAAAAAAAATTACAAAAAAATCTGTCAGCCGCCTGATCTGCCTGGCCGCCTAGGCGCCGCCTGGTCCGCCTCGGCCGCCTAGGCGCCGCCTAGGCGCCGCCATATCGACGCCTTGTACGCCTAACTGTCAGCTCAACGCCTAGAGTACCGCCTATTGCATATGCGGTTCGTTTTCCTCTTTTTGAGCGCCTAGGCGCTGCCTAGGCGTCCGAGGCGGACGCCATTTAGAACACTGACTATATATATATATGTGTGTGTGTGTGTGTGTGTGTGAGGCTCACATTACTCTCTCTCTATATATATATATCTGTGTGTGTGTGTGTGTGTGTGTTTATTGTTTTAAATTTTATCTTTATGCACCACGTATTGTTTAATTGTAATGTTTAATTGGTTCACTTCATATATGCTTATTACTTTATTAGCATTATCGGTAAATGAATCAACTTTATTAGCATCATGGGTAGATGAATCACCTTAATTTATTCAGTTTATTGTATTTCTCAGTGATTTGTTTCTTAAAATTTCTAATTTAATTTTAAGAAAATGCCCATAAATATGCTCACGATAGAGCTGTTCGCCGTCCAGAGAACCTCAATGCATCTGGTGAACCTTTTTCACGAAGTGGACGACCTCAACGTCTGGTTCTACCATCGATTATATCTTCTTCAGCCATAGTACGTAAATCAACTTTAACTTTATATTTCATTTTTTTATTGGATATGGACATATTAATGTTTCTTATTACTGCTTTTATTTTCTGCAATTTCTTTATTCTTTCTCTGAGTGCAATAATCTTCTGCTTGAAGACTTTAATATAGAAGATTGCAGAAACATCATTTGTCTTGGCATTTGGTGAACACATCATCTACTTGTTGTATTTGTCATACTCCTTACATAAAAATATTGATTCTATGCACTTGTACAATTGAATCAGCTATATTTTTAGCAGAAAAAAATTATTAAGTTTGCTGGATCCTTTCTTCCACTTAAGAATATTGTTTGTATTTTTTTTTATATAGAGTTGGAGCATCTAGAATGAAGCTGCCTGAAGAATCTAGATTAAGCTGTGTAAGTTTGTTATGTACCTGATTTGTTGACTAAGAAGGGAGGATCACGAACGTGCAAAAACACCACCGAACTTTGGCATGGCAACGTACATGTGAAGCATGATGACGAATGAGATAATCCCTGATCTTGTCAAGTTGAAAGTGGAGCAGTGATGAAGATGAAGCTACAGGAGTTGATGCTCACATATTTTCTATTAAAGATGTTAGATTCGAGGGAAGCAAGATTCCAGAGATTGATTAACTTTTGGATTGAAGCAAGTTATGATCGTCCTAGGTTTTATAGTTTTACTAAATTTGGTTCTTATAGACTTTTACTTTTAAAATTTTCGAATGTTTCGTTGAAATATTAAAGTTCCCCGTTTATATATGATTATAGTAGAACTTAGTCCCTTGCCTTAATACCTCCAACTCAATTCGTTGTAAACCATACATTACCTTCATTTCGGTGTGAAAGTTGTCAATGAAGTTTTATAAGTGTTTGTATAATAAGTAAATGTTTATAGCATTTGCGTCATTATCATTGTCAGGATTTATATTATATATTCATAACTGTATTGGTTGCTTCCATGATTGATTGTCTCAATACTTGATAAATATTTAATTGATATAAACATTTAAGATGTACAATATTAGACATGTTCACCGTGACTCTTATTAAATATAATATTAGACATAAGTTTAGGATTTACTAGGAGTTGCAGCACAAGAAGTTGCAAATTGTAGCAAATGCGAGTAACAATTACTAATGTACTTTTGTTCTAAGATAAATGAGTAATGTAATTTTGTTCTGAGATAGTTGCACTAAAAGTGTTAACCTTCTCTTGTTAGTTAGTGAGGGGAATAAAAAATTGTGCTATGTAGATAGTTGTTATATATTTGTACATTGTTTTGTTGTTCAAGCTTTGTTATATCAGCCAATGTATATAAAACACCATATTGTTAATTTTTTTCTTTTTCCATTTTGCAATCAAATATAGCAAGGATTATTAGTTAAGAATAAATTGTTACACATATGTAATCAAAATCATCAAAACTGACTTTATTTGATGACAAAACAAGATGCATCAGCAGTTTTTTCGCAAAAGTCCTGAAACATATTAAGAATAGGTATGATATGTTATTTTCACAATTTTAAAAATAATCAAGAGCTAATTACTTAATTCTATATCCAGGAAAAAAATTGTTGAAGAATTTAATAGAAGATCAAGAAATGTATTGGAGAATTTTGATCTCAAATCACAAGATGTCACGTATTGAAGAACAACTGCGAGAACATTGACTGGATGCAAAATAAAAAAGGATGAACAAGAACTTACGAGCAATTTTAAGTTTAAGAAAGTTAAAGTCGAAAATGATAATTGATCTTATGAAAAATACGATGATATAAGTTTAAGATTTATTAATATGTTCTTTTTTCAATATATTTTAATATCTTTTATGTTTTAGATTAGACAATTATTTACATGTTATTTTCTATTTACTCAATTCTATATAATTATTTTGTGTACATAATTAATATATAAAGATCATACAATATAATTATTTGAGTTCTTAATGAGATATATTCCTTGATTAATTTTTCAACAACATTAAACATTATTAAAATATTCAACTAACCGCGTCCACCAAGTCACGTGCACTTGGTGCACGGAAAATTTCAACTAGTAAAAATAATAACAATAATAACAATATAATAATAATAATAATAATAATAATAATAATAATAATAATAATAATAAAAATAATAAAAAACAAAAATAACAGTAATAATAATAATACTAAACAATAATAATAACAACAAAATTAATAGGGTATAAAAATCATCGCAAATAGTTACTAATAAAATTATTGATTAAAAAAAAAAAACTTTAGCGGAAGATTCCAAAATACATTTTAACGAAAAGAATTTCAAAGCTGAAAACTAATTTAAAAAAATAAATAAATACAGGAAATACAGAGAAAATGCGGATTTGGGGAAACAGGGGTTACAATACTCTTCCTAGAAGCCTTCCAAGGCCTCAAACTTTCTCGAGATTGTCTCAAGCTTGCCGGATACACACTCCATGGGTTCTCTAGGGTTCCAGTCCCAATCAAAGGAATAGTCACTCTTGATGTGACTGCAAGAAAAACCCCGACTACCCGGACAGAGGCAATGGACTTCATGGTCGTTGATGTGAAGGCCGCTTACAATGCTATCCTCGGCCGACCAGGCCTAGCAGTACTTCATGCCGTATCCTCAGCTTTTCACATGAAAATGAAGTTTCCAACCTCTGCAGAAGTAGGAGAAGTCAAAGGAAACCAAGAGACAGCTCGAAGGTGCTACATAACCACAATGGGGGGCCAGGTCCTCCCACTCGAAACAATATAGCTCTCTCAACTTAACAGTCAAGTCATTCCCGAACTAGTCAATGAACTCAAGGAGATCCCCCTCTTCGGGGAAGGAAGACTTGGGATACTGAGCATCAAATAAAGTACCATGAGGGTGCCTAACACCCTCTCATAGAATTAGGTTTCAGTTTTCAATAAGGCCGCCACTAGCAATATGGCCAAAGCATGTAATAAAGGCTCACACCATTGAAGCGACCACTTAGTTCGTTTAATAAAACTTAGCTTCATTCTTTTGAAAATTATTGCATTTGCCTCATGTCTATCTCTCTGAGTCACATCGATAACTCGTTAAACCGTAATTTTGGAGTCCAGCTTGTCCCACAGGCTTGCTCCCACAACTTGCTAGGCTCAAAAGACGAGTTTGGAGTCCCACACTTGGTTTGACGCCACTTTAGACGCTTGTAAACAAGCAAGTGCGGAGCAGCTCACCATTCGGAATTGCTCCTACAACTCGTTGAATCCCCTAAACAACAAGTTCGGAGTCCAATACTTGGTTCGACACTGCTTTAGCCACTTGCAAACAAGCAAGTGCGGAGCAGCTCACCATTCGGAATTGCTCCTAAAACTCATTGAAACCCCCAAACAACAAGTTTGGAGTCCAAAAGTTGGTTCGACGCCGTTTTAGACACTTGAAAATAAGCAAGTGCGGAGCAGCTTACCATTCGGAATTGCTCCTATAACTCGTTGAAACCCCCAAATAACAAGTTTGGAGTCCAACACTTCGTTCGACGCCGCTTTAGCCACTTGAAAATAAGCAAGTGCAGAGCAGCTCACCATTCGGAATTGCTCCTACAGCTTGTTGATAACTTCAAAACAACTAGTGCAAAGTTCACAATCATGATTCGAAAATTGCCCTCACAGCTTGCAAATATGCGGTTTCGAGGCTCGAAACGACCATTCATACTACTCCCACTACTGGTTAAATTTTGCAACAAGCAAGTTCGAAGACTCGTTCTTTTCCAGGGCTATCTCCAAAATTTTACTCTAACATACTAAATCTAGAGCACAACTCACCCCCAGAGTTTCTCCTTAAACTTGTCTCCTGAAAGGCTCTTTCCTAGAGCCTGGTGATGCTCTTCGCTCTGCTCGCCTCCCGAGCGGCCTTCTTCCAAGTGAATTCGGAGCACAACTCACCCCTAGAGTTGCTGCTCAAACTTGTCTCCTAAACGACTCTCTCCTAGAGCATAGTGATGCTCTTCGCTCCACTCGCCTCCCGAGCGGCCTTCTTCCAAACGAGTTCGGAGCTCAACTCTCCCTATAGTTGCTCCTTAAATTCGTCTCCCAAATGACCCTCTCCTGGAGCTTGGTGATGCTCTTCACTCCGTTCGCCCCTCGAGCGCCCTTCTTCCAAGCGAATTCGGAGTACAAGTCACCCCTAGAGTTGCTCCTCAAACTTGTCTCCCGAACGGCTCTCTCCTAGAGCCTGGTGATGTTCTTCGCTCTGACTCACCTCCCGAATGGCCTTCTTCCAAACGAGTTTGGAGCTCAACTCTCCCCAAGAGTTGGTCCTCAAACTCGTCTCCCGAACGTCTCTCTCCTAGAGCCTGGTGATGCTCTTTGCTCCGCTCGCCTCCCGAACGGCCTCCTTCCAAGCAAGTTCGGAGCTCAACTCTCTTTTAGAGTTGCTCCTCAAACTCGTCTCCCGAACGGCTCTCTCCTAGAGCCTGGTGATGCTCTTCGCTCCTCTCGCCTCCCGAGCGGCCTTCTTCCAAGCGAGTTCTGTGAACAACTCTCCCCTAGAGTTTCTCTTCAAACTCGTTTCCCGAACGGCTCTCTCCTAAAGCCTGATGATGCTCTTCGCTCCGGTCGCCTCCTGAGCGGCCTTCTTCCAAACGAGTTCGTAGCTCAACTCTCCCCTAGAGTTTCTCCTCAAACTCGTCTCCTGAACGGCTCTCTTCTAGAGCCTGGTGATGCTCTTCGCTCTGCTCGCCTCCCGAGCGGCCTTCTTCCAAGCGAATTCGGAGCAAAACTCTCCCCTAGAGTTGCTCCTCAAACTCGTCTTCCGAACGGCTCTCTTTTAGAGCTTGGTGATGCTCTTCGCTCCGCTTGCCTCCCGAGCGCCATTTTTCTAAAGAGTTTGGAGCCTAACTCGTCTAGAGACGCTCCCAAAAACTTGCCTCCACGGATCTCCCAAGAGTCATGTAAAGCTCTTCTCAAACTTCATGAAGGCAAAGATATTGCGGACCTATTTTGATCATGAAAAATGATGATTCTTCAACTGACTTCTGAAGAGAAATTGTATATCTTTGAGTCAGCTTCGAAATGAGGGGTCAAACACCCCGATCAGAACTCTATAGCTCGGGTAAAGCTGGTTACAACACAGCAGCAACGAGCCAACAAAAAAGTTGACCGAGTCAACGGTCAATGGTCAAATGATTGCGCGTCAGAACGCCGGAGCATTGTGGCAGTTCGAAGTCGCGCGCCGAGAAAACGCACCCCCGAGCGTGAAATCACGCAAAAATGTTGACCGGTCAACGTTCAATAGGACACGTGTTACCTCGCCGAATCATCTTCAACGTTCGGAGACAGGCACCGAGCAAATGTGTCCCCGAGCGTGAAATCACACAAAATCCTTTGAATGGTCAACGGTCAAAGCATACGTGTCGCTTAGCCGAGCAATCCACGTCCTTCGGTGCCAAGAACCGAGCAAACTCGTCCCCAAAGCAAAAATGGAAAAAAAACACGTATACTGCGCGTAAAACGAGCTTGACTGGCAAAAAATCACCTCCTGATCCACGCCTGATCGTGATCAGCAGCCCAGATTTTGCCACATCATCAGTTTAAAAAATCAACAGTCAATGTTGACTGATTCAATGGTCAAGCGATTGACCGTCACGTGTCGACCATCCAAAGCATCGCAGAAGCTCGGTGGCGCGCGCTGAGCAAACCTGCTTCGAACAGAAAAATGGCAAAAAAATTTCTCCACTCGATCTGTGCTCGATCATTATCAATGGCTGAGATTCGCCCAAAAAAAGAAGAAAACAAAAAGAGTCAATGGTCAGTCGTTGACTGCCATGTGTCGACGTGGCGAGCGATCTCATCGCTCGTTCGGCTCGCTCCGAATTGACGCGGTTCCGAACACAAAAGGAGAGAAAAAATTTGTTTCCCGATGCACGCTCAATTGTGATCAATGGCTGAGATTCGCCCAAAAATCTGCCAAAAAGTCAACGTTCAACGTTGACCGAGTCAGCGGCCAACCGTTGACTGCCACGTCTGCCTCCGGATGCGCTTGAACGTGATCAACAGTCGTGATTAAATCAAGGTAGTTTCTTCTAATTAATTCTTTTAATTAAATATTAAATTGAATTAATTATTTAAAAATCCCAAAAATAATCAAAAAATCAAAATAAATTAATTAAAAATTCTAAAAATAGTCTTTAATTCGGAATTTCTTTTTATATTCTGAAAATAATTATTTTATTTTAGAATAATTAATTAAAATTCAAAAATTTATTATTAAAATTTGGAAACAAAATAAAAATTTCAAAAAATGATTAAAAATTGAAAAAAATTCAAATAATGTGGAAAAATCATAAAAAATCCAGAAAATTATGAGAATGATTCTGGGTATTTTACAAGCTCAGAAAAACACTGTTACACCTCAAACAAGATCCAAACTTCCCCGAGAACGCCAATAAATTCTATATGCCATTAAAAACGGGCGAACTACTCCTCAATGGCTGTGAAACTCAGTCTTCAGGAGTGGGGGGCTTGTGATATGGCTAAAAATAGAACCAAATCGGGACCGCTCAAATCAGGCACGAATCTTGGAGCTCTCAGGGGTAAAACAATAATTTCCACCACAAACAGATCCGAAATGGGAACTGGGTCTTTTCCAAGCCCAATAACCCAAAAATGGGTCTGTCGTACTGGGTAAGGGTGATGGCCCATTACAAACTAGCCTAGGTCATTTAAAGAGTAATTCAAATTTATGATTATGTCTAAAAGACGGTTTTAACCAAATCTCTTATCATGAAATGATTTAAAATCTGTTTCTTATCCAAAAACACCGGGAAATAGAGATAAATTATTATCTTGAAATTGTTTCCAAAGGCGACTATAAATACCCCTATATCCCCACCATTAAAAGGGTAATCAGTATTTTTTCCATAAATGCTATTTCATAATCTTCCTGATTACTGACTTGAGCGTCGGAAGGTTCGTCGCCAGGATCCATCCCGGTGTTTCAAACTTTTTGTAGGTTAGCGGCAGCCACGAGAAACAGTCAAACGCTGGCAAGAAACCAACAGGTTTTCCTTTATTGTTTCTAGAAGAATTCACGAATCATTTGTTTGCTCCCACACCAAAATTAGCAGCAACAACGACAAAGAGGTGTAATTTCCATACACACGCGACATTGCCCGATGCACCCCCGTACCCACGAGTACTTACTCCAAGCCAGTTTGTATGGAGTCGGTTTGATGGGTATTGTGAAATTGGATCGAGCACTGTTTTTACCCCTCGTCGAGCGATGGAGGACGAAGATACACATATTCTATCTACCGATGAGAGGGATGATAATGACATTGCAAGATATCGCCATGATTTACGATTTTCCAATAGATGGCATGGCCGTGAGGGGAAGTAGATGTTGTTCGTGATCTCCTCTGTGTAGAGTTAGACAATGGGGATGAGGAAGATGGAGATATTTTTGATGGGCAATCAATCTGACCCTCATGGTTGAAGAATCATTTTGATAATACCTTGACCAATGAATCGAACAACTATGATGTGCAGTACTTCACTAGGGCTTACATTCTAACTGTGCTTGGAGGTGTTCTCTTACCAAACTCCACCGGTGATACCCTCCCACTTATGTATCTACTGGTTCTCGCCGACCTAAGCATAGAGAGCCGGTATAGTTGGAAAAGTTGTACATTAGCTACCTTGTATAATACTTTATGTGCATATGCATTAGATGGAGTTGAGATGATGGGGTCAATGGTCTTGTTACAGATTTGGTAATGAGAATGTCTACACTTGGGCCATCCCCGTATTACGAAATTAACGGAGGGTTGGATGGCCGATGCACCAAACGATGAAATGTTAGCACCTTTTAAGAGTGTAGTAGGCAGGTAGTTGCAGCTACAAAGATAACCCATGTGGTGTTTTAATATACTACATAAATGAGCTCGACCAACTTCGAGATGAGTTGGTAATTTAAGAGCTGTGTACCCCTGATCGCATGCAAACACTACCACCACCGTGTACGGCTGGTTGACAGCTATGTTTGACGAGAGCCGCACTCGTCAACTTTGGTACAGTGGAGCATTACTTCCCAGATAAAGTTCATCACCAATTCGGGATGCAGCAAGACATTCCTGTCAATCGCTCGTACGATTTTGAGTTACACGCCGTTAGAGAGACGGGGTTATATGCCCAATCATGATTGGACAGATTTCCACCACGCTTATGTGGCATTGTGGAATGAGCAGCGGTTTGACTTGGTACTTGAAGATGTCAAGAGATATAATGGCAAGGCACATGAACTCTACATGACATAATACCGAACAATAACACGTTTGTACATATCTCGGAATACCAATATACCAGCCGGTATGTTCTAGTTACGTCATGAGCTCTACCAATTCCGGTGAGAGAGATTGAACCGCCACCGACGCATTTTTTGTCACAACCCATGTACCAACCGAAGACATCATCATGTCGTTTGCTGGTGAGTCAAAGTTGTTTCACATTTTTGTATTTCGGTTCAATGTTTTTAAATTTATT
This sequence comes from Hemerocallis citrina, assembly GCA_017893485.1. Classification (NCBI taxonomy): domain Eukaryota; kingdom Viridiplantae; phylum Streptophyta; class Magnoliopsida; order Asparagales; family Asphodelaceae; genus Hemerocallis; species Hemerocallis citrina. The sequence goes on along the minus strand of JACEHZ010000109.1, from coordinate 64,924 downwards.
ATTTTATCATTGGATTGTGTCTACTATACTTTTCGTTGTGTTTTAGATCGATAATACATGGGATTTTGCAAATAAATGTGCTAGTGTATTTAAGAGTAATTTCGCCGAGAGCATGAAAGCATTTGCTCGTGAGATACTTAGTCCATGCCGATGCTCCTTAAAGAGGTTGCAGATGGCCCACGATTGGACAATTATTTAAATGCGATGGTACATTCGACTCTTCGTAAGAGCGTGAGCAGTATGCCATCTCGCCCCAGAAAATAATGGCAACACCAACCTCAACCATAAGAAGAGCTCAAAGAAGAAGACGAAGACGAAGAAGAAGAAGAGCAAGAACAAATGACTGGCCCATCACTAGTTACCTAAGTTGGGTGTTCTCGCCGACAACCGATTAGGAAGAGGAGAAAGTCATGACACTACACTTCGAGTTAGGTTGAGTGAGCTCACCTTTGTAAATTTGAAGTAGGTTTTGTAATGTGGAGTTTGTGTATTAGAGAAGATGATATTATTGTTATAGTTATTCTTATTGTTGTAATTGATTTTATTATTGTTGTTATTGTTATTGTATCTTGTTGAAATTTGAAATTATTGCTCTTAGTGTTAGTTTTATGTGGTTTGAAAGTGAGAATGTGATGATTGAATGCTCATTTTATGGGAAGTTGCAAGAAATTGTTGCAAATAGGTTGGTTGTAGCAGCGGATGATGTTATTGATGAAGTTGTAATTTTTGTTCAAAATTTTAACTTAACCTGTTGTTTCAAAAAACGGCTGTAGCTTTACCTAAAGTTCATCTAAAAAAGTTGCTCCCCGACTTGACCTTTTCTTTTTTAACAAATTGAAGTCGTTGTTTCAAACAATGACTTTTTTTAACCTAGGTCGTTGTTTCAAACAACAGCTTAAGCTTAACCAAAAGTTGAGCAAAAACTTTGCTCTCTAACCTGAATTTGTCTATTTGAACCAACTGAAACCGTTGTTTCAAACAACGACATATTCTAGCCTAGGTCGTTCTTTCAAACAACGGCGTAAGCTTAACATGACATGTTCTTTGACTTGAACTAGCCATATGACCCTTTTTTGGGGATTTTTTTGTTTATTTAATTATTTTTATCTGGTTAAAGGGGTGAGTTGTTTAAGTAGTAATGTGAAGAGATATATTTTTGCATTTTTTTAGTTTCAAAATGTGATGACATCTCTGAGGATTAGGATGAACACTTCTATTTGGATCATGTAAATCCTAAGGAAAAACTCTGTTAAAGAGAGCAATAGTTTTTATTTATTTATACCTATTCTAACTTGAAGTCGTTGTTTCAAACAACGACATATTATAACCTAGGTAGTTGTTCGAAACAACGGTTGTAGTTGGGTTTTTCAAATTTTGGGAAATTTGAGCCTTCATCTCTGACTTGAACTCGTTTTTTTTCCTACTTGAAAGAGGGGGGGGGGGGGGGGGGGGGGTATGAAGAGGGTGAAGTAATTTTTATTTGCAATTTTTTAAAAATTCACTGTACTTAACTTCGCTTATTGCAATCTCCAATAACGGGTGCTGGAGTTACTAAACCCATAGTTACCAATAGTGGGGAGTCTTCCAAACATCAATAATTTTAACGGGGACTTGACCCTCAATCTCTAAGCACACCCACCAACCCTAACCCTCCAAACCTACCCTCCAATTCTAACCCTAACCCTAATGCTACACTTACCCCTAACAATCTATACCCTAGGTCATTTTTTTGTGGCTCTCTAATGAAAATTTATTTATTTATTTATTTATTATTATTATTATTATTATTATTATTATTATTATTATTATTATTATTATTATTATTATTATTTATTTATTTTTTTTTGGGGGGGGGGGGGGCATCTAAACTTTGTTTTTTAAAGTTTTTTTCTTCTCACAATTCCATCAAAATTTCACAATTGAAACTATATTGGGACAAGAAGAAAGCAATGAGGCTGAAATTCAGTGTGCTTCTCATTAGACTACACTGTGCGGAAAAGTGACAACATGGTCAGTACAAAGATAATTTCATCTCACGAATGAAAATAAAGTCCTAAATCGGAGTCATACGATCACATCACGTATTAAAATAAAAATGAAAATCAAATAAAATAAAAAAATATATTATTAAAGACAACAAAAAATTAGAAAATAAAGTCTAAATCCAAAAAAAAAAAACAAAAAACAAAAAACAAAAAAAGGAACCAACAAAAATAACCTTAACCCTAACTCTAACTTACCCCTACCAATCAATAAACATGGTTATAAAAAGACAAAGGAAAAAAAGTCAAAAATTTTCAAATATATTTAAATGCAATTTTTCTTATTATATAGAACCAAACAAATTAAAATAAAGATTTGGAAAAGTCAAAAAAGGATAATGACCTAAGCCATTGTTTGCAGGTTATAAATATTATGGGCAAAGAGATTTGCTCTCTGACTTAAACTTGTCTATTTGAATCAACTTAAGCCATTGTTTCAAACCACGACATACTCTAACTTAGGTCGTAGTTTAAAACAATGACTTCAGTTTATATCAAAAATTTAGGGCAAAGACTTTTGCTCTCTGACTTGAACTTGCAATTTGTAAAATTCAAGTCATAGAGCGGGAGATTTAACTAAATGCTTCTTGCCTTTAAACCGTTATTTTAAACAACGACCTAAGTTAGACTATGTCGATGTTTAAAACAGCAACTTCTGTTAGCTCAAATAGACAAGCTCTTATGAAAGAGCAATATTTTTTGCTCAAAAATACAGTTAAGCTTAAGTCGTTGTTTCAAATAGCAACCTAGGTTATAAAAAGTCATTGTTCGAAACAACGACTTCTGCTGGCTCAAATAGAAAATTTATTATCAGCGAGGAAAAAAAATTTCTTAAAATTTTTAAGGCTTAACTCGTTGTTTGAAACAACGGGTTTAGTTTAAAGTTTGAAAAAAAATACAACTTCTTCAAAAGAGCATCATTTATCCAAAATATCAGCTCAAATTTCATCAACTTCATATACAATCTCATTCAATCATCAAATTCGTGCTCATTCAAGGAGTTTTCAAAATCGACAATCATCACATTCTCGCAGAACAACAGGTCCATAATCAATATCAACAACAAAAACAAAAACAATATCAACGAACTTCATCCATCCACACTCATCCATCCTCATTCCTTCCGTCCTAAATCTTCATCACAACAACAATAACAGCCAAAACAATACTTAGATAAGCGATTAAGCAATTACATACACAATATTAAAAAAAAAATTACATATACATATATACACATTTACAATTAGGAATTTCTTTGAAGATCACAATGAAGCTTCCTCCAATCAGAACCTTCAAAAATGAACAGTTTCAAACAAAGGAAATAATTATTATAAGTCTAGTAACTTTAAAACATACACAATAGAAATTTTACCTCACAACGGTTGATCGTAATTCTCGTCGGAACTGAATTCACCGCTTGGATCCAATTCTTGTTCGTTGGTAACGCTAAATTAAAGACAAGATTAAATTAGTCAACTTTTATCAATCAACTTCCACCGTAAAAAAAAGATTGAGTGAGTCAATATTTTTTAACAAAAAAATAGATATGTTACCTAGCAATTTTATTTGGACAATTTCTTGAATCGTGTTTTTGTCCCCGCATCCCGCATGCATTGCACCATCTAGGTTTTCGATGAAGTTGCTTTCTTATCAGCTTCATCCTCTTCCCGTTAGGCCTTCCCTTTGTTGAATCCTGTATGCAAGGCAAATAACGCTAGAGGGGGGGGGGGGGGGGTGAATAGTGTTGTATAAAATTAAACAGTAAATTGAAAATTTTGCACTGTTAAGTCGACCGAATAAGGAAGGCAGTCGACAGAAGCGTCAGATAAGAAGAGCAATTTAACTGAAGATTAACAAGTCTGTTAAGTCGACTTAAGGAGAAATGCAGTCGCCTGACCAGACTCGATTTACAATAAAATCAGAGAAAGTAAAAAATGCAAGTTTAGAGAATACAACCACAGAGAATGAACACTGCAAACACCACGATGTATCCTGCTTCGGTCCTCCCGACCTACATCCAGTCCCCAAGCAACCCACTTGAGATTTTCCACTATTCTTGAAAAAATACAAGAATACTCTACGGCATTTGACAACAACTATGTCAAATCAGTAGACCTCTCTCACCACTAGAGAGAGCAAAACCCACTCTACAACCTAAAGTGAAACCGACTCTACACCAAGAGTCCTACTCTACATCCGAGAGGACCACTCTCACAACTTGAGAGTGAAACAACAACAAAAATGAGATTAAAACAACCTAAAGCCTTGTATTTCATAGTGCTTTTTGTATAGTGGCTATAGGTCGACTTCTGACTTCAGTCTAGAACGAATTCAATGTTATACAAGACTGAAATCAGAGAACCAAGTCATAAAGAAAGTATGTGCTTTGTAAACCTGTTCTCATTTTTTTAAAAAGCAAAAATACTTGAATGAAAAAGTTGAGGAACATTTTCCATATGAATTCTATACTCTATTTATAGAGTTAGAATCACTGGACGTTGAGAATCCGTTCCACAAAGCTATAAAACGGCTATAAGAGTTTGAATTTGAAAAACAAGTTTTAAATACAGAAAACTGTCAAAAACTGCTTGAGCAGTCGATTGGTCAGAGCTTGAGTGAGTTCAGTCAGTTTCGTACTCTAACAGTCGACTGCTTCCAAGAGTAAGTCGATTGGTACTCAATTAGCTGAACTTATACATGCTTTGTTTTGACATTTTGATTTTGTAAAACATTTTCTTTATTTAGGGAATGTGTGAGTGTGTGTGTGACAAGGCTTTTACAAGATTCTAAGACTCACAAATATTACAAACACAATTACAAGACATTTGTTCAAGGTAGCTAATCACTTGAAGCACTTAAAAGTCTTTGTCTTGAAACTTGAAAGCTCTTGATGGCACTTAGTCTTGATCTTGTCTTTTTGGCTTGGCCTTGCATGCTTCATCATTGTATTTGGCCTTGAATGCTTTACACACTGCAAAAGATATGTAGGATAGAACAATTGTGTATTGTGTTGTAGCCATCAAAATCAAGAATCTACATTCTCCCCCTTGTTGATTGTGACAACACAATAACTTAAAATAATATAGACATAAAATTTACTTATCATGATACTCACACAAAAATGAAAAAATGTACAATTGTTACAAGCTTACAAGCTCCCCCTGAATAAAATACAATATGCACAACATGCACAACACAACATGCACAAAAATTTTGAAACAACATATCATGTACAAACAAAATTTTGAAACAACATATCATGTACAGAATCATAATTTCTCCACCATTGTCATAAAAAAAACGGAGTAAAGACAAACCATAGATGAAAAACCAACATAGCATTAACATAAGGTAATTTAGACATAATCAGATACAGAGATTGTTCATATGAAAAAATGAGAGAACGTCAATGAAATCATAAAACATAACTCAAAATTACAAAAAAAAATGAAAAATACATCAATTTTCTTCGTCTTCTTCATCATCACTGTTGGAGGCAGAGTTAGAATGTGGAAACTGCCTAACAAACATTTGAGTGAGGTTAGCAATGCTAGCCTCAAGAGATTCCTGCCGGCCTAAGATGAGATCTGTACGATCCATGAGATAATTGACAGAAGTGTAAAGACTCTCAGGATCAGAAAAACCAACTCTAGGACGAGAAGATGAACTAGAAGCAGACGACCGACGAGGAACAGAAGTAGCTAGAGGAATAGGAGGTGCATTTCTTTGAGGAGACCGATGGGGTGAGTGAAGAATTTTCATACGTGCTAGACTTGCATGTCAAAAGATTCATAACGAGTAACAACACTAGACTCGGAATCAATATCAATTTGATAGTAGTTAAGACATGGGTAAGTAGTGCACCAAAAGGAAGAAAAGAGGAATGAGCCTTATGGAGACGATTAAAAATTACCCGACTCCAATTGACTTGGATGTTTCCAAAGATTGCATACACCGCTTGTTGCAATTCAAACGAAAATTGGTCGTAGCTACCCATTTTTGGGATAATGTTGTACGACAATATTCATGCAACGAGCTTAGCAAGCGGAGTAATCGTTATTGGTCATTGGAAGACCACGATTTGGCAAAAAGATTTTAGACAAGATAGATTGAACATCTAACTCAATTTTCCCTAAATCTAACCCTTCATTAGAGATATTCAAAATACTCCCTAATTTTTCAGCAGTTAATTTCATTCGAATATTTTTCACTGTTGTAGTGAAAAATATTTCATTACCATCCTCAGATGTTGCAACTTTTATATTTGTATAAAACAAATATATAGAGTTGGGGATAGTAATATGGTTGATTTACTAAGGATAGAAGTTCAAATAAACCACATTGTTCAAATAATGGGGCAATCAGAAATCTATCTAAATTGGGGAAATTAACAAAACGACCCGGAAAGATCATGATTTGACAAATGATAAAATACTTTTCAACAAGAGAAGGGTGCCTTAAGTACTGAAGATAATTATGAGAAGATTGCTCTTCTTGAACATTTGAACCCCTAGATCTTTTGGGTTTAAGCATATTGAGAATCTAGAAAAACCTTTGAAAAACAAAGAGAGACGATTTATAGATGATTACCCACAACTAGAGACCAAGAAACACAAGAACTCAACATACTTGAACTGGACAGGCAATGCACAGTCTTGGGCAGAGAAACCAACTCCAATGGTGGCACTGCAGAGATCAAGATAGCTTCAAGAGAACAGTGAAAGAGCAGCCGATTTAGCTTGGGGAGAAAGGGTAAAAAATGAAAGGGGAAAGAAGAGTTTAGGGTTTTTACTTGAAGGGAATGACTCCGATTGATTGTAGGGTTGAATGGAGGGTCGAGATCAAATAGAGGGTAAAAGAGAGAGAGAGAGATAAATGCCTCATTCTGTGATGATTTAGAATCAGAAAATCGAATTGATGTCACGACAGTCGACTGGATTTAGATCAGTCGACTAAGTCAAAAACAAATAAAACCAAACGAAAAATCAAGTAAAGCTACTGTCAGTCGACTGTAGATTGGAGATAGTCGACTGGGCAGAAGACACAATTAAGTCAGAAATGCAAACAAAAATAGTACTGTATAAGTCGATTGAAAACTAACTATAAGTCGACTTAGACAATTTTTTTTAAAGAAATGTCATGAAATGAGCAAATACCTAGTTATCTTCTAAAGTTGATAAAGGTATTTTCTTTAAGATGTTTGGTAAATATATCTGCTACTTGTTTATCAGTTGAAATAAAATCCAATAGTATATCTCCGTTTAAAACATGATCACATAGAAAATGATGTCGAATATCAATATGTTTCGTATGTGAATGTTGAACCGGATTTTTAGATAAATTAATAGCACTGGTATTATCACACATTATAGCGGGTCTTCAAAAAGAAATACCATAATCTAATAAAATTTGTTTCATCCATAAAATTTGTGCACAAGCCAAACTTGCAGTAATATATTCAGCTTCTGTAGTAGATAGGGATACCGAATTTTACTTTTACTGCACCAAGATACCAGTGATTGTCCCAAAAAGTGACAAGTTCCACTAGTACTTTTACGATTAGTTTTACTACCAGCAAAATCAGCGTCACTATACGACAAGAGTTGAAAGTTATTGGTGCGTGGATAAAATAAAATTTAATATATCTTAAAATACGTTTCACTGCTTTTAAGTGAGATTCTTTTGGATTAGACTGATATCTAGCACACAAACATATGCTAAACATAATATCTAGTATACTAGCAGTTATATATAAGAGTGAGCCAATCATACCTCGATAGAGCTTTTGATCGACACTCTTACCTAATTCATCTTTTTCAAGTGTTATACTAGTAGCCATAGGTGTGGTCTTACTACTAGTGCTATCCATGCCAAATCGTTTGAGTAATTCCTTAGTATATTTTCCTTGATTAACAAATATGCCATTTTGAGACTGTTTTATTTGTAGTCCAAGGAAATAATTGAGTTCACCCATGTGACTTATCTCAAACTCATTTTTCATGGTATTAGCAAACTCTTGACATAGATCACTATTAGTAGATCCAAAAATTATATCATCTACATATATTTGTATGATTAAAATATCGGTCTTTATTTTCCTAATAAACAAGGTAGCATCTACTTTACCAATTTCAAAACCAGTTTCTAAGAGAAAAGTTTTTAAGTGAGCATACCAAGCACGAGATGCTTGTTTAAGACCATATAAAGCCTTTTCAATTTAAAAATGTGGTTTGGAAATTTTTCATGTTCGAAACCAGGTGGTTGCTTAACATAAACAACTTTCTTAATGAAACCATTTAAAAAAACACTTTTAACATCCATTTGGAAGAGTGTGAAATTCATAAAACACACAAAAGATAATAAAATTCTAATTGATTCTAGTCTAGCAACAGGAGCATATGTTTCATCAAAATCAATTCCTTCTTCTTGATTATATCCTTGAGCAACTAATCTAGCCTTGTTCCTAACAACTTGTTCTGATTCATCTAACTTGTTTTTAAATACCCATTTGGTACCAAGTATAGTATGACCAGGAGGTCGTGGAACTAAATCTCATACATCATTTCTTATAAATTGGTTAAGTTCATCTTGCATGGCATTCAACCAAAATTCATTCTCACATGCTTCTTGTATATTTTTCGGTTCAAAATCCAACAAGAAAGCAATATGAGAAATCATATTAAAATGAGATCTTGTTTGAGTACCATGTGAAATGTCACCAACGACTAAGTAATGAGGATGATCTCAAACTTCAACAAATGACTTTGGTAAAGTTTGAGTTATCACAACAGGATCAGTCGACTTAACAAGTCCATCAGCCGATTGATTCACATCAGTAGACTTATCTAGGGTAGTTTGCTCTAGTGATTTAATAATATTATCTAGTGGTGATGATTCAATTTCATCATCTTCAATAACATTAGATGAAGGTAAAGATTCATCAAATGAAACATGCATAGATTCTTCAATATTCAAAGATGACTTATTGAAAATTCTATATGCCTTACTCCTATTTGAGTATCCAATGAAGATACCTTCATTAGATCTAGCATCAAATTTATCTAGATTATCTTTTGTGTTTAATATGAAACACTTACAACCACATACTTTAAAATATGATACTTTAGGAATCCGTTCATATAATAATTCATAACAAGTTTTCTTAAGCTTTGGCCTAATCAATATTCTATTTAAAACATAGCATGCTGTAGAAACAGCTTCAGCCTAGAAGTATTTAGGCAAATTGCTTTCAACAAGCATAGTACGTGCACATTCTTGCAATGTCCTATTCTTTCTTTCAACCACTCCATTTTGTGGTGAAGCTCTAGGAAATGCAAATGAATATGTTATACATTTCTTGTTGCAATATTCTGAAAATGTTTCATTCTCAAATTCTCCACTATGATCACTTCTAATAGTGACTATGGTTAAAGATTTTTGATTTTGAATTCGTTTGTAAAAATTTGCAAATTCTTCAAAGGCTTCATTTTTATGTTTTAAAAAGAATACCCATAAAAAAACCATCTACTAAAACTAATACATATTTACTTTTATTTAAATAAGCGACTCTAGTAGGACCAAATAAATCCATATGGATTAATTCGAGAGGCCTACTAGTAGAAATTATTTCTTTTGTCTTAAAAGTAGATTTTACTTGTTTTCCTAGTTGACATGCATCACACATCTTATCTTTCTTAAAAGATAATTTTGGCATTCCTTTAACTAGGTTATTCTTAGATAATTTAGCAATGTTTTTCATATTTACAAGTCCAAATCTCTTATGCCAAAGCCAAGAGTCATTGTTTGAAGTAACTAAACAAAAACCATTTGAAAACTCACTTGTTTTAAAACATAATTCATATATATTGTTTTTCCTAAAACCTTGAAAGATTACATTTTTCATGGATGAATCATAGATTAAGCATGCATCTTTTTCAAAGACTATTTTATAATCCTTATCACAAAGTTGACTAATACTTAACAAATTATGCTTTAAACCACTAACTAGAAATATCTCTTCAATAGTAGGGGTAGTGTTCTTACCGACCATGCCTGTCCCGATGACTTTTCCTTTGTTATTGTCACCAAATGTAACAGTTCCTCCATCTATCTCTTGTATGGAAGAAAGTAAGTTTGCATGGCCAGCCATGTGCTTAGAGCATCCGCTGTCAAGTATCCATATTTCTTTTTTAGGTACCTATAAAATATGAATTGTGAATATGGTACCCTTTTCATTGGGTCCGAAAGAGATTAGTGTTTGGGAAACCAAACCCAAAGTGAGTTTAATTTACCACCAAAAGCAGGCATATAATTTACAGAATTACCTACATTATGAACAAAATAATTTATATAAGTAATCCTATCATTAAGACTAAGGTTTGATTGGAACCCAAATGTTTTTAGTCTGTCCAGACGAATTTGTTGTACCCTTCAGTCGGCTGTTCTGAGAAGTCAATCGACTGGGAGGTGAAACAAGTCGACTTATGAGGTTTTCTTCTTTTTGAATAAGACTCCAAACATCTGGACAGACGACCGAATTTTGGGGTCAGCCGACTGGTCTGATATGAGAGATTACTATTTTCATGATTGAAAATAATTTTTGGTTTTTCAAAATAATCATATAACTTCTTTTTCATACTAGAAATAGAATCAATCTTATTACTACTAGTATTATTATAAGAATGATGTTTTTAAGAGTTTTTTGAAAACCTAATCCAAACTTTTTATTAGATTGAACTTGGTTTTGGAGAACTTCATTTAAATTATCTTTTCCTTTGTTGAAATTTGACACATTTTTAGATATCTCTTCATAATTTTTCTTTAAAGATATAAGATCTATATCCAAGTTAGAAAGACGAGAATTTAAAGACTTGACTTTAATATTTAAGTCAAGATTTTCTTGAGAAAGCATTTGATTGACTTTCTCTAGATTTTTAACTCTTATCTTCCCCCTTTTCAGTTCTTGAAGAACTTCATTAAATGCTTCTAATAACTCGTTTGAGTCAAAATTGTCACTTACATCATTTTGAGTAGCCATGAAACACACGTTCACGACTTCGTTTGACTCTTCATTCTCTTCTTCTGATGATGAGTCGCTATCATCCTAAGTTGCTTGATAGGCCTTCTTGTTCTTCATGTATTTGTTCTTGGTGTATTTGTCCTTCTTGAAGTTAGAAACTTTCCCTTTTGATTTTGCATTTCCTAATGGACAATTCTTCTTCTTGTGACCTGTTCTATTACACTTGAAACAAGTAGGAGGTTCGTTAGTATCCTTAAACTTAGAATTGAATTTTCCTTTGCGAAGAAATTTCTTGAATTTTCTAGTGAACATGGCCATTTCTTCTTCATCTTCTGAATCGGACATGGCCTTGAAAGCAAGAGTCTTCTTCTTGGCTTGTTAAGGTTCTAGATCCTTCTTGCATTCTTTCAATTGTAATTCATATGCCATTAGATTTCCCACAAGATTCTCAAGAGAGAATTGTGTTAAATTGTTTGCTTCTTCTATAGCAGTGGTCTTCTTCTCCCATTCGGGGGGTTAGGGCACGAAGAACCTTCCTCACCATTTCTGCATGTGAATACGTCTTTCCAAGAGCCACAAGAGATTTTGTGATGTCGGTGAATCTAGTTATCATGTCCGACACATATTCATTCTCCTTCATGCGGAACATCTCAAACCTGTGAACAAGAACAGAGATTTTAGATTCTTTGACCTTATTTGTACCTTCATGTGTTACCTCAACGGTATGCCATATTTGATGAGCCGTTGTTGCGTTTGACACACGATTGAACTCTTCTTTGGTAAGTGCACAAAAGAGAGCATTCATCGCCTTTGCATTGTTCATGGAGTTGCTCTTCATGTAATCGTTCCATTGTGCATAGGGAATTGTAGGTACGGTATATTCTGTCACGGTCATGTTCCAAATCTCATAGTTGATCGACTGTAGGTAGATCTTCATTCTACACTTCAAATAATTGTAGTTTGTTCCATCAAAGAAAGGTGGCCTTTGTGTGGATTGGCCTTCATGATATTGACTTATATTTGAAGTAAATGCCATTGCACTCAACCAGGCTCTAATACCAAGTGTTGGATCCTGTATGTAAGGCAAATAACACTAAAGGGGGGAGGGGGGTGAATAGTGTTGTATAAAAATTAAACAATAAATTGAATTTTTTGCACTGTTAAGTTGACTGGATAAGGAAGGCAGTCGACTAAAGCGTCAAATAAGAAGAGTAATTTAACTGAAGATTAATAAGTCTGTTAAGTCGACTTAGAGAGCAATGCAGTCGCCTTACCAGACTCGATTTACAATAAACTTAGAGAAAGTAAAAAATGCAAGTTTAGAGAATAAAACCACAGATAAGGCTGTAAATCGGACCGGACGGGATCGGACAACCATATGTTCAAGCTCGGGCCGAAATTCTACTCGGACAGGCTTATGTCCGGCTCGGTCTAGGTCGGAATTATTTGTATAGTCCGGACTCAGTTCGATAAAGCATCAGACCGCAATAATACTCGGACAGACTTATGTCAGGCTCGAGCTCGGTAAAGAATCGGACCTAATAATTTGTTCGAGTTCGGTTCGTATAACAGTTCCGACGGTCCACGGTCGGACCATTTCTCGAGCCGGACTCGGACGGATGACGGACCGTCCTGTTTATTTTACACCCCTAACCACAAAGAATTAACACTGCAAACACCATGATGTATCCTGGTTCGGTCCTCCCGACCTACATCCAGTTCCCAAGCAACCCACTTGAGATTTTTCACTATTCTTGAAAAAATACAAAAATACTCTACGACCTTTGACAACAACTATGTCAAATTCGTAGACCTCTCTCACCACTAGAGAGAGCAAAACCCACTCTACAACCTCGAGTGAAACCGACTCTATACCAAGTGTAGTACCCCGTATTTTTAAATACTATTTTTGAGATTTGAAAATGAATTAAAATAATTTTCTGGAGATTTAATAAATATTTTCTAGAGATTTATCTTTTTACACGTGCAAATATTTTTGGTGTAAATATCTAATTTTATATTTTAAATAAATTTTCCTACTTATAATAGAGTATATTCTAAATTTTGGGATTTTTCTGAATAAAGAAACTATTTTTATAAATATCTCGAAGGAGAGGGGCTTTTATGTAAAAAGCCATTTGGATCTCAGATAAATAATGAAAATTCGTTTTTACTGATTTTTGGTCCTTCCATGGTCATCATTGAAATTAAAATATATTTAAATTTTATTTAGAGTCGATTTGGTAAAGATTTAAACAAATATGGTGTTTTTACAAATATGAAATTTATGTTGGATCTTGTGCAAATATTTTTCTGGAAGGTAAAAGTCAGATATTTTAATTGGAAAATATAATATGTACTATTAGATATTATTTCTGAATTTTTTGGATTTTTACGAATATTTTATGATGTATTTGCAAATATTACAAAAAGAATGACTTTTGTGCAAAATTGCCACCCTGAGTCAAATTCAAATTTTCTCTATTTCTGGGCTGTGCTGGATTGCTAGAAAACTCAGTGGTAAAAGGATTTGATTTGGTTTTAATTTATTTAACTTATTTTAACTACTTTATAAAGAAATGTTTATATATGTAAAGTTATATTTTGAAAGGATTATTTTGCAAATGTGTTTCAAACCCTAATTCTTCATTTCCGGCCTGTATAAAAGTGGAGTGCATCCGTCTTTCACTGCACAACACAAGTTTTATTATTTTTATTTTTCTTGGAGATTGAAAGAAAAGATCTTGGATTTCGCAAAGAAGGGTTTTGCTTATTCGATTGGATTCTTCATTTGAGGTGAGTGATGTAAATTGTTTTGTTTTTTGTTTTATGTATATGAGTGACATGTTTGTTTTTCTTTTATTTTGTGTATGTTGTATGTGAGTAATGTAATTGATTGGTTGATTGTTTATATATGTGAGTGGTATAATTTGGTTGTTGATTTATGAATGTTTTGATTGATCTTGGATGTTGAACCTTATTGCTAGAAAGCATGTTTAGGGTTTGAGTATGACTATGAAAATAATGGATTGGATAGATGAAAAAAAATTGGATCTTGTGAAACCCTAGTGGTATGTGATTACAAATTTGATTATGGTTATGAGTTGTGGTAGAAATTCAGTTTTTGAGATATTTGAACGGAAGAGTTATGAATCAAGAGATCATGTCATGAAAAATTGAAATCTGAAAAATTAGTTGAGTTGAGGAAATGTATCCAAATTGGAGATTTTCTTTGAGATTGGTATTTACATGTTTTGGGATCTGAAAACGAACTATTTCAGTGATCGATAAATTTTTTAAGAGACTCTAATTTTGATTATATGCACATATTTATGTTTTTATTTTAAAGAAATTCATCAAAAAGCTATTTTATAAAATCAAGCGGTTTGATTGGTTTAAATGGATCCTTGCATATCCCATAAGTTGTATTTGATCATATCAGAAATATACTTTTTATAGATTTCATTTTTGTAAAGTAAAACTATGTATCGGTTGAATTGTGTACAACCAAAAGTATGCAGTCTGTAGGTCGACAGTCGACCGGTATGACTTCTCAGTCGACTGGCACGACCCGGCTGCTGTTTTCGATAGTTTTCTTGAAATTTTCTTCTGGACAGTCGACTGATGACTTTTACAGTCGACTGATACGACTCAGATTATTTTCTCGAAGTTATTGTAATTTTTACTCTGGACAGTCGACTGGTGACTTAGCAGTCGAATGCTACTACTTAGAATATATTTCCTTAAAATGTTGGATTTCGCTCTGGACAGTCGACTGGTGACTTTTACAGTCGACCGTCAATACTTAGATTTTATTTCTTAAAGATGTTGGTTTTTCACTCTGGATAGTCGACTGATGACCCTTTTACAGTCGACTGTTGCTGATATGTTCTTGAGTTATTCTGATGTTCTTTAAACAATTGATTCTTTAAATGTTTTTGGATTTATAACTTACTATTCTAAATATTATTCTTTCTACATAACATATGTTTTCAAGATATTTTATTGTTGGATTTGGATTATGGAATTTTATAAAGATTTGGGTTTTGTTGATTGGAGAGGTTTCTCCCTTTGATCATTTTGACGATGGATTAGTGAGTTTGGTCTTGTTGAGATCTCTAGGAGTTGAGTGGGAGTCCTGTGAACCGGCAAGTTGAGATTGTTGAGTTAGACCTGGGAGGTCTTGGTTTAGTTGTTGTTGAGTATTTAAGTCCGGCAGGATACACTAACTTTAGAGATGAGGATTTTGTGGTTTAATAATAATTAACTTAAGGACAGGCACCAGTGGGATGTGATGGAACTGGAAAATGTAAGTATAGGCTCATGGTTTGTTAGTCCAACAGATGCGTTCCAGGACTGTTTGTTGTTATGTCTCGAGAAGACATTTGTGTGTTCGCGTGTTGAGGGTATGCAGGCCTATTCACGGAGCATGCAGGGTGCATTCGCGTGTCGACGGTCGGCAGACCTATTCACGGAATGTACCTGGTGTATCTGCACGTCGAGGGCCTTGCAAGCCTATTCGTGGGATACACGGGTTTGGAAGATGATTCTCCGGTTGTTTTTGAGCTATCTTACATGATGCTTACGCGTCGAGGGCTGGGGTGCCTATTCGCGGAGTATTCTGGATCTTGTTTCCCATCACCGTAGTAGGATTAGTTGCATAGCGAGGGGTTATCCCTATAAAGTGGAGATCGTTAAGGGCTTGCACCGGACCTATGTACTATGGAATGTATAGAATCCGACAAGTACGCATTAGAGAGTCAACATATAGAGCTTGTGTTTTCTTGACTTAGTTTTATGTTTGTGTTTTCCTGTTTTTCCTACACTTGACACTTAGTCTAACTTCGCTTGTTGTTTTCATTCCATGATGTTTTCATGCTTTACTTCTCTGTTATTTCTCATTCATCATTCGTGTTATTAATACTTGTTGTTGATGACTCAGTGTTTTATGATTTAATTATGTTCCTTTGTTTTTATATCACTCACACCATTATGGCTGACCCCTTTAGTTTTGGGGGTTAGGGATCATCTCTAGCCTCATGTGTTACAGGTTGTTGCTTAGAGCTTGGGGTTTGGATGCTTGAGATAGTTTTGAGATAATAGAGCTTTTGTGTAAATTTTGTAAAAGAAGTGTTGTAAAGAAAAGAAAGTTTGTAATTCAAGGAGTTTTGTATTCCGTTGTGTTTGTAAATGATTGTTGTAATAAAAGTTCAAATAAAATTATCTGTGTTTTTGGGCTATGTGTACTATTACATTGAAGTTGATGCTGGGAATCGTGCCACGTATTTTCGAAGATATTATATTAGAAATTCGGGGCGCTACACCAAGAGTCCTCTCCAACCGAGAGGACCACTCTCACAACCCGAGAGTGAAACAACAACAAAAATGAGATTACAACAACCTAAAGCCTTGTATTTGATAGTGCTTTTTGTATAGTGGCTATAGGTCGACTTCTGACTTCAGTCTAGAATGAATTCAATGTTATACAAGACTGAAATCAGAGAACCAAGTCTTAAAAAAAGTATGTGCTTTGTAAACTTGTTCTCCTTTTTTTAAAAAGCAAAAATACTTGAATAAAAAAGTTAAGGAACCTTTTCCATATGAATTCTATACTCTATTTATAGAGTTAGAATCACTGGTTGAGAATCCATTCCACAAATTGCCATAAAACGACTATAAGAGTTTGAATTTGAAAAACAAGTTTAAAAATCAGAAAACTGTCAAAAACTGCTTGAACATGGGTTGCCATATGAGTCGACTGGTCAGAGCTTGAGTGAGTTCAGTCAGTTTCGTACTTTAACAGTCGACTGGTTCCAAGAGTAAGTCGACTGGTACTCAATCAGCTGAACTTATACAAGCTTTATTTTGACATTTTGATTTTGTAAAAGATTTTTTTTATTTAGGGAATGTGAGTGTGTGTGTGTGTGACAAGGTTTTTACAAGATTCTAAGACTCACAAATATTACAAACACAATTACAAGACATTTGTTCAAAGTAGCTAATCACTTGAAGCACTTGAAAGTCTTTGTCTTGAAACTTGAAAGCTCTTGAAGGCACTTAGTCTTGATCTTGAGTCTCGTGGCTTGATCTTGTCTTTTTGGCTTGGCCTTGCATTCTTCATCATTGTATTTGGCCTTGAATGCTTTACACACTGCAAAAGATGTGTAGGATAGAACAATTGTGTATTGTGTTGTAGCCATCAAAATCAAGAATCTACACCCTTTGTAATTCACTGTCGAGGGTCCCCCACAGTAATATGAGACATATCCACATATGTTCCATGTGCATGTCCACTGCCTTCAGCATGTTGTCTACTACTCTCGGGTTGTGCACTACTTTCAGGATGTCCGCTAAATCTGGGTTGCAGAAGAGAAACGCCTTCAATGCCCTTGAGCATATGGTCGACCATGTATTTCTAACTTTCATTGGAGGAACAACCAAGATTGACCATATGTTTACCGTGATGGGCACAATAGCGAGAAGCAAAATTCGTGCTGGTGCCATCGTGAACGGATGTATAGCTTTTTCTCATGACATCCCGGGTCCATATTCTTGTAATATATTGCTCCGGTAGTGTAGTGTGATGGATGAACCGCAAAACCGAAAAATATATTTGCGAGGAATGCCTATGAATTCAAATAAGAAACAACCACAAATAGCCATTTGACGGAGTTTGCAAAATTGAATCACCCTCCCCGGTTATGAATTTCCACAAAGCTTCATATGGAAAGTTGCACTATCCGGTGTGTAAATATTGGCAATGAAAGTCATATTATATGATAAGCTTGTCTATACTTCATCTTGAAATTTGTAGAAAATCTTCAAAGTGTAGATTCGCACAATTTGTTTATCCATAGTCCATTGAGTCTTCAATTTCGGTCTCTTATCACGATTACGATGATTTTCTTTAAGTTCATCATGTCTTCGCTTTGCTAAGACTCTATCAAAGATGTCGAAAAATTCATGTAAAAAGTACTTCTTTGGGGTATGATGCTTCAAGGAAGAATGCATAGACTCACTCCGTTGGCTACTCAACATGCCAGCCTAAAATGACTTTGTTGCATAGATGGGGGCCCATTTCTCACGAATTTCAAATAGATCGTTCAACCAATTGTTATTTTCAACTTATATTGCAAAAGCAATAATTTCCATTTCGCTTTGAAAACATTTATATTTTCGGAATTATAGATGATACTCTTAAAATCATCCCTAAACTTACCGACATCATTCGACATACGCACCTCCTGCGGTAACTTATCCAAAATATAGCAAATGCAATACCTATGCCGAGTCTTAGGAAAAATTGTCTTCAATGCAACACCGATCCCACAATCCTGGTCTGTCACGATGCCGAATGTAGCACGTTTCATTGCTCTTAGACACTTTTCAAAGAACCACACAACGGAAGAGATATTCTCATTTGGATTGAACCCACAACCTAAGAACGTCGATTGTCAATGATGATTGATTCCAACAAATTGAACACATTACATTCTATATCGGTTCGTGTTGTGTGTGGCATCATAGAAAAGCACATCACCAAATTTTTCATAATTCATCCTAGTAGTACCATCCACTCAAATACAATGAGACAACCGGCATTCAGGATCTACTTGAAAATCATAAAAAAATAAAGGATCCATCTGTTTTTTCAATTCGAAAAATTTAATGTGCATTTGCCGGTCGTGTCATTCAATAGCTTCCTTCGACCCTTTCTCAATATTGCTAGCATCTCTTTCGGTGAATCATATTTTATCATGATCTATACTAGCACTTTCAAAGAAAAGCATTTGTTTACACGTAGGAATACTAGCTTGGGAAAGTTGATCCATTATTTTTTAATCGAATTTCGACATACTACGATTTTAGGGCAACATGTGTCTTCTACCCGGGTGAAGTAAATTCGTGATTGTGTGGTTCATGAAATAAATAAAAAATCAATGTAATGCTTTCTTCATTTAGTTTTACATGAACAGAAGTTTTGCAAACCGTTCTAGAAGTTTTTAGAATCATCCAGCTGACTCGGTGATGCCCCAGCTTTGTTACATAGATGTGATTTATCCACTACATCGGTTTCCTTATATTTATTCACACCCTTGCGAATTTGGAAACCCGCACATCTACTATAACTAGTATAAAATTTCTCTGCTTTCTCTAAAGTATGAAACATCATACATATCTCTGGTTTGAGGTGCTCGTCAACTTGTGGCCTAGAATCACCTGCTTGTGTACACACAAAATTTTTGCCGGCAACAGAATTCCCTTTATCATTCTCCCTATCTAACATAAAAATTAATACAACAATTCCCAATACACTAATCAAATAGATTCTCAATACACTATTCATATATATAGATATGAAACAAGATATATGAGAAAGGTGCACAAACGAGATCCAAAAGTTTCGAAACTTTGTAAGTAGATCGGACTCACCACACACAGGCCAACAAAACTTGTAGAAGAGAGTTTCGACTCACAGTTTACAAGATACGACAATGTATCACTTTCACTAAGGAAAAAGAATGGAAAGTGATGTCTTGCCGTATCTTGCAAATCGTGAGTCAAACTCACTTTTACAAGTTGCATTGGCTTGCGTGTGGTGAGTCCGACCTACTCGCAAAGTTTCAAAATTTTTGGATGTCGTTTGTGCGGTTTTCTCACGTAACCGTACTCAAAACGTATCAAATTATACTTGTTGTTTGAGATACATAAGAAAAGCGCACAAATAGTATCCAAAAATTACGAAACTTTGTGAGTAGATCAGACTCACCACACACAAGCCAATGCAACTTGTAGAAGTGAGTTTCGACTTACGGTTTGCAAGATACGGCAATGTATCACTTTCATTCACGAAAAAGAATGGAAAAGTGATACACGACCGTATCTTGCAAACCATGAGTCAAAACTCACATCTAGAAGTTGTATTGTCTTGTGTGTAGTGAGTCCGACCTACTTGCAAAGTTTTGAAATTTTTGGATCATGTTTGTACAGTTTTACTACAATAGAACAATGAAAGTTGCATCTACATCTACAATTTGAGCAAACAACGACAACTACATCTAGAATTCTACCATCTACAATCATCAAAAAACAATATGCAAGTTACTACATCTACATAACTACACATCACAAAAATAAACTCAAAAATTTAAGAAAACAATTCAATCAACATAGCCATATCTACGAAGCTATAATAAAGTGATTATCTTACATAATGCGGGTATGTACAATGGAGATTGAGTGGCCAACAATGTGTGAATTAGGGTTTTGATTTGCTGATTTGATTTAGAAGATTGGAGGAGGAGGAGGTGCCGAGTTATAGGGCTTTGGGAAAGAGAGAACGGAGGAGGAGGCGCAGTGGCGGACGAAGGCGGAGAAGGGTTTGGGAGAGGTCTTGTAACCCTCGTTCCCGCCAATAAGTATTTTCCGTGTATTTTCTATATTTTGATTATTTATAAATTTATTTTGTGCTAAATTCATTTCAGATCTTTTATTAATGTGTTTTCTAATTTCGAATGATGGTATATTTTAACTTATTTTCTATTTCGATCGACTATTTATATTTGAGCCCAAATCAAATGTATTATCACCATTTGAATTATTTTAATAAATTTTTAAACCTAATTCCTATTTTGTTATATAATCTTATTATTATTAGTATTTGTTGCTGCTGATTTTGGTGTGTGAGCAAACAGATGAATTTGTGGATTTTTTTTGGAAACAATAAAAGCAAACCTGTTGACCTTCACCAACGTGTTGACTTGTTTCTCACTGCTGATGCGGACCTGCACAAAGTTCGATACACCGGGATGGATCCCGGCGATGAACCCTCCGACGCTCTTGTCAGTAATCATGAAGATTATAAAAGAGCTTTATGTAGAAAAAGATTGATTACCTTGTAACGGCAGGGGGAGATGGGTATTTATAGTCGCTTTCGAGATATGTTTCGAGATAAGGACAAATCTCTACTTCTCGGTGTGGATGGATAAGATCTAGAGTTTAAATTGTTCCATAGAGATAACTATGAATTTGAATTACTCTCTATCCATATGGGTTGGTTCGTAACGGGATGTTACCTATACCCAGTAGGACGGACCTGTTCCTGGGTTATTGGACTTTGAAGAAAGACCCAGTTCCCATTTCAGACCCGTTTGTAGGTGAAATTACTATTTTGTCCCTGAGAGCTTTAAGATTCATGCCCAATTTGAACCGTCCCGATTTGGTTCTATTTTTAGCCATATCACAAGCCCCCCACTCATGGAGACTGAGTTTTACAGTCTTTAAGGAGTAATTTTGTTTGTTTTCAATGGCTAATAAAATTTATCGGAGTTCTTAAGGGAGTTTGGATCTTACTCGAGGTGTAATGGTGCCAATCTGAGCTTGTAAAATGCCCAAAATTATCCTCAGATTTTTCTGGATTTTTTGTGATTTTTCCAAATTTTTCTGAGTTTTTTCGAAAATTTTTATTCAATTTCCGAATTTAAATACTTAATCTTCGAAAATATTAATTAATTATTCTAATTTAACAATTATATTTTTAGAAATTTAAAATTATTTTCCAAATTAATAATTATTTTTAGAATTTTGTAATTAATTTTTTTTAATTTTTAAATATTTTTTCGGATTTTTAAATAATTAATTCAATTAAATAAAGAAATAAATAAATTAAATATTACTTGGACACGTGGCGCAATCCTATGCGTTGATCACAATCAGAGGGCGCGCATCTCAAAGCAGACGTTTTTCTCCAATGTAAAGGTCGGTACCTCGGTAGCTCGGTACCGTTGCCGACCCACCAGACGCTGCCACGTGCCGGTCAACGTTGACCGCCACATGGCTTTTTTTTTGTTTTTTGTTTTTTTTTTCTTTCGCCCTCCTTCTTCTTCTAGGTCTCTTCGGCTCCTTCATCCCCTTCCTTCGGCGCCATTTCAACGACGAGAGAAGCTCGATCGTCTACGCCTTCGACCCCGACCATACCTCCGACTATGGCTCCCACATGGAGTCATACAACGAGGGCGTCACCGAAGCTCGACTGCGGAAGAGCTCGGCAAGTGGAGGCGAGGTCGACGGCGGAGGTGGGGAGCTCGACTGTGGAGTCGAGTTGGAGACGAGGAGCTCGACGCTCATGGCGAGGAGGAGTTGGGTTCGGAGCTTCGACGAAGACGGAGGAGCTCGACGTCGATGAAGGAGTAAAGGTAGAGCTCGACGAGGAGCTCGGCGAGGATGAAAGAGACCTCGGAGACAGTGGAGTTTTGGAGCTTTGGAGCTCGGTGATGGAAGCTCGGCGATAACAGGGGAGGAGCTTCGAAAAGGGAAGCTCGGAGCTTGTTGATGGAGTTGGGCGAGCTAGGCGATGATGGAGCTCGGTGGATGGGAGCTTCGTGTTCGGGGATGGAGGTCGATAGCTTCGAAGGAGAAGTTGGGTTTTTCTTTTTTGGATTTTTGGCGGGAAAATATGAAAAAGAAGAGGGTTGACGGGTTTGGGCCTATAACGAGTTCAAACCCGACCCGTTAACCCTTTTCTTTTTTTTTGTTTTGTTTGTTGGGCGAGTCCGAGCCGTTGATCGTGATTAAGCACGACTTTTGAGGCAGAATTTTTCTCCAATTTGCAGCTCGGAGCATAATTCCGAGCTACGTAACACGATCTGGGCCTCTTGATGAAGATCTGGCACGAATCGTGAGGCGGTAGTTTTTGCCAATTCACAGCTCGGTAGCTCGATAGCTCGGATTCAGATCCGAGCTACGTGGCACGATCTGTACCTCTTGATGAAGATCTGGCATGAATTGTGAGGCAGTAGTTTTGCCAATTTGCAGCTCGGTAGCTCGTTAGCTCGAATTTCAGATCCAAGCTACATGGCACAATCTGGAACTGTTGATGAAGATCTGGCACGAATCATGAGGTGGTAGTTTTTGCCAATTCGCAGCTCGGTAGCTCAGATTTCATATCCGAGCTACGTGGCACGATCTGGACCTCTTGATGAAGATCTGGCACGAATCGTGAGGAGGTAGTTTTTGCCAATTCGCAGCTTGGTAGCTCAGATTTCAGATCCGAGCTATGGGGCGAGATCAGAGCTGTCGATGAGGATCAAGCATGCATTTTGAGGGGATGATTTTTCCCATTTTCACGCTCGGTGTAGCTGTGTTGTGACCTACTTTTCCGGTGCTATGGAGGTCCGATCGGGGCGTGTAACCCCTCGTTTCGAAGCTGACTCAAAGATCTACAACTTTTCTTTGGAGGCCAGTTGAGGAATCACCCGTATTTATGGTCAGAATAGGCCCGCAATATCTTCGTTTCTATCGAGAAGTGCTTCGGTCTCCAGAATCTTCGAAGAGGAGCTCCACTCCTGTGGGCTAAGAAGATGAGCTAGGGAGATCCTCGTAAGACCCATGGGAGGATCCGTTCTTGGAGGCATGTTCGAGGAGCAAATCTAGGGGAGAGTTTGATCTCCGAGCTCATTGAGAAGAAGGCCGCTCGTGAGGCGAGCGGAGTGAAGAGCATCACTAGGCTCTAGGAGAGAGTCATTTGGGAGATGAGTTTGAGGAGCAACTCAAGGGGAGAGTTTTGAGCTCCGAACTCGTTTATAAGAGGACCACTAGGGAGGCGAGTGGGACAAAGAATCATCTCCAGGATCTAGGAGAGAGCCGTTCGGGAGATGAGTTTGAAGAGCCTCTTTAAGGAGAGTTTTGAGCTCCGAACTCGTTTAGAAGAGGACAACTCGGGAGGCGAGTGGGATGAAGAATCATCTCCAGGCTCTAGGGAAAAGTTTTGAGCTCCGAACTCGTTTAGAAGAGGACCACTCGGGAGGCGAGTGGGACGAAGAATCATCTCCAGGCTCTAGGAGAGAGCAATTCGGGAGACGAGTTCGAGGAGCAACTCTAGGGGAGAGTTTTGAGCTCCGAACTCGTTTAGAAGAGGACCACTCGGGAGGTGAGTAGGACGAAGAATCATCTTCAGGCTCTAGGAGAGAGCAATTCGAGAGACGAGTTCGAGGAGCAACTCTAGGGGAGAGTTTGAGCTCCGAACTTGTTATTTAAATGAGTTTCAACAGTTTTGGGAGAAATTCCGAATGGTGAGGTACTTTTTACTCGCTCGTTCGCAAGTAGATAAAGTGACATCGAACCAAGTGTTGGACTCCGAACTTGTCGTTTGAGGGGATTAACGAGTTGCAAGAGCAATTCCGAATAGTGAGCTGCTCCGCACTTGCTTGTTGCAAGCGACTAAAGCAGCATCGAACCAAGTGTTGGACTCCAAACTTATTTTTTGAGCTTAGTAAGTTGTGGGAGTAGCTCTGTAGGACAAGCTGGACTCTGAACTTACCATTTAGCGAGTCGTAGATGTGACTCGGAGAGATAGAAATGAGGCAAACACAATAATTTTCAATAGATAAAAGCTAAGTTTTATTGAAACATACTCAGTGGTCGCTTCAATGGGGCGAGCCATTATTACATGCTTTTGGCCGTGTTAGAAGCATCGGCCTTTTTGAAACTGAAAACCTACTTCTACGATAGGGTGAAGGCCTTTTGGGAGAAGTTTAGTTCTCCCCCATTGGACCTCCTTGGATCCTCCTTGGATAAGGTGGAGGACGGACGCAGGTTCAGAATCTTGGAACTGGGCGGACCCCTCTGTTCGCTTGTAGGCTCCTTGGGGTAGAAGGTCGGCCCCGTTTCTTTGGATGAACTTGGCCAGGTGTTCCCGTTGTATGAGCTCTTCTATATCCTCTTTGAGAGTCCGAAAATCATCCGTGTCGTGGCCGTGGTCCCTATGAAAGTGGCACCACTTATCCATGTTTCTTTTCTTGCCAGGGATATTCATTCAGGGGGAGCGCAGAGTAGCCCTTCCTTGTTCACCTCCATAAGAACTGCTGATACACTAGCATTGAGGGGGGGTGAACTTCTCAAAACGAGGAGCTGGGTGGCATTGGCCATTATCATCCCTCTGGAATTTCTGGGACCCTTCTTCGCTCATATTCTTCCGTTTGTTCCCGGAGGACGATTCCTCAAGAGTAGGGGGGTTGAGAGCCTCTTTCACTCGGATGTACTTCACACTCCTAAGAAGGAGTTCTAAGAAGTCCCGGTGAGGCTTCTTGGCAAGGGATGCCTTGAGGTCGGCGTTAGTGACGTTGTGCCCGAATGCCGTCGAGGCTATTGATTGGTTGAGGGAGGTAATAGACTGGGCTTCGGCGGTGAAGGGCCGAACGTAATCTCTTAGGCGTTCACCCTTTCTTTGGCTGAGGGTCATCAAAGATGTACTTGTTTTCTCGGCCCAGCGACTACTCACGAAATGAGTAAGGAAGAGACCTCCGAGCTGATCGAAGGAGAAGATGGAGGTCGGGGGGAGTCGAGAGTACCATTCTCTTGCAGGCCCCTTCAGCGTGGCAAGGAAGGTTTTGCAAAAGAGCGCATCCAAAGCCTGGTGGATCATCATAAGAGTTTTAAAACTCTCGATGTGGTCGGCGGGGTCCGACTCCCCGTTGTATGACTCAAACTTAGGGGTGCTTGATGTTTTCCGAGACCGGGACTTCCATGATGGCCCGGGAGAACGGTGGCCTGCTTGGGCGGAAATTCCTTGCTCGTTATTCCTTTTTTCTGTCAAGTCGGCCAAGGCGCCTCTCCATCTCGTGGAGACGGCGGTAGACCGAGTCTTTCCTTCAGTCATATCTTGCCAAGCCCCGAAACTTTT
Organism: Hemerocallis citrina; assembly: GCA_017893485.1. Taxonomy (NCBI): domain Eukaryota; kingdom Viridiplantae; phylum Streptophyta; class Magnoliopsida; order Asparagales; family Asphodelaceae; genus Hemerocallis; species Hemerocallis citrina. The sequence goes on along the minus strand of JACEHZ010000109.1, from coordinate 39,183 downwards.
TCTCATGTGAAAGAGGACTGGGAGTGCGGTGGTGATGGCTTGGGGCAAGTTGAGGACTAGGTGCCCGTTGCTCGTGGTTGGGAGCAACATTGAGGGCCCGCACTACGACTTCTTGAAAATCCTGGAACTCCGCCCTTGTGACTAGTGCCCTTTCAGCTTGGCAGTCCCTAGGTGTGGCTCGGCTTACTAGAGTATGACTTTTCCGCCGACGACGTGGAGGGGACTCTCTTCACCACCTCGGGGGAGGAAATCTTCTGGTCCTCGATCTGCGGGGGGAGGGGGGGGGGGGGGAGGGGTCCGGACTCTTGAGACCCCTGGGTGCTCAGGTTGATGGACTCCCCCAAGGGCTCACCATCCATTCAGGCGAGTTCGGAGGTCAACCTCCTTTTGGCGGTTGACAAACACTTGACGGAGATCCTGCTCGGGAGGGCTTTGAGAAGCCATAGAGTCAACTGATGGATTGTTGACCGCAACATGGTCATGAAGAGGATGTTACTTTGGACGACTCCGACGAGAGCCCCCCTGGGCAGCCCCCTGAGACCTTGGAGGGGCCTGTTAAGGAGGATGCTGTTGAGGAAGAACATTTTGAACCGGAGGAGGAGGAGGAGGAGGAGGAGGAAGAAGAAGAGGAGTGGCTCTTCGGTTGGAGACCACTGCCTTCCCCTTCTCTTTCGGATGCATGGCTTGAAACTACTCTCGCTGATGAAGTTAGGTTGGATTGCTTTTTCGTTTCCCACAGACGGCACCAATCTGTTGCTGCTGATTTTGGTGTGGGAGCATACAGATGAATTTGTGGATTCTTTTGGAAACAATAAAAGCAAACCTGTTGACCTTCACCAACCTATTGACTTTTTCTCGCTGCTGTCGCGTACCTGCACAAAGTTTGACGCACCGGGATGGATCCCGACGACGAACCCTCCGATGCTCTTGTCAGTAATCAGGAAGATTATGAAAGAGCTTTATGTAGAAAAGATTGATTACCTTGTAACGTAGGGGGAGAGGGGTATTTATAGTCGCCTTCGGGATCCGTTTCAAGATAAGGACAAATCTCTACTTCCCGGTGTGGATGGATAAGATATAAAGTTTAAATCGTTTCATAAAGATAACTATGAATTTGAATTACTCTCTATCCATCTGGGTTGGTTTGTAACGGATTGTTACCCATACCAAGTAGGACGGATCCGTTCCTGGGTTATTTGACTTTGAAGAAAGACCCAGTTCCCATTTCAGACCCGTTTGTAGGTGAAGTTACCGTTTTGCCTCTGAGAGCTTTAAGATTCGTGCCCGATTTGAATGGTCCCGATTTGGTTATATTTTTAGCCATATCATTATTATTATTATTATTGTTGTTGTTGTTAATTTTGATTGTTTATTTATTAAAATTCATTTTTGTTATTTATTATTGTGAAAGCCTATTGATCCTAATCTATATTTTATTATCATTGGAGTATGAATTTTATGTATACTATTTGATTTAATTAATTAATGTGTCCTACTATATTGCTATCTATTATATTTTAACCAATTAGATCCAATCTTATTTATTTTGTGAATCCATATATTATATTGTATTTATTTAGTACTTGAGTTTTAATTTAATGCATATTATTTGATTTAATTGTTATATTATATTACTATTTATTTATTTGTTCAATTTTTAATCAAAATCCTATTCTTTTCCCTTATTGAATTTAAACCCTAAACCCTATTGCCTATTTTCTCTTTGGATCCTAATCCGCAACCCGCTAACCCATGACCCAAACCCACTATCTTAATCTCCCTATAAATACCAACTTAAACCCTAATCTCCATTAACCTAATAACCCTTATATACCCTCAGCCGCCTTTACCCCCAACCCTTCACTATTGAAACCCAACCCCATCACTGTGCTTCCCCTACCTCCCCCCTATCTGTAACACCCCGAATTCCATTTACATATAATTCGTAGTACAACATAATCTTTTACTTCAATTCGTACAATTTTACAAGGAAATTAAAAATATTCATTATGCACATTGTTTGTTTCAGAATTACACAGAGGAAGTTAATTAAAATAGAACATGAAATACAACTCTAACATCAACAGCTTTAATCATGAATATAATCTTTATCATCAACCGTTTTTAAGTCTTTACCAATCCAATCAAGCATTGTACTGAAAATCTATGGGCACGTCAGTTGCTTACAACCGACGCAATGTTATAAAACAATGATCCTCGCTGTGCCGTAATATAACGATTCTCTTACTTTAACAATCACACACTTGAATGCATTGAAGAGTGACTATCCTAAACATGTCAGTGTATGATATGACTTAATGCCTAATGCAGATGTTATACTACAATGACACAAATGCATACTTGTTCGGATTCTATGCACCACATCCTACATAGGTCCGAGGGCAAGCACCTACGTACTCCACATTAAAGGGTTTAACCTCGCCATAAAAAAACTACTCGGTAACAAATCAAGTTTTAGACATTCCACGAGTACAAATTCCAGCCCCGGAGTCCACCGTCAAACTTATATATAAATCCTCGTTGTGCGAACATCCCACAAGTGTCTCTCTAGCCCCGATATACGCATATACACTAGAGAACGACCTCCCATCCGCCCGACTATTCATGATCCTGGAATCCACCGTCAAATCAATCATATCCCCGGATTTAATTAAGGTTTGTTTCCATCGCAAGCAACCACAGTCCCGGAGTCCACCGTCAAATTGTGTCTATAGTCCTGGAGTCCACCATCAGACTATATAGAGGCAACCCACTTACGTTTGCCCAAGTTTTATTACATCTCCCCTAAGTGCCTATTCTTAAGTTTAAACATGAAAAATTATACCACCAGAGCTAGCTTACCCTCCTACTGGTCTTATGAAAAAATACCGAGAACAATAGCCCATATTGGCCACTTCTCAAATCAATTATTCATTTTCAACACTTACCGGTACCTGGGTGTCACTATGCCTCTAAAATCAACATCTGTTCATGTTTAACATTATGGGGTACGCATACCCATATAATTCATATTCTCAATTTCATGTATTCATATTTGGTTCAAATTCTTTCAGTCATTCTCATTTACTAATCATGAAGTAAACACTTCCTGGTTGATCACAAAACCAACAATTTATTACCAAGTCCCTTTGATTAACAAAACTCATTTTCACATATATTTATATATTCAAAATACAAAGTTCATTTTGATCAATAAAACTCCTTTTATATTCAATCATATTTTAATTACAAATCTCAATTCTATTCAAAAGATAGATTAATTATTCCCATAGAATATTCTACTATAACTTTGTATTTAAAAACACTTAGAATCATGCTCAATTACTTCATCTAGATTCTTTTGCAAAGTAGTAAGTTTAAAACCAGAAAACTGCAGTTCGTGCTTCCTGTAATAATCATAGAAAATTATATACTTCACGAAACTTTGTGTTTTGTAGATCAAAATAAAGATATACAAGTCAACTAAAATTTCTTAGTTATAAGTTTCTCCAAAATATTGTACTTTTAACCTAAATTCTTTGAAATCTAAAGTAGGGTTGAAATATTGAAATACTGCTAATTGTACAGTCTTGTAAAATTCATTATAAATTCAGTTCTTTGTGAAAATTTGATTTCTTAGACTTTACAGAAAGTTTAACGAGTCTACTACAAGTTCTTAGTTCTGACGTTTCTCAAATTACTTCAATTACGATGCTGAAATGATCAAAAACTGAAATATGTACAAATTTCCAGCAACTAGTCGAATGCCAACCAATCCTAAGTTTAGATTTTATTAAAATAGTAAATGACCTCCAAATCTTATAAAATTTTAAAGGGATGTTCCTGACATATACAAGATCCTTAAATAAAAGTTTTAGTTCTAGATTCCAACTATTTTATTAAACATGATTTTCTGAAGTGCAACTAATATTAAAAACAACAACTTTCTTTGCATGAATTAGCAACTTTGTGTACAAATTTATATCCAATTCATTTAATCTAATCATGATGTATTACCATGCATCCAAACAACATCATTTCAACTTATCTACATGACAATCTTTTAACTGGCATGCATTTTCTTTCATAATCATATCTATTAAACATTCTAAATAACATCATCACAAAATTAACCACAACTCATATGTATAAATAATGTTATACATCAATTATCCTACACATGTATGCTACTATATTTTACAAAGTTCAAGAAGTCACCCACCTTATAGTTGCAAAAGAAATAGGAACTCCTAGCTTCAACAAGAATGAGACTTCCTTCTCCTCCTTAGCAAGCACCGAAAGCTCTCATTCCTCCAAGCAAGAACTCAAGCCACTGTTTCTTTCTTTTCTCTCTTTCTTTTATTCTCTTCTGTTTTTTGGTGCAATGTTTATGAAGTAAGATGTGGTATTTATAGGGCTAAATGGGTGAATGTAGAGACACTCATAACCTAAAAATAAAGACCCATTAACCAAAATAAATATCTACTCATAATTACTACCACAAACTCCCATCTCTTCCCCTTCATATGCATGTCCAAAATCCTTTGAATTTCCCACATGTGCACACTTCTCATTATTTTGTTTATAGTTGAAATGTATATATTTGTTACATGACAAGTGTGGTGATAATGTCAAAAGTGTATTTAATATTGAATTATATCATGAGCTTTTATTTTGCAATTAGTTTTTTTTTTGCTTTTAGAATAGATTAGGGCATATGGATTTTGAAATCAAAATAAATAACTTAAATAAAAATGAGAATAGATATGCATAATTCTTAGAAAATTTTTATGGATTAAATTGCTTAAAATTTGCTCGTGCGATGTACGTGCCAAATATTTAAAATTAATTTGAGAGAACGAAAAGAAGTCAAAATACAAAACATTTATATGTAATAATGTTACGAATATTTCACGTAACGAAAAATATACGTAATTGACATGTGTATCGAAAACACGTGCAGTTTACGTAAAAACACAAAGATTAAAATTAATATTCGAGTTGGCTAAAAATGGGATAACAATGAATTTTGAGATAACCAAAAACATATAAATAATAAGAATATGACATTTATATAAAAATATGATACAGATATTGTTCATAACGATACAAAATACACGTGCGTAACACCTGAGGGCAAAATTATCATTACTCAATTTTGCGGGGTGTTACACTCTCCCCCCCTTAGAACAGTTCTGTCCTCAAAACTTACTAGGGAAAAAGTTGTAATTGTACACACAAAGAAAAATCTCATTATTGGATATAGAAAAATTGTAAATATTAAGAAAATAAATGTAGTATAGGAATATGTAATGTGGAAAAATGAGGTAAACTTATATAAGAAAACTATACGTATCAAATCATTCGATGTCTTTCATTGGTAAAATTTATAAGAACGGAACAAGAAAAACTAGAAAAATCACATAAGAAAAGAAACTTGATCATGAGAGATAGTATCGATTGAAATAAATTTTCATACAAAAAATATTATTAGGTAAAGTATTAGATGAAAAGGAAAATAAAAATTGAGTCACTAATTGTAACACCCTAGATTTTTTAAATAATGTTTTTAAGGTGTATAAATGAATTAAAATGATTTTGGTGATTTAATATACCATTTTTCTGAAAATTATCTTTTACACGTGCAAAACACGTGCAAATATTTTCTTGAAAGTTCAAATTCAGAAATTATTTTGGGAAAACCTATTATTTATTATTAGTATTATTTATGAATTTTCTGTATTTTGTCTGATATTTATTTGGCATATTTGCAAATATTACAAAAAGATGGACTTTTGTGCAAAATTACCACTTAGAGTGAAAACTCCAGATTTTCAGATTTTTGGGCTGAGCAAGATGGCTAGCCAACTCAGAGGTAATTTTTTTTAACAGATTTGGTTTATTTTGCAAATTTCTTAAAGAAGGGTCTTTTTGCAAAATTGTCACCAGCTAAGAGGCAAAAATTACAAATTTCTTTTCTGGATTTAAAACCAGTGCCGGCCAGTATTAGGTTGGTTGTTTTTGTTTTTAAAAATTTAAATTGAATTGGTTTATCTAATTTCCAAGTATAAGGATTCATATATGTAAAGATATATTCAAAAGGGATATTTTGCAAAACCTATTCAAAACCCTATTTACCCTAATTTCTGGCCTAATATAAAGAGAGTGCAGCCGTCTCTTCGCTGCATTACACACAGAATTTTCTTTATTATTGATTTCTTGGATTTTCGAAGCGAGGATCTTAGTTTTCTTGCGAAATAAAGGACTTTTATTATTTTCTTATTATTTTGGTTGATTCTTCAATAAGGTGAGTGACATGTTTGATTTCTTATTGTTCTATGCATGTTATATGTGATGATGTGTCAATTAGAAAGCATGTTAGGGATTGTATAATGATATAATGAATATTAATGAATCTTGATGAATAAAGATTGAATCTTTTCATGAAAACTATGTTATTGATGATTAAAACTCTATATAGATGACTTGAGATTGTTAAAAACCTAATAGAAATCATAGGTATGTTGTTTTCTTTCGTAATATTGCTGATTTGAACATATACTATGAATTGTATGATGAATGTTGCATGAAAGTGAACAAAATTGAGTTCTTTATTGTGTGTATATACCCATGTTCTGTTTCGATACTTTGATGAAGTAAAACTTGATTATTCACATGTTATAATTGTACATATTCATGGGTATAATGATGTGAGTAGTGGTGTATGTGTTTAATCAATTACAAGAAGGGTTTTGGATCAAAAGAGATCAAGTTTTTAAGGGGTGGAGTTGTTATTTTAATTCGGGTCTGATAATGTATGGCCAGAAGTTTGATTTTTGAGTTTTATTATGTTTTTGATTGGATCTTTAGTTTTCTTGATCCTGAGATTGATTAGGATAATATATTACCTATATACGATGCTTTCTTGAAGCTTTAACTGATTTAAACACACACATGTATATATACATATGTCCTGTTTTGAAGAATTTGTCGAAAATTGCTCTTTTATGAATTTGATGAAGTTTTGATTTTTTTTAATAAAATCCAGTATTTTAACCAAGTTGTATTTGATCATCTCAGGAATTTTTTTTTACAAATTTATGATTTTACAAAGATTAAACAAAGTATCAGTTAAAATGTGCACGAAATTCAAAGTTGTGTTTTCTTGACATGTCAGTCGACCAGTTCCATTTTGAACTAAAATGTGCGGTTGACCGTCATTTGAAAAATTAAATTTTCTGGGATTGTGCAGTCGACCGTCGTTATTTTGAACTGTTTTGACAGTCGACCGACACCTGTTGTCTGTGTTGTTTTGCTGAGTTTTCTGTTGATTTCTTGAACGATTATTTCTTCGATATTATGGATTATTGACCTACTGTTTTAGATGATGTTTTTCTATAGATTATAGTACTTTACAGAAAGTTATATTTTGATTTTAATAGAATTTGAATTGTATTTCTATAACTTTATAAAGTGAAGTATATATGGTTTTTGAAGAAATTGATGTTTTGTGACTTTCTACGACTTAAAAATATGATTCTCAGTTATTTAATGGATTTAATACTTTATTTCAATTCTGGAATTTGGGAGTATACTGAATGAATTTGGTTTTGTTGATTAAATAAGTTTTCATTGATATAAACATTTTGAGATTTGGAATTAAGAGTTTTATTGAAAGTTTTGGTGTTGATATTCGATTTGTGAGTCTCTAGGAGTTGAGTGGGATTCCTGTGAACCGACAAATGAGATTTTGTGGATTTTGACCAGTTGGGTCTTGGGGCTGTTGTTGTGAAATTAACTCCGTCATGATACACTAACTCTAGAGAGGGGGGAATTTGTGTTTTAATAATAATCGGCTTAAAGACAAGCATTAATGGAGATGTGATAGAAATTAGGAAACGTAAGTATATGCTCTAGGGGTCTAGTCCAACGAATGCGTTCCAAGACTGTGTGTTGTTCTGCCTCGAGAGGGAATTTGGTATGTTGGCGTATCGAGGGTCTGCAGGCCTATTCATAGAGCATACAGGTCCATTCGCGTGTAGAGGGTCGGCTGACCTATTCAAGGGATGTACTAGTGTATCTGCACGTCAAGGATTTCACAAACCTATTCGTGGGGTACACGTCAAGGAGGTGATTCTTCCTGGGGGTCAGAGCTATTCTTACATGATGCTTGCGCGTCGAGGATAGGGATGCCTAATCGAGAAGTATTCTGGATCTTGTTTCTATCACCGTAGTTGGATTAGTTGCATAACGAGATATCTAACCCTATAAAGTGGAGAATGATAAGGGCTTGCACCGGACCTATGTAGTATGGAATGCATAGAATCCGACAAGTATGCATTAGAGAGTCATCATATTGCATTTGTGTTTTCCTGACTTGGTTTTATACATGTATGTTTTCTATTTTTCTATACTTGACACTTAGTCTAGTTTCACTTGATGTTTTCATGTTTTATTTATTGTTATTTCATATTTCATTTGAAACTACCGTTGGTATGTGTTGTTTATGACTTTATTCTTTACGTTTTATTTATATTTTACTTCTTTTGATGTCACTCACACCGTTATGGCCGACTCCTGTAGTTTTGGGGTTAGGGTTATCTCTAGCCTCATGTTTTACAGGTAGGTACCTATAGCATGAGATTTGGACGCATGTGGTAGAATGATAATGTGGCTTATGTAAATTTTAAAAGAATGTGTTGTAAAGAAAGAATTGTAATTCAAGGTGTTTAATTTTCCGCTGTGTTTTGTAAAGAATTGACGTAATAAAAGTTGAAAAATTATTCTGTGTTTTTGCTATGTTTACTATTACATTGAGGTAGATGCTGGGAATTGTGCCAAGTATTTCTGAGATATTATATTGGAAATTCGGGGCGCTACACTAATTGTGAAATAGTTTAGAAAATATCGCAATTTTGAAGAATAAATAGAAACATAGTCAATGGAGAATTTATTAAAATTTATCAAAGAAATAAGCGAAGAATGATTAAAAAATCGCAAACTGAATTAGTACTATATATTACGAGATAAAGATTGAATTTTAAGAGAAAAACTATTGGATAAAAGTTTGAAAAATACACGAGCATGAAATTTAGTTAAAAGAGTAGACAATATAAGATAAAAATAATTATGTATAACAAGTTAATATCATAAAATAATTTGTAAAGTAATACAATAATTATATATACGATTTTAAAGATATAGAATACTGGTTGGTATATATCAAAGGGAAAAAGGGGTATGAGCAACTTTCTCATTTAGTAAATAAGCAATTGATGATATGGCATACATGTGATTGGAAAATTATTAAAAGAGTTAGTTGTCCAATGTATCACATGCAGGCCACATAATCAATTGCTCATTTACTAAATGAGCAAGTTGCTCATATCCCTTTTACCCTATATCAAAATACTTTCAAATTGTCAAGTAGAGCAAGGAAAATCGGCATACAAAATTATATACGTACATAGGCGTAAAAATTATAGGGTGAAACAAATAGTATTATGATACGAAAATTATAAATGGGTTGTAGAAGTAAAACAAGACATCATAGTAGAAATATAATAACATACTATTGAAATAATACAAAAACTAATTATATAGAAATAAATTATGAATCTTAAACAAAGTATAAATAATAAGATAATTAATTTAATGTTAAGTTGTAAAATATTATAAAATAGTATAAACTAGTACAAAATGGATTAGTGGTAAGTAAATATTATAGAAAACAAAGGAGTGGTTATCAAATTAGAAAATTTCTTTCTGTTGTAGGTTCGCCTCGTTGGTGTCCAACTGCAGGCTTGCCTCCTTGATCTCAAGTTGCAGAATTGCCTCTACGGCATCCGATTGCAGTTTGCCTTTTGAACTTTCGGTTGCAGACTTTTCCTCCCCGATGTTCAGTTACAGTTTGCCTCCAATGATGTTTTGTTGCAGATTTGCCCTTTCGACATCAGGTTGCACCAAAACGAAAGATGGGAAGATGTAATCTTCCATATGTACTTGGATATTGGATGTTTAATAAAGTATGATGTTACATTTTGAAATCGGTTGTATTAAAATAGAAGTAAAAGTTGAGATAGTAAGAGTAGAAAATTACAACAATAAAATATTAAAATAAAATGATAGATTTTAAATATCGAATATAAGCTATATCACAAAATAGTATGAGGAGTATTTATAATGTGTAGAAACATGCCACATCTATATAAGTAAAACATTATATAAATATACGGAAATGAATAAGACGAGGTAAAATAATGGAAAAATATAGTATCGTGAAATCAAAGTATTTGTAAAGTGAATGTAAACATACAAAATTCAAAATTCAAAATCTAATAGAAATAATAACAAAGGAAAATGATAGTCTTAAAAATAATTAAATAAGTTATAGTTCAAAACTTAATAGAATATGTCAGAGTAATAGAGAAAATAAATAGGTAACGTAAAAGCGTATAAAAAAACATCAGAAAGAAAACTTAAGTCAAACTTAAAAGATTAAGATTAAGGGTTGTAATTAAATAATAAATATCGAAGTGAATTAATAGTATAAGAAAATAATCTTTTTTTAAGGATGAAAAGGTGTTACGATGAAAATCCACGAAGAAAAATCAAAGAGGGGAGTGTGTCAACGTGTAAGACATCATGAATGTAGGTTCAAACCCACCACGCTTCCACTGCGCTACTCTGATACCAAGGGAAGACATGCTCGCATACAATATCACAACAATTGTGTACGAGCAAATTGCCACGTGGAATGCAAGTTCCATAGCTTTATCATTCATGACTCCAACCATCCAAGGGGGAAAAGGAGGAGAAGACATAAGTGTATAGAGCAACACAAATGTAAATCAACTTACATTTAAATTTCTATAAATTGAAATCACACTTCTAATGTCCACCAAATGTGTCGTCCTTGTAATTTTGTACTACTTATTTAAGTTTTCTCTGATACCACTTGTAACATCCTGAATTCCATTTACATGTAATTCATATTACAACAGGATCTTTTACTTCAATTGGTACAATTTTATAAGGAAATTAAAAACTTTCATTATACACATTGTTTGTTTCAAAATTACACGGAAGTTAAATAAAATACAACATGAAATACAACTCTAATATCAGCAGCTTCAATCGTGAATATAATCTTTATCATCAACCGTCTTTAAGTCCTTGGCAATCCAATTAAGCCATGCACTGAAAATCTATGGGCACGTCGGTTGCTTACAACCGACGCAATGTTATAAAACAGCGATCCTCGCTATGCCGTAATATAATGATTCTCTTAATTTAACAATCACACACTTGAATGCATATAAAAGTGTAAACAATGACTATTCTAAACAAGTCAGTGTATGATATGACTTAATGCCTAATGCAAATGTTATACTACTAACACTTATGCATACTTATTCGGATTCTATGCACCCCATCCTACATAGGTCAGGGGGCAAACACCTACGTACCCCCACATTAAAGGGTTTAATCCCTCGCCATGAAAAACTACACGGAAACAAATCAAGTTTTAGACATTCCACGAGTACAGATTCCAGTCCTGGACTCCACCGTCAAGCTTATACGGAAATCTTCATCGTGTGAACATCCAGCAAGTGCCCCTCTAGTCCCGGTATACGCATATACACTGGAAAATGACCTCCAATCTGTCTGACTATTCATGATCCTGAAGTCCACCGTCAAATCAATCATAGCCCCAGATTTAATTAAGGCTCATTTCCATCACAAGCAACCACAATCCCGGAGTCCACAGTCAAACTGGGTCTATAGTCTTGGAGTCCACCGTCAGACTGTATAAAGGCAACCCACTTACGTTTGCCCAAGTTTTATTACATCTCCCCTTAGTGCCTATTCTTAAGTTTTAACATGAATAAATTATACCACTAGAGCTAGCTTACCCTCCTACCGGTCTTACGCAAAAATACCGAGAACGATAGCCCATATTGGCCACTTCTCAAATAATTATTCATTTTTAACACTTGCTGGTACCTTGGTCTCACTAAGCCTCATCTCTTCATGTTTAACATTATGGGAAACGCATACCCTTATAATTCATATTCTCAATTTCATGTATTCATATTTCATTCAAATTCTTTCATTCATTATCATTTACTAATCATGAAGTAAACACTTCCTGGTTGATCACACAACCAATAATTTATTACTAAGTCCCTTTGATTAATAAAACTCATTTTCACATATATTTATTCTTCAAGAATATATTCAAAATACAAAGTTCATTTTGATCAATAAAACTCCTTTCATATTCAATCATAAATCTCATTTCTATTCAAAACATAGATTCATTATTCTCATAAAAGATTCTTTTATAATTTTTTAGTTAAAAACACTTAGAATCATCCTCAATTACTTCATCTAGATTCATTTGCAAAATAGTAAGTTCAAAACCAGAAAACTGCAGTTCATGCTTCTTATAAAAATCATAGAAAATTATATACTTCACGAAAATTTATGTTCTTTATATCAAAATAAAGGTATAAAAGTCTACTACAATTTCTTAGTTATAAGTTTCTCCAAAATATTGTACTTTTAACCCTGAATTCTTCAAAATCTACATTAGGGTCGAAATATTGAAATACTGCAAATTGTACAGTCTTGTAAAATTCATTATAAATTCAATTCTTTGTGAAAATTTTATTTCTTAGACTTTACATAAAGTTTAACGAGTCTAATACAAGTTCTTAGTTTCGAGTTTTCTCAAATTACTTCATTTACGATGCTGAAATGATCAAAAACCAAAACATGTACAGATTTTCAGCAACTAGTCGACTGCCAACCAGTCCTAAGTTTAGATTTTATTAAAATAGTAAATGACCTCCAAATCTTATAAAATTTTAAAGGAATGTTCCTGACATATACAAGATGCTTCCATAAAAGTTTTAGTTCTAGATTCCAACTATTTTATTAAAAATGATTTTATGAAGTGCAACTAATATTAAAAATAACAACTTTCTTTGCATGAATTAACAACTTTGAGTAAAAATTTATATTCAATTCATTTAATCTAATCATGATGTATTACCATGCACCCAAACAACATCATTTTAACTTATCTACATGACAATCTTTCAACTAATATGCATTTCCTTTCATAATCATATTTATTAAACATTGTAAATAACATCATCACAAAATTAACCACAACTCACATGTATAAACAATGTTATACATCAATTATCCTACACATGCATGCTACTATATTTTAGACAGTTCAAGGAGTCACCCACCTTATAGTTGCAAAAGAAATAGGAACTCCTAGCTTCAACAAGAATGAGACTTCCTTCTCCTCCTTAGCAAGCACCGAAAGTTCTCTTTCCTTCAAGAAAGAACTCAAGCCACTCTCTTTCTTTTCTCTCTTTCTTTTATTCTCTTTAGTTTTTTGGTGAAATTTTTATGAAGTAAGATGTGGTATTTATAGGGCTATATGGGTGAATGAAGAGACACCCATTACCCAAAAATAAAGACACATTAACCAAAATAAATATCCACTCACCATTACTACCACAAACTCCCTTCTCTTCCCCTTCATATGCATGTCCAAAACCGTTTGAATTTCCCACATGTGCACAATTCTCATTCTTTTGTTTATAGTTCAAATGTATATATTTTTTACATGATAAGTGTGGTGACAATTTCAAAAGTGTATTTAATATAGAATTTAATCATGGGCTTTTATTTTGTAATTAGTTTCTTTTGGGCTTTTAAAATACATTAGGGCATATGGATTTAAAATCAAAATAAATAACTTACATAAAAATGAGAATAGATAAGCATAATTCTTAGAAAATTTTTATGGATTAAATTGCTTAAAATTTGCGTGTGCGATGCACGTACCAAATATTTAAAATTAATTTGAGAGAACGAAAAACAGTCAAAATTTAAAACATGTATATATAATAATGTTACAAATATTTCACGTAACGAAAGATATACGTAATTGACACGTGTATCGAAAATGCGTACAATGTACGTAAAAACACAGATTAAAATTAATATTCGAGTTGGTTAAAAATCAGATAAAATAAATTTTGAGATAATGGAAAACATATAAATAATTAGAATATGACATTTTATGCAAATATGTTACGAATATTAATCGTAATGGTACAAAATACACGTGCGTAACACGCGATGGCAAAATTGTCATTACTCAATTTTGCGGGGTGTTACACTATCTCCTTCTTCCTCTTCTTGTTTCCAACAGAAAGTCAACGCCTGCCCCCGCCTTGCCCTGCCGTCATCCCCGAGCCCTCGCCCCCTTCGACCACCCTCCATATCTACCCCATCGTCTTCATTGACCGCCTCCTGCCTCTCGTCTCCGTCGACCACCTCCTACCGCCTTCGTCTTCCTCATCCCCTGCCTCCTCGCGCCTTCAGCAACCGACCACCATTGAATTTTCCATCACCGCCACCCATCCTCTTTATTGAACACCCTACCATCACCGAACCCATCACCCTTGCCCCCTTCCTCTGTTTCCTTCCCGAAACAGAGCACACCACTTCCACCTTCATCCTCCATCCCGTCCTCGTTGCCAGCCCACCGAAGCACCCACATCCATCCCCGGCGACTACCGCTCAATGCCACCATCATCATCGCCCTACCGCAGCCAACCTCTCACCTTCTCTGTCGACTGCACCACTGCCTCGCAACCTCCTTCACTGTCGTCGGCCATCATAGTGCATCGCCGCTCGTCGACGAAGTCGAGCCAAAGTCGCGTGATCTAGCTGTCTACTGTTGCTGTACACGTATGTGCACGTGTTGCTGATTGGCCGAAGCCCGCCGTTTGTTGTTCCGCCACTTTCACTGTTTGCTGTTTTGACCGCTGAGTTGCTGCTGGTGTTGGCCGAGATTGATTACTGTTTGCTGGGTTGAGGAAGCCGCTGTTTGCTGTTTGGGTGATCCATTGCTGCCATTGCTGCCATTGCCACTTTTCTCTTTGTGCACGTGTGTGCGCGTATTGCTATGTTTCCGACCTTGTTATGTTGTTGTCATTGTGCACGGAATTGCACGTGTTTTTGCGGGCTAGTGCATTGTACGTAAGGTGCACGTGTTCCCATTGCTTTTCGTTCGTTCGCTCATAACTAGTCCATTTAAGGCAAGTTACTTCCCTCTTGAATTGTATATTGTGTCAAATTCAAGGTTTTTATTGAAACTTCGCGAGTAGATCCTAATTATTTATCGTATTGTTATATCGTTTATCTTCCGATGAGTATATTGAGGGTTTACACTAGTTAACCCAAGATATTCTTTAATTCGTGTCATTATTGACTCTAGAATATCGAACCTTTCATGCATTCATGTAGTATTGGTGATAGAAATTATTCATGCATAACACTGCACAAATAAACTACTTTAGAATTGATTATTAGGTTGTTGTGCTTTAATGATTGATTGATGCCTTGTTGATGTTAAACTAGTGTATGGATGTATTCTTCATTGTGTTTACCATGGTATTGTGTTTACCATGCTGAATCTAAGATTTGTTAACTATGGAGTTGAAGTTCATCACGTTTATATCGCTTTTATTTCATGAAATATGTTGAACCCTGATTTTTACTGTCTGTCTGGAATTTGTGAGACCTTTTTGACCTAGTATTTGACATTAAAAAATATAGCTTTCCAAACGAAAATTGTAGCCCTATGTTTCTAGTTTTTAGAAAATCTAAAATATTCAAATTCTGAGTTTTATTGCAAATGTTATGGTTTTTTAGTACTGCTACCTTTTTACTTCCAAAATTCCTGATTCATGTAGTTCTTCATGTTTAAGTTATTAAAAAGCTAAGTTAATGTTAGAATATGGCCCTGATAATTTCCATATTGTTATTTAAAATGATGGAACTTAATGAATATTTTTGATGAAGTTAAAATTGGGTTTTTACCGATTTTACAAATATAACAACTTGATCTTGATTTTTGTTCAGAACGTGTAATCTGTAAAGAACGATGTAATTAACCTATCTATTGTTATTGGATTTTGTATTTTGAATATGCATTGAAACCGGGCAGGAATCTAGTTTCTAGAACTTCTGACGGATCTAGTTTTGGATTTCTGTAGCAGCGGTAAACCTGATTTTGGTACAGTAACATATTGCTGTCCAAAATTGTGTTTTCCATATTTTCTTAATATAATTGTACATATATCGTTATATTGAATGGATTGAAGTGTATAAATTGCATTTCATGATCCTAATATGCTATTGTCACCATTCTAATTGTCTCATCCTAATTAATCGTCCTATTGTTACTTCTATTGATACCATCGTTTATCTGGATTTCTCTAAATTGTATAATGTATTGATTTCACCGATAAAATGTTTAACAAGCCGGGGTTTTAAGGGCGATTTAAGTAGTGGACAATGTAGAGAGTGTACTCAGAGGAGGGGCATGTGTTTCCCTAAGGGGCATGTGTTTCCCTAAATATTGTTATCGGCTATTGTTTTATCGATTGATTGTGGCTTACGACAGTAACCCAATCTATCGTATATCGTATCGTTGCCGAATTATCGTATCATGATTTTTGAATAGTGATTATCGTTGCCGAGTAAATGATTTATAGTACACCACTTAGGTCTAAACGACATTGATTGTATGTACGGAACCTGTAACCCATGTTTTTCATTTTTGAATTTTGGAGTGTATTTTTTTTGTGTATTATTATATCTCTTGTATTTTTTTCGGAACCGTATATTGGATTATTTTCAATATATATTATTTTTCTTTCATTTTTGACCTTCTTGTGCTGATTGTGCATCGTTTGTTCGTTTTTTGCCATTTTGAATTTTTTTTCTCTTTTTCTTGGCCTTGTTCATTATATTTATTTATTGTGGTGTTGTGGTGGATTTTTGGAGGTGTTTTGCCCAGTTTGTGAATTTTGGTCCTTAAGGAGATTTTTTAGGAGCCATAGAATTCATTATATATTGTATCCCCATTTGAATTTAACCCAATACCCATTGCCCATTTGTATACTTATTAACCCATATTGATATTCACTACCCATTAGCCCACTTTAATCACCTATTTAAACACCCCATAATCCCTTAACCCTAACTCTAATCTTATTTTTCCTTCTTCCCAAAGCAAACCGGCTCCCTCTTCCTCTTCAAACCCTCCCGGCCTGCATTACACCCCAGGCCAACCCCCTCCTTCATCCCCCTAGCCTTGCCGACCATCAAGTACTCCATCCATCCACCATACTACAACTCTGATACATCCTAAGCCCTACTTTTCCTCTCCTATTGTGGCCGGCATCTCCAAACAGCACCACCACCTTCCAATCCAGCACAAAACTCTCCCCCTTGCTGATTTCTCAAGTGGGTATCATCCACTTTGGTTCGTGCATTAAGGAGTTCGATCGTAGGAGCTTTTCGGGTTCGTGGGTTCGCTTGGAAATGCGTGGAAAGACTATTTTATTCGTGGGTTTCGCACTTGGACTCGATTGCATCGTGTTTTACTCTATTAGAGGTAAGTAACTTGTACATAATTTCATTAGGTTGATACAAGTCAAAAAGTTCACATATAGGGTAGTTGAGACTAGAGATGGCCAAAAATTCGATTTTTATTTGTAGGTTTTGTCTTTATTGTGTAAATCAGACCATATATGACTTATGACATGAGAATTGATAGGTTGATAACCTAGGTTTACCCAAAACTCGATTTTGATCGTGTATGTGACATATTGCATGATACGTGTTTGATTGATTGCACATGTGAGAAATATTAGGTTTTGATATGTTAGTAACCCTTCTATATGATATTTAGATGATTGTTAGGATGCGTTTCAAATTTGGTTGAGTTTGGTTCATTATTGTGAAAGTTACGACGTGTTTAAGATGAAGTGTGAAATCTGGAATTTGCGGGCTGTGCTGTGTTGTTTGCTATTTTCACCTATGTTAGGGTCCGAATCTCAACTTGGACATTTCAAAGTAAATTGTAGAGGATTGAGTCTATTTTCAACCCCCACCGATTTTACTGTATTTGGAGTTCTTATGACTGAGATATGTTAATTTGGGTACAGTCATGTCGGTAGTTTTCAGATTCAGTTTTGTGTCAGTTTTGTGAACTATTTATTTTCAAGATCTAGGCTATACATAATATCATGCCATAATATTTTTCTCAATGTTTCCTCATGATGTTAGGGACTTCCCAGATTTTTGGTGTATTTTAAAAATGAGTTTTGCGTGATGTTTCATATCCTTTTCTATAATCTACTTGTGCTGTAAATTGCGTGCTTTTCTATGTTGAACCCAGTTTTCACCCTAATCCCTTATGTATGAAATTTTTTTGTGAGATATGAAAGTTGGAAAATTTTATCTATTCTCACTCCGTTTTGGCGGAATTGGATTTCGATGCACTGATTGTGAGATATGCTTGTTTTCGTACAGTAGTGTTGAGAAATTCCAGATTCGTCAAACTACGATTTTGTGTTACTTCTTATTTTTGATGACTTAGCTATAATTCCTGGAATATTATGAAACTTAATTTTTTGAGTCTATATCTATAGGGGATTACCCCAGTTTTTTTGTGGAATTATTTGATATGTTTGTATGCTTTTTTTATGCGTTGGAAGTCGTTCCCCTGTTTTCTGGCTGAACATAAAGTCTGTGTTGAAATCAGTTTTAAGCTGAGATGTTCTGAACTAGTATATGACTTTATTATACTCTTTGGTTGAGTGTGGATGTCTAGTTTCCAGATCCTTCGACGGATCATGATTTGCATGTCTGTAGCTCTTTGAATCACTATTTTACTACTGATTGGTCTTGCTGACTTGATTATAAACCTAGTCTATTTTGCTCGTATATGTGGATATATGTTACCCATGCATGCTGATTTGATAACCTGAACTTATACCTGATCATATCATGCTTATTTGACACTATTTTGCACGTATTCATGCTTGTTGGACATTAATATAAAAGTAATCAAGCGGGGGTTTATGAAAAAAGATCTAGTAGTGAGTAATTCAGAAATGTTACTCGGAAGGGGGTCCACTGATCCCTCGTGATACTTGACATGATACTTGATACTTGCACGCAAGACACGATACTTGCCACTTGCACTTTTGACACTTGATACATGATACATGATACATGATACATGGAGCTTGGAGCTCAATTACTTGCTTGTCCCCGAGTATACTGCCCTCTATGGTGCACTACAAAATCTAAAGCGAAACTGTTTGTTGTAGCAACCATGTGATATAATTTGGGGCGCATGTCGTGCTACCTAGATAGTAATCACACCAGACTTGAACTTGATACTTGAAACATAATACTTGAATAAGATACTTGACATGATACATGCGTGCTTGACTACATGATACATGAGACATGATACACGAGACTTGAATTACTTGAAACATGATACTTGATACATGATTACACGACACTTGACACTTGATGCATGTTTATAGGATACTTGTTTACTTGTCACTTGATTTATGCCGTGTACACTTGATACTTTTACCATGCTAGTTTTTCTAGGTTGACATTATACCTATACCATGTGCTAGTTAGTTTTTCCCATTCCATGTGCTTGTATCCTACTCTATTGGTGACCCGGACTTGTGATTAACGGGTACTTGTGTTTTCTCTTTTCCTCTTTCCTGCATTCGATGAATTGCAGATTATGGCAAATAGGTTCAAGATGGTGTTGGAGACTTGAAGTATTAGTTGTTTTTGATTATTATTATTTCTTGTATCATGCTAGAACAATATTTGTATTTGTGAGACTTGTATTAATCTTGTGTTTTGAGACTTGGTTTTTATTTGTATTCGGGTGATGTGACCCAGAATATTTGTTTTCCAGACTCTGTTTTATTTGAGAATATGGTATTTGATTTCAAGTAATTTTTGTTGGCAAATTTGATTCGATGTTGCATGTTGGTTCCACCTTTTGCTTCCGACTCTGATAAATTCTGTGATGTATTGCAAAGATTTCTTGAAACAGCTTAAGGATGATAATAATCATTCGCTGGGCTTTTGTTACGTGCTCGTATTCCGTATTTTTGGAAAGCGGGGCGTGACAGAACCTGTGGTATGAGACGCAGTAGTACATGCATTAGTTAGCCTAAAAGCTAATAGACTTAAGAATTAACACATTATTGACACTGCATATTGAACATCGTCATTGCTATTGATATCGAACATCGTTATTGATACTGACATCGACCATTGAGTATTGACATCGAATATTGAAATATCGTTTATTATTATAGTATTGTTACCATTGATATTGATTATTGCTATCGTCTATTGTTATTGATTCATATTATTTTATTGAATTCATTGTTATACCGTATTTTCATTATTCATTGCTTTCTCTACTTGCTGTCCATGACTTACTCTAAGGACAAATTTTTTCCTCTTATTAGATGAGGTATTCACAGGTGATCAAAGAGAGTTACCTGCAGAACTTGGTGAACAGTCTTTCAAAGGATTTATTGCTTTCTATATTAATCGTTATTTTATTGGACTTCTTGTATTGAGTTTTATTAAACATTGTATTTTGAGCTTTTGACCCAGAGATAGTTATTTTGATTCCAAACGTTGGGTTATCGTATTTGGTTATTTCATGTTTTATTCCAAGTATTGTTATTCATGTGATTGTTCTTATTGCATGTATGGTTGTATCTATCTTGTTATATTGTTGAGTTGAACAGTAACAACTTATGGATGATGAAAGTCATTCGCTGGGCCAATGTCACGCGCTTGTATTCCATGTTTTTGAGAAGCGGGGCGTGACAGGTCCGACTTCAAATTTTGGGTTTCGGGAGAGTCTTCGGAAGAGAGAGAGAAAGAAAAGGGGAGAAGAGGGAGAGAGTGAGTAAGTGAGAGAGTGAAGGAGGAGGGCAGTTTAGATGAGGCTGCGGTGGAGGAGGTGCGGCCTATGGTCGGGTTTTGAGTTTGGGTTCGAGAACGAGAGAGAGAGAGAGAGAGAGAGAGAGAGAGAGAGAGAGAGAGAGAGATACTAAGAGTTCGAGATAGAGAACACAGAAGTAGAGCAAAGGGAGACATGTTTTTAACATAGAGCAATTTTTTTAATCGAAATTTGTTAAACTTAAGTCGTTGTTTCCAACAACGACCTAGGTTATACAAAAGTCGTTGTTTGAAACAAAGACTATCGTTGGTTAAAAAATACAAGTTTTTAGCATAGAGCAATTTTGTCCGGCTCAAACTTTGTTAAGCTTACGCCATTATTTCAAATAATGACCTAGTTTTACAAAAGACGTTGTTTGAAGCAACAGCTATTGTTGGTTCAAAAATACAAATTTTCAACAGAGCACAATATTTTTTGCTTAAATTTTGAAGTTGTTAAGTCGTTGTCTTCAACAAAGACCTAAGTTAAAATTTTGCAAAAAAAAAATACACTTCATCAACTACGAGAGAAGAGTGTGTGAGAGAGGGAATAAGGTGAAGAACTTTTTTGGATGAAATTCACAAATTACCCCTCACAACTTAAGTGAGAGATAGAGATGATGGGCATGGCAATTCGATCTTGATCGAGTTGATCCAACGGCCCCCACTTGAGTTTGCAACGAGTCTGTGCAAACAAATCTGTTTGCAATGGATAAAAACTCTTTCTCTCTCTCTATATATATATATATATTGTAGCCCAAGCTTTTTAACAATATAGTTAAGTTTCTTCGAAAATATTATTGTTAAACTGAAGATATGGTTGAAGAGAAATGTAGTGTTCCAATTGGAGAACAACTATGGAGATATGAAGCTCAATCATGAGATAGAAGCTAACTACATGGAGAAGAGATTAAAGAATGAAAATGAGAAAGAAATAGTTTGTTCAAGAACATTGTCAAAAGTATTACGAGAGAATTGGTTGCCTGCTATGAATATATATGTTGAAGTTTACTAAGTATAAGATGTCTTAATTAATATCAATCTTATGTTGCAATATTTTATTTCTTTTTCTTATATCAAGAATCAATATAGGCGTACTATGATATTTTGAGAGAGAAAAAAAAAACGTATTTATCGTATGAAGTTCTGTATGTAGATGTAATGTGTACAACTATACAAAAATAAATAATTGTTGTGATTTTGAAGCCTTATTTGATACTCTATTACTACTCTAAAAATCTAAAAATCACGAGTTTAGATGGTGCAACAATCCATATTTAATCTTTCCGTCTATCACCAGAAAATCTTAACCATTCATTTTATAATAATAATAAATATATAAAATATTAAAACAAAATATTATGCTTCTGATTTTTATAGTAAAGATTTATAATAGTAAACAATAGATTTTCATCCGATCTTATAAAATAATATTGTTAAAAAAATTAAACAAATAAACAAAAAAATATATTTCCATAATTTGACATCCTAAATATACATATAGAAATAAATAACATATAATTTGACAGCCTCAATTTAAACAAAATCTCTAATATTATAATGGAAGAGTTGGAGTTATAATTTGTCAACATACAAATCCGTGAGTTCTACGTGCAACTCAAACTCTCCCATTAATTACAAAAAAAACTAACAAACAAAAAAATTTCACTTATTTAAAATGTGCAACGCACGTGCAAAATAAACTTTCAATATTTTTTAATACCAAATATACACATATATTGCACGTACAACTCAAATTTTACTTATAAATATGTGCATTGCATGTACAAAATGTAGTCTTTTCTTCAAAATAATTTTTTTTCAATTACGTGCAATGCACGTTCAACTTCAAAATTATTTCTTAACACATATATCACAAGTAAAAATCTTTAAACTCTTATCAAAACGTGCATCGTAAGTGAAAAATACTAGTAAATGAATAAACAAAGCATGATATTGTCATAAATGGATATCCCCAACAATATATATGGAAACAAATAATATATATTTTGACAATCCCATAAAATATTTTTTGCCATAATTTGACAACCCCATTTTAATCAAATGATCAAAATATTTTTTTACCATAATTTGATAGCCCAATTTATTTTTTTGCCATAATTTGAAACCCCATACTTCGACAGCCCTCTTTCATAAATGTGCATTTTACGTGCATTTGCACGTCGGCATTTTTTCTAGTATGAGAGTTGAATGTACTTATACCACATTGAACTATCTATCATGGGGTTGGAGCACCAAACCCCCCACCTACCATCCACCATAGTCAATTGTGGCTGCCACCAAAACCCCACTCTCCTCCTATATATATCCTCATATCTCTTTACATTTTGATCATCCAAAACTCCTTCAAATCTCATCCAATATTTCAATCTGAGAAGAAAAGAAAGAGAGAGAATTGGAGAGAAATTTGGGTTTGGGTTTTTTGAGTGTGTAAACACTTTGTAGAGAGAGAATTCTTTTGTGAGGAAAAAATTCTTGGGGTTTTGGGTTGTGAGTATTTTTGAGTGTCTTGTGAAGAAAAACACTTTGTACAATTTTCTCCCTAAAGTGAAGATCTGCAGCAGCTCCGAAGACGTAGGCACCAAATTGTGCCGAACTCCTTATCAATTTTTGTGTGTGCTAGTTTAGTTTACATTTCGCAATCTTGCTAATCTGGTGAAAGGAAAAAGTTGTGTTTTTCCCCAACAACTGGTATCAGAGCTCTGGTTGTGATTTTTATCAAAGAATAGTCAGAAACGATCCAGGAGAAGCCAGATTCGAGTGGGAGCGATGGCCACAGACGAAGGGAAGGTGAAAATTGAAAAGTTCGATGGTGTGGACTTTGGCTTTTGGAAGATGCAGATTGAAGATTATCTGTATCAGAAAAAATTGTATCAACCTCTCTCGAAAAAAAACCAGAATACATGGAGGAGGAGGATTGGGCTCTTCTCGACCGACAAGCCCTTGGAGTTATCCGATTGACGCTCTCCCGCAATGTTGCTTTTAACATAGTGAAGAAAAAGACCACGGCGGGTCTTATGGCAGCTCTCTCCAGCATGTACGAGAAGCCATCGGCCTCAAACAAAGTTCACTTGATGAGGCGATTATTCAACTTGCGGATGACGGAAGGCGCATCGGTAGCTCAACATCTGAACGAACTCAACACAATCACAACCCAGTTGAGTTCCGTAGAAATTGAGTTCGATGATGATGTTCGAGCTTTGATTCTCTTATCTTCTCTACCAGACAGTTGGAATGCTACTGTTACAGCAGTCAGTAGTTCGTCAGGAAATAGTAAATTGAAGTTCAACGATGTTCTGAATTTGGTATTGAGTGAAGAAATTCGGCGAAGAGAATCAGGTGAAGCATCAACCTCCTCCTCAGCTTTTGCACATTGAGTCAAGAGGAAGGACTTCAGAAAGAAATTCTAATCGCAGCAGATCGCAATCTAGACGAGGTAAATCTAGATCGGGAAAGAAAGCTTTCAACTGCTACAATTGTGGCAAGAGGGGTCACTTTCAATGGGATTGCCGAGCACCGAAGAAAGCTACCGGCGAACAGGAATCTGCCAACGTGACCGAGGAAGCTGGCGATGCTATGATTCTAAGCGTTAACAGTCCGATTGAATTATGGATCTTGGATTCAGGGGCATCTTTCTACTCCACCCCATGCAGAGAAATCATGGAGAACGACGTCAGTGGTGATTTCGGGAAGGTTCATCTAGCCGATGATGAGACCCTGAAGATCGTGGGAAAGGGAGACATTCGAATAAAGTTGCCGAACCGGACTACATGGAAGCTGCAAGGAGTGAGACATATTCCTGGCCTCAAAAGGAATTTGATCTCAGTGGGACAACTGGATGGAGGAGGTTATTGTACAACCTTTTCAGGCTGTGAATGGAAGATTACCAAAGGAGCACTCGCCATTGCTCGTGGTAAGAAGACTGGTACTCTCTATGTGACCTCAAACTTTGAGAGTATCATTGCAAGTACAGATGCTGATAGAAAATCAAATCTATGGTACCAAAGGCTTGGTCATATGAGCGAGAAAGGGATGAAGACGCTAATGTCAAAGGGAAAGCTGCCAGATCTGAAGAGTGTGGATGTTGGCCTATGCGAGGATTGTATCTTCAGCAAATAGAAGAAGGTCAGCTTTGCAAAGATTGGCAAGGCACCCAAGGCAGAAAAGTTAGAGTTGGTTCATACTGATGTATGGGGACCATCTCCGGCTCAATCTCTAGCAGGCTCGTTGTATTATGTCATCTTCATTGATGATTCTACAAGGAAGGTGTGGGTATATTTTCTGAAGAAGAAATCAGAATTCCTTGATACCTTCAGAAAATGGAAAGCCATGGTGGAAAATGAAACTGGTTTGAAAGTCAAGCGTCTGAGGTCTGACAATGGTGGAGATTACACAGATCGTAGATTCAGAGAATTCTGCGCGAACAACGGCATCAAAATGGAGAAAATGATTCCCATGACACCGCAGCAGAATGGCGTAGCAGAGCGCATGAACAGAACTCTGAATGAACGTGCCAGAAGCATGAGGATACATGCTGGCTTACCCAAGATATTCTGCGCTGAAGCCGTCAACACTGCTGCCTACTTGATCAACCGTGGGCCATCAGTACCTTTGGATGGTGGAATACCAGAGGAAGTTTGGAGCAGAAAAGAGGTAAACCTTTCACACTTGAAAGTGTTTGGTTGTATTTCTTATGTGCATATTGATTCTGCTGAAAGAAGTAAGTTAGATCCGAAATCTAATAAATGTATTTTTATTGGATATGGTGGTGACGAGTTCGGCTACCGATTTTGGGATTATGAAAATCAGAAGATCATCAGAAGCCGAGATGTCATATTCAATGAGAATGTAATGTACAAAGACAGATCAACTGCAGAATCAAGTAGCTCCAGTACACATGCTGAAACAAAAGAATTCGTAGAGTTCGAGGAGATATCTGGAAGTGATGTCCAGATTAGTCCTGAAGCAGTTCATGAAGAACCAAGCACGCCAGAAGTGAGACGCTCCTCCAAAATTCCTAAACCAATCCAACGTTATTCGCCTTCTTTGCACTACTTGTTGCTAACTGACAGTGGAGAACCAGAGTGTTATGATGAAGCAATGCAAGTGGAGGATTCAGTCAAGTGGAAGTCTGCCATGAAAGATGAGATGGACTCGCTCATGTCAAATTAGACGTGGAAATTAGCTGAACTACCACCAGGCAAGAAGGCTCTCCATAACAAGTGGATTTTCAGGATCAAAGAAGAGCACGATGGAAGCAAGCGCTACAAAGCAAGATTGGTAGTCAAAGGCTTTCAGCAAAAAAGAAGGTATTGATTACAACGAAATTTTTTCTCCAGTCGTGAAGCTGACTACAATCAGACTGGTATTGAAAATTGTAGCTGCAGAAAATTTACATCTTGAACAGTTAGATGTAAAGATAGCTTTCCTTCATGGTGATTTGGAAGAGGAGATTTATATGAAGCAACCAGAAGGCTTTATACAGGCGAACAAGAAGAACCTCGTATGCAAACTGAAGAAGAGCTCGTATGGCTTAAAACAACTTCCCAGACAGTGGTACATGAAGTTTGATTGCTTCATGAGCAGCAGCGGTTTCACAAGATGCCATGCAGATCATTGTTGCTACATCAAGAAGTTCGATAATAGCTTCATTATTCTATTATTGTACGTAGATGATATGCTTGTTGCAGGTCCTGACATGCACGAGATTATCAATCTGAAGCAGGAATTGTTGAAGCAATTTGTAATGAAAGATCTAGGTGCTGCAAAACAGATTCTTGGAATGAGGATCAAGAGGGACACGAAGTCGAGGACTTTGATGTTATCGCAGGCTGGGTAGATTAACAGAGAACTCTCCAGGTTCAACATGCAGGATGCTAAGCCAGTGAGCACACCTTTGGGTGTTCATTTCAGACTTTCCAAAGAACAGTCACCGAAGACGGAAGAAGAGCATGCACACATGGAGAAGGTTCCATACGCCTCAGCAATTGGAAGTCTGATGTATGCTATGGTTCCTACCAGACCAGATATTGCTCAAGCATTGGGAGCTGTTAGCAGGTACATGAATAATCCAGGCAAAGTACACTGGGAAGCAGTTAAATGGATCCTCAGATATCTGCGAGGTACCACAGATAATGCACTTTGTTTCAAAGGTAGAGATATGACACTCACGGACTATGTGGATGCTGATTTAGCCGGAAATGTCGATATCAGAAGGAGCACTATAGGATATGTCTATACTCTAGGAGGTACAGCCATGAGTTGGGTCTCTCAGCTACAGAAGATAGTTGCTCTCTCTACAACTGAAGCAGAATATGTCGCTGTTACAGAAGCCAGCAAGGAAATGGTTTGGCTACAAAGTTTCTTGGAAGAACTGGGCCAGAAACAAGAAGACAATGTCTTGTATTGTGACAGTCAGAGTGCTATCCATCTGGCAAAAACCCGTCTTTTCATTCCAGAACAAAACATATACAAGTACGATATCATTTCATCCGGTCTCTTCTGGAAGATGGGATTTTGAAGTTAGAAAAGATCAGTGGAAGTCAAAATTCGGCAGACATGCTAACAAAGACGGTGACTATTGACAAACTAAAGCTATGCTCAGCTTCAAGTTGCCTACATGAATGATGAGACCGGAAAGAGCTGCTGCATTGATCGATGTGTGAAGACTAATTGAAATTCGTCTTCAAGTGGGAGATTGTCATGAGGTTGGTGCACCAAACCCCCCACCTACCATCCACCATAGTCAATTGTGGCTACCACCAAAACCCCACTCTCCTCCTATATATATCCTCATATCCCTTTACGTTTTGATCATCCAAAACTCCTTCAAATCTCATCCAATATTTCAATCTGAGAAGAAAAGAAAGAGAGGGAATTTGAGAGAAATTTGGGTTTGGGTTTTTTGAGTGTGTAAGCACTTTGTAGAGAGAATTCTATTGTGAGGAAAAAATTCTTGGAGTTTTGGGTTGTGAGTATTTTTGAGTGTCTTGTGAAGAAAAACACTTTGTACAATTTTTTCTCTAAAGTGAAGATTTGCAGCAGCTCCGGAGACGTAGGCACCAAATTGTGTTGAACTCCTTATGAATTTTTGTGTGTGCTAGTTTAGCTTTCATTTCGCAATCTTGCTAATCTGGTGAAAGGAAAAAGTTGTGGTTTTTTCCAACACTATCAAGGTATGAAAAATATGTGTACAAAACAATATGGTGCAAATTATTTCCAGACCCAAATATAATTATACAAGTTATCAAGCTTAAGAGACTAATTTTACATACTTCTGTTGGTAGTAGATTTTTGGTAAGAATTGATTTTAGTAAAATTATACTTAGAAATTTCTCAGCCTGTGCATGCACAAGTTATATCATAGTACTAGATTTGTTCGTGGGCACGTGCATACGACACGTCTTCAGAACGATACAACATATGAAAAGCCTTGTAAACTGTAAATCAATAATTATGTAGCTCAAGTTTGAATAGTATGACAATAATTAGTTGTAAATAAAAAACAATGTTTTCATAAGTGTCGGGGGATTTTAATTTGAGTTTTGGAGGAAAATTTTTGGAGGAAAATTGTGTTTTGTGAGGTAAGATCTGAGCTTTTGAGAGCCACTTGATAGCTTTCTTTGTGTTTTATTATATAGACTAGATTTGCCCGTGCGCATGTGCCTACGACACGTCTTCAGAACGATACAACATATGAAAAGCCTTGTATACAGTAAATAACAATTATGTAGCTCCGGTTTGAATATCATGACAATAATTAGTTGTAAATAAAAGTCCATGTTTTCATATATATATATATATATATATATATATATATATATATGGCTCTCCTTCAATCCCCAAAAATCAAAGGCTCAGATCTAACCTCACAAAACGCATCCCCCCCACACAAAACTTAGATTCAAATCCCCCCAAAACAACTCCTTTATTTATTTAATTTTATATAGCCACTTGATAGTTTTCTTTGTAATTTATATATATATATATATATATAAAATTAAATAAATAAAGGAGTTGTTTTGGGGGGATTTGAATCTAAGTTTTGTGTGGGGGGGATGCGTTTTGTGAGGTTAGATCTGAGCCTTTGATTTTTGGGGATTGAAGGAGAGCCACTTGATAGTTTTCTTTGTAATTTATTATATAGATTGTAATATGTGTACAGAATAATATGGTGCAAATTATTTTAGGAGCAAATTATAATTCGTTCCGAAGACGTGCCGTAGGCACGTGTCAACGGGCAAACCTAGTAATTATACAAATTATCAAGCTTAAGAGACTAAGTTTACATACTTCTGAATGTGTAGATTTTGGTGAGAATTTATTTTATTAAAATTACTCTTAGAAATTTCTCAGTCCGTGCATGCATGAGTTAGATTCTAGTATTGATAAAATAGTCACCCACTATCCTCCCTGTTTTTTTTAACAAGGCCGGATCCAATTTTCCCCAATTTTCAATAGTCCCTCTCTCTCTCCCATGTGGTGGATATTATTGAATGCATGAAAAAGAACTAAAGAAAATCTTAAGAAGAAGAAGAAGAAAAAAACAAATATAGCACTCACTAAAGCAAATTGATTCTCAAGTTTGACATTATCCTGATTGCATTGAAGATTGTTTTATCTTCTGCACCATGGTTCGAAAAGAAGATAGAGAGAACATGAATGGAATTGGTCGGGCAACTCACTTCTCTTCTCGATCAAAATCTTCACTGGAAGTGGTATAACGTAGATCCAGGTCAATTCAGGAGGATGCCCTCTGTTGAAGAAGCAGTGAACTTCAACTCCCTCAGGCATTTCCATTCATATCGTAAAAAGTTATTATTGATCCCCTCAAGTCGTACAACTGTTTCAGAGTGGCATGTCGTCCTAATGTCACTGGATGATTATTTGAAAGAAATAGCTTGGCATAATCGGCTTGATCAATCGTAATTAGTCCCTTTATTATGGATACAAAAATCTTAATGGATCCAGAAATGAATTTTTATAAGATCTGCCCCGAATCCATCTCCTTCCCCTCCCAACTCCAAACAAAATTTGAAGGGGTTTAACGACGTTCAAGCACGAGAATTTTGAGTCCGTGCGGACCTGTTCCAATCGCAAACCCATGCACCTGTGGCTGTTGGTGGAGTACTAACTACTTCTAACATACAAGTGTTAGAGAAGTATCGCTTTTAGGATCTTATTGAGTTATGCGATACGATCAATACAAACCATCAAGCAAATAGAAGATCAAACCAAACACACAAATCACATCAATAAAGTACTCTCTCTCTCTCTTGACCGTCAATGGAGGCTAATTACAATAATATAGAGATATAGAGAAACCCTAGTTTGATATATTGATACAATAACCGTTCGATATTCCTGAAGAGATAATCATGCGATGATAGCCGTATGATCTAACTTTGATATTAAGTTGTGCTTCAAACGAATCCCCAAGACCCGCACTCGAACACAAACAGTCGCGCGCGGTCGACTATCCAAGTGTGCAGTCGACCGCAATGCTCTTTGTTCCATCCAATCGTCTGGGCGGGGCGGGGGGGGGGATAGTTGACTGCCAAACCCCATGCTGCTGCTACTGTTGCTTCTCATATTCCTTCCAATCGTCGCTTCGATTCTTCCACTTCATCGTCTCCTTCTCGAAGTTAGTATGCAAGACATAAACCCAACAATATCCACATTGGATTGCATACTATGAATCCACACCTGTGTGATTTAAACCATTCTAGACTCTTTATGTTTCCTCTTGCAAGTAACTCAATTCTGTGGCTTCTTTCGCTAGTTCAATCTACCTCCATCTGTTTTTCTCCAGTTTGTATGCCCCTTAAAGGCACACACCAGTAGGCGCTGCCCTCCGCATGAACTCCACCTATTCCGAAGCACTATCCACCTCTCGAAGATATTTGAATGTCTTAGTCTCGCTCGGATGATTCTAGTGATGGCAAACTAGATAGTGCTTTAGGAATGCAGGACTTCAAATTACTTGTACAAATTTTTTTTGTTCCCACAAATCTGGAAGAAGTTGTGTTGAACACCCCTCTTTTCTCTCATCACCTTACGACTACCATCCCAAACTGAACTCCACCAAGAGTTGTGTATCTGCAACCCCGTGCTTCAAGAGTTCCCAAGTGTTGTCGCTGATTTTGGTGTGGGGGCAATCAGATGAATTTGTGGGTTCGTGAGGAATCGAAGAGGTCAAACCTGACCACTTCCACTGTTGTTAGGCTGGCTCCTTGTTGCTGCACAAAGTTCGAAACACAGGGGTAGATCCCGGCGACGAACCCTCCGACGCTCTTGTCAGTACTCAAAAAAGAATATAAAAAAGCTTTAGGTAGGCAAAGAGTGATCACCTCATAACGGTAGGAGGTAGGGAATTTTTATAGTTGCCGTGGGGATCTGCTTCGAGATAAGAACGAATCTCTACTCCCCGGTGTGGCTGGATAGAAGTGGTTAGAACCACCTCCTAAGGATAAGGACGGATCAAGATTTATCCATATCCTCCTGAACTGTCTCTTAACGGGTTGGGACCCGTACCCAATTGAAAAGATCCGTTCGTGGGTTGTTAGGCCCTATAGAAGAGACCCAGTTCCCATTTCAGACCCATCTGTAGGTGAGATTACCATTTTACCTCTGTGAACTTTAAGATTCGTGCCCAATTTGAACAGTTCCGATTTAATCCCATTTTCAGCCATATCACGAGCCCCCCACTCCTAAAGACTATTTGCTACTGCCTTTGGGGAGTAGTTTTGCTGTTTCAATGGCATACAAGACTTTATCGGAATTCTTAAAGGGGGTTCAAATCTTGTTCGAGAGGTAACGGTATTTTTTTGAGTTGGTAACACGCCCAAGATTGTTCTTAGGCTCTTTTAGATTTCTGGTGATTTTTCTCGATTTTTACATTATTTTTCGAATCATTTATTCAATTTTGCAAAGCGATGATTTATTTTCTGATAGCACTAATTAATTATTCTAACCAATAATTATTTACCTAGGGGTTCAAAAATATTTTCCCGAATTAATAATTATTTTTTTAGAATTTTAAATTAAACTTTCTGATTTTTTAATCTTTTTTTTTGTTGCAATTTTTAAATATATAACTCGAATTAATAAACAAAAAATATATTTAATCATAGTATTATCGATGTGGGCGAATCTGGAACATCCATCGCTTACTGGCACATTTATCTAAATGATCAGAAGGCGGATCAGCGCACAGTTGTTGTGGCTTGATCTCGAACCTTGATAACTGTGATGCAAATTTTGTGGTGATCTGACGGCGTGCATGGGCTTCCAGTTCCCCTCTTTTCGTTCGGGACCACATTTGTTCGACGAGCGGCGGCGAACGCGTCGAGCGAGACGTCGAACGTGGTGAACAACAGGGGAGTGACACGTGTCACTAGGGCCGTTGACTGGTCAACATGTTTCGCTCACAATACGTTCGGGAACACATCTGTTCGACAACCAGCGGCGAACGTGTCGAACGAGTCGTCGAACGTGGCGAACGATTAGAGAGCGACACGTGGCATTTGCAGTGTTGAATAGTCAAAGCATTTTGCTCCTTTTACGTTCAGAATCACGTCTGTTCGACAACCAGCGACGAACGTGTCGAACGAGTCGTCGAATGTGGCGAACGACTGGGGAACGGCAAGTGGCACTGGCAGCGTTGACTAGTCAACGCATTTTGCTCCTTTTGCGTTCGGAATCACGTCTGTTCGACGACCAGCAGTGAGCGTGTCGAATGAGTCGTTGAATGTGGCAAACGACTGGGGAACGACAAGTGGCACTGGCAGCATTGACTAGTCAACACGTTTTGCTCCTTTTGTGTTCAGAATCACGTATGTTCGACGACCAGTGCCGAACGTGTCAAACGAGTTGTCGAGCGTGGCGAATACTGGGGAACGACATGTGGCACTGGCAGCGTTGACTGGTCAATGTGTTTTGCTCCTTTTGCATTCAGAATTATGTCTGTTCGGCGACCAACGACGAACGTGTCGAACGAGTCGTCGAACGAGGCGAATGACTGGGGATCGACACGTGGCACTGGCAGCATTGACTGGTCAATGCGTTTTGCTCCTTTTGCATTCGAAATTATGTCTGTTCGATG
The DNA here is from genome assembly GCA_017893485.1 of Hemerocallis citrina. Classification (NCBI taxonomy): domain Eukaryota; kingdom Viridiplantae; phylum Streptophyta; class Magnoliopsida; order Asparagales; family Asphodelaceae; genus Hemerocallis; species Hemerocallis citrina. Next base: position 6,167 of record JACEHZ010000109.1, on the reverse strand, counting down.
ACCAGCGGCAAACATGTCGAACGAGTCGTTGAATGAGGCGAACGAATGGGGAACGACACGTGGCACTGGCAGTGTTGACTGGTCAACGCATTTTGCTCCTTTTTTGCTTCGAATCACGTCTGTTCGACGACCAGTGACGAACGTGTCGAACGTGGCGAACGACTGGGGAACGACATGTGGCATTGGTAGTGTTGACTGGTCAACTGCATTTTGATCCTTTTGTGTTCGGAATCACATCTGTTCGACGACCAGCGGCAAACGTGTCGAACGAGTCGTCGAACGTGGCAAACGACACATGGCACTGGCAGCATTGACTGGTCAACGCATTTTGCTCCTTTTGAGTTCGGAATCATGTCTGTTCGATGACCAGCAATGAACGCATCGTTTGAACGACAGGCGTTTGAGTAGCCCCTGACCGTTTGAATTCTTGGTGGTTGGACTTGGCAATTTGACTTCTTGGTGATTTGATCATCACCTGCTTAGTATTCCTAGACATTGAGACTTCGCGCCTTTTGGGATTCCAAAAGGCCTCTCAAGCTTCTGGCCCAGGCCCACTAAGCGCAGCTATAAATCCTCCCCCCTCTCATTTTCACTTCACTCTTTCACTTTCACAATCTGAAAAAATTCACTCCCCCTCTAGAGCAAGACTCCGGTGTGCTTTTTCGAACTCCGGCGATCTTTCCGACCCTGCACGTCACATCAGAGGTAATTTATTTTTGTTTTAAAGAGATGTCTAGGATTTTGTCTAGCGAAGAGACCTCTCCCTCAGATCGTGTCGAAGCGACCCATCCGACAGCAACTCTTAGGGTCGACAAGGGGAAAGGTTTGTTGGTCGAGCCATCGCTCGTGGTAGAGACAATCGTGGAGAGAGAGAGAAGGATGGGCGAGTTTGGGAGGCACTCAATTGTAGTATCGCACTTGGGGGGGATTCGGCAGTACAACGCCGAAGAGCTGGCGCGTGTCGAGCATGGCATGGCACGACACTATGAAGAGAACGAACCACGAGATCTCATCGAGGTGAACGACATTGTCTCCGTGCTTACCGATGAGGACCTTCGTGCTATTAGGAGGTGTTTCATGATTCCTGAGGAGTTCGAACTGCTCCTCCCTGGTCCTGGCATGAGGTCTTGTTCTTCTTCCCCCCCCCGACATATGTGTGTTTCCCTTCGAGGCTTTGAATGCGGGTCTCCGACTTCCCCTACACCCGTTCGTGAGGGAAGTGTTGCGGTGGTATGGCGTGGGCCCGATCCAAATAATGCCGAATATTTGGAGACACATAACGAGGTTCGTACTTCACTGCCAGGCCGCTAGAACCGAGCCTTGCCTTAATGTGCTCCGTAGGTTGTACAAGATTCATCAGAAGATGAGGACAGAGTACCAGTTCTATCTCAACGCTTGTAAGGGCGTCACGCTAGTCGAAAACCCTGACTCTGTGAAATCTTGGAGGTACGAATACTTTTTGATTCGGAGTAGAGTGCCGTGGGATATCCCGACCGTTTGGATGGACGATGTGCCGATGAGGGCGAAGGCAAAACCATCTCTTAGCCCGGAGGAAGATAGGATGGTGGGGGTTCTCTTGGATTGGCCCACGATGAGTTGGAGAGAGATCTCAGAGGAGAGTCTCTTTGGGGGGGGGGTCTAAGCTTGATGAACCTTAGTACACATTTCCTTGTGTTTATCTCTATCTCTTAGCCTGTAAGAGTTAAGATTTTCAACATTTATATATATATTTTTTTGCAGGAGATCCGAGCAAGGACTTTGATGTCATTATGAGCAAGCGTTCGTCGCTGAGTGGCAGGCGGGTCGATGAGAAGAAGAGGAAGCGTAGGGTTGTTCGACCTGTTACCGTCTACGGCTAACAGAAGCGAGAGTCTCGCCACACCCGTTGTGGACTTAGAGTCCACGCCTGCTAGTGCCTACGGCTCCCTTGGCTAGTGGTCTCCCCCTCTCTGCGATGCTTGCACTCGAGGCTCCTCCTCTCACAGTGGCGGCCGAGTCGATCTTAACCGATGAGCTGAAGAGAATTTTCATCTCTGACTGACAAATTCGGAGTCATGACGGCTTCTTAGGGGATTCGGCGAGCTGTATGGACGTTGTTCGTCATTTGGCCACCCCCAACGATAAGGCTGCCATGGAGCATTGGACTGTGGGTGACTCAACTTTAGAGATCACGAAGGCGCAGATGACGGTAAGTGATTTTTCTTTTTTGTTTTGCGCAGATGACAGTAAGTGAATTTTCATTATTGTTTTTGCAAGATTGTTCTTTCTTGTTCTCAACCTTGAATTCTTTCTTACAGGCAATCTGCCAATTCAGCCACATGCTGAGGCAAGTGGCGGAGCAAGAGAAGGAATTGAAGGTAGTCCTCGACAGAGAGAAAGTCGAGCGGTCGCGGTCGAAGAAAGAGTCCGAAGCCGCTGCTTTGTTGGCCAAATCTCAAGTTTCCCAGATTACCCTATTAGAGGTGGCATTGGCTAAGGCGAAGAAGAGTGCCGCTTTAGAGAAGGTTGAAGCTGCTCGGGAGAGGGCGACAGAGATGGACAAGGCGGCCTTTGCATGAGATGTGGCTGTGCGCGAGGCTATTCGAGAGGCTGAGGCCGTAGCAGAAAAGAAGGCCATCGGCTTTTTGGAGGACAATATGCGGAGGGCCTACGACACGGCATTGAAAGATGTCGGCGCACGAGTTCCATGGTTCGATCGTGCGGGCTATTACTTGTTTCCCTGACGAGGTGAGAGGAAACGTAGAGGTTGCAGAGGGAGAAGAGGTTAATAAGGAGGGGGGCGACGGAGAGGAATTCATTGTGGGAAACCCCGCAACGGCTTTAGTGAGCTTACCTGAGGAAGCTGAGGGGAGTGGCCATGATCTTGCACCCCCTGAGGTGGATCCTTGATCTCCTTAGTAGCTTTTCTTTTGTTTCTAGCTATATGTTTGATTGTAGTGATGCCTAATAGCAGACTGACCAACGCTCTTGTATCTCTACTAAGTAATGAAAGTCGCTTTGATGTTTCAACATTTGTGTCCTTTACTTGGCGAAAAACTATCTTGTATCTTTAGGTGTAGTCTGGTTCTAAGAGATTTATATCTTTTTTGTTCCTCTCTCCAGGATAGCGAGGTGTCCTGTCTTCCCGAGCTAAGCATCTTTAAGTTGGGATTTTCTCGAAATCGGGAGAAGCTTTATAAAGCTGAATTGGAGTTGAACCATCTGAAGCTGATCTTAGCCCACCGTGATAGAGAAATGAAGCAGTTAGATTAAAGAATCGATGAAGCGGAGCCGGAAGGCAAGGAGGCGTGCCCGTCGCTGGCTGTCAGCCAAGGTTTGAGGTTTAAATTCCTTCGCCACTCCCTGTTCCAAGCGAGGTCTGCGAGGGAAGAACTCAAGAAAGTGGTTCTTGAGAAAAGCCTCGAGGCGGCTCATCTTCGGAGAACAATTTCTGATGTCTCGCACGGAGCTAGTTCAGCTCGACTGCCTCGATTGAAGATAAGAGTCACCGATGCGCTCAAATAGCGAGTTGTAGAGCTAGAGGCGGAGAACGCTCGTTTGCGACGGTTGTCTGAAGGAAGCAACGTTAGGAGAACCTCCTGTCCTCGGGGTGAGTATGCTCAGGCAGGACATTCCATGAGTTAGCAATGCGCTTGCCCCCTGTGTTGCGAAATCCCGAAGATGCACAAAGTGGCATGGCCGGTTCATCGAGCAGAGCATCTGTTGAGGCCACAGTTAGAGTGGGTGTTGACGATGCCACTCGACTCGTTGGCCTGGGGATGTCTGGGGAGAAGGTTCGCCAGCAGCATGGTGCTCGTCATCCCCGTGTGTTGCTCAACAGGAGCATCCTGCTCCCTAGGAGGGGTTAGGGCAAAATTTTGTAATCCCGTAGTATGTCTTGTTGTGAATTTTGGTCTAGTGTGAGACTTGTATCTCGAATAAGACTTGTATCTTTGACTTTAATGGAAATAAAGTAAAGCAAATTTTGACGAATTTCTCGAGTATTTGTACTTGGGTAACACTCGTTTTGATAGAGTAGAGTCAACAGTTGTGGGAGCAATTACGAATGGTGAACCACTTCGTACTCGCTTGTGAGCAAGTAGTTGAAGCGGAATCGAACCAAGTGTTGGACTCCGAACCGTCTTTCAGAGAGCATCAACATTTGTAGGAGCAATTTTGAATGGTGAAACGCTTCGTACTCGCTTATAAGCGAGTAGTTAAAGCGGAATGAACCAAGTGTCGGACTCCGAACTGTCGTTTGGAGAGCATCAACAGTTGTGGGAGTAATTCCGAATGGTGAAACGCTTCATACTCGTTTATAAGCGAGTAGTTAAAGCGGAATCGAACCAAGTGTTAGACTCCGAACCGTCGTGTAGAGAGTATCGTACACCCCAAAGCGAACCAACTAAACTATTAGACAAAGAATTCCTTAGAAGCAACTCACCTTTATTAAAGATGACATGAGTGGCTGCTTCTGAGTTACAAGCCACTCTTACATTTTGAAAAGAAAAAATAACAAGGTAGATAAAACATCAAATAGAAATTGTTCGCCTCAGGGGTTGCTTGAAGTTTCTTGGAGCGGTGTTAAAACACCCACTTGGTACTTCATCAAGTGGTCAACATTCCAAGTCCTCGGTATTATCCTGCCCCCCGGGTCTTCGAGTTGGTACGCGCCCGGGCGAATAACTCTTGAGACCCTATATGGACCCTCCCAGTTGGGTGCTAGCTTGCCCTTCTTGCTTGGAAGAGAGATTGACAGTTTCCGGAGCACTAGGTCTCCCTCTCTAAGATTAACGGGGCAGAACTTCTTGTTATAAGATATCCTACGCCGGTAAGTCTCTTGTCGGATGGAAGCCCTTTTGCGGATCTCGTCGATGAGGTCCAAATTTTTGCGAAGCTGGTTCGCATTCTGCTCTTCATTGTAGGCGATCAGTCGGGGTGAAGGTAGGCCCACTTTGTAACACCCCGAATTCCAAATACAACTGAATTCGAGATTCCACAGGATCTTTACACTTCTTTCGTACAATTTTACAAGGAATTTAAAACTTTTAACTTTACATCAGAGTTACAAGAAATCTTTATACTTTACATTTTTACAGCGGAAGCATAGTTACAACATTAATATAATTGAAATTACAACAATATTTGAATAATCTCTAAGCATCAGTTTTCCTTTAATCTTTATCATGCAATTTATCCTGCATACAAAACTGTGGGTACGTCAGTTTATCCTCTCTATGCCGGAAACAGTATAATGATTTTCCATACTTAATAAACACAAACTTGTCACATATCAAACTAAGGGGAATATCCTATTGATGTCGTGTTGTGATTGTGCACTTAGTCCTTAATGCAGTTATTTATATTACATGACACTAATGCGCACTTGTTCGGATTCTATGCATCCCACACTACATAGGTCCGAGGGCAAGTCTCTTAATCTTTCGTCATCTTGTAGGGTTCAATCCCTCGTCATAACTTAATCTACTACTGTAACTACGGTAAGTATCCTACATATTCTATGAGTACGAGCTCATGTACAGAAAAACTGGAGGGGAATCCCACGTCATGTCACGATGCATCGTGAAGACAACCTATGGACAATTCAACCTCCTTCATGGCACACGATCCTCTCGCAGTCACCAAACACCCCACAAGCGTCGCCAAGATCCCGATAATTTCGGAGTAGTGCCCATGTCATGTCACGACGCATCGTGAAGACAAACTGTGAATCACACCCACATCGTAGACTCGAGGCCCTCGTACTTGTGTTTTTCTCTCATTTTCATCACATCTTCACTATGTACTAATTCTTAGTTTAATAAAATCTTGAATAAAATCAATCTCTTGGAGTTAGCACTCTCACTAATACCGGTCTTATTTCTTTCACTTCACAATGACCCAAACTTGGTCTTTTCACTTTCAATTGTCATATCTCAATTACTTTCAATTGCTGGTGTGAGTTTTGGCTATACCCTAATTTTCAATTTCAATTCACAAATTCACATATTTGAGTTGTCATACTCAAGAACATTTCTCCTTTTCAATTACATGATTTCCAACCTTTTCATGAATCGATGATCATACATGGAGTTCAATTATACATCATGCATTCCATAACCAACATTTATTTCCATATTAAAATCATATCATGAAAACATCTAGTCAAAGTGAATATTCATAATATC
>JACEHZ010000107.1:1102500-1145713 GCA_017893485.1 Hemerocallis citrina | reverse complement strand
GGACTACCCTATTGATGTCGTATTGTGATTGTGCACTTAATCCTTAATGCATTTATTTATGTTACATGACACTAATGCGCACTTGTTCGGATTCTATGCATCCCATACTACATGGGTCCGAGGACAAGCCCTTATTCGTTCTTCATCTTTGTAGGGTTCAATCCCCCGTTATGATTTAATCTACTACTGTAATTACGATAAGTATCCTAGATGCCTTCTGACCTACGAACTCATGTCTAGGCACTCTGGAGGGAATCCCATCGCTGACATGACTCATCATGCAGACATCCTGTGGTAATTCAGCTCTCACCATAGACATGACACCACCCGTAGCCTTCAAACATCCCACGAGCGTCGCCACCGGGACGGTACTCTGGAGCAGCATCCTCACCCAGACTCGTCATGGGAATTCCTGGGATACGCTCTCGCCGCTACCCAGGGCCCTCATACTCAATGTTTTTCTCTTACTTTCATCACATCTTCACTATGCACTAATCCTTAATTTTATTAAAATCATGAACAAAATTAATCTCTAGAGTTAGCCTCTCCATCAACCGGACTTATTCATTCATTTCATCATGACCAACCTTGGTCTAATTTCATTTCATTTCATTTCTCAATGCCGGGGAGACTTAGCTACTCTATTTCAAATTTCATTTCACAATCTTCAACTTATATATTTTCCATGTTGAGTTCTCATACTCACATGTATATTCTCTTTTCAATTCATGATTTCAATTTTGTTCACAAGTTCATCATTGCACTTAAATTGCATATACTTATCAATTATCACATCACAATAATTCTACATTACTAAACAATGTACACAATTCATATTGTTCCACAAGTGAGAAAATAATTGCATCATGTGACATAACCACATTTCTTTTTGCCAAATCAACTCTTAATGTTTCAATTCACTTATTCTTTCAAGTTGTAATTTCATATCAATACTCCATATAGAACCATATGTCTATTTATGCATTTTAACTCCAAATCATAGTTATATTCATTCAAATAATACCCAAATCATACTTATAAAATTCCTTACATTTTTATGAGAATAACCATATTTTTTTCACATTTTTTGGACATCTAAAAAGCCCCAAAAAATATTTTTTATATATGCCGAGGGTGAGAATCGAACCCAGGCACAACGGAAACCAAGCCAAGAGCACCCGCCGTTCGGCCAAACTGTGCTAGCGATATAAAGGGGGCGAAATTAATACTTATTGTTTTCGGGCCGAAAGTTATAAGCTTTCAAAATTGTGTAGAAAAATGTTGCGGACACAGGAGTTCGAACCGATCGACCTAGAGAAGCCAACCGCACACAGTGACCGCCTGAGCTACTAGCTCAAGTTGTCACAGTATGAATTAAAAACTTTTTGAATCAATTTGCCACTGTTATCAAAATACTCGATGTTCAACTAAACTTGGTTTCATATTGCTTTTGTGAAAGTTACTGAAAAATTCCAGATTAGCTTCCCCTTACATGATCTTCATATCAGTAAGATTAAAATAATTTTTTGCACTAATAAAATATATTTTTTTCACATAATCCATGAATTATTCATTAAACTACTAATTTTTCATTTTCGACATTGAATAACAATAGATCTTCTAAACTTTTCATACACAATTAATTTACTGTTATTAAATCTCTTATTCAACATACATATCTATGCACTTTTTTTGAATTTATCCAACCCATAATAACCCAAAAATATCTTTTTCAAACATAAATTAGCACTAATACAAGTACTAACTTTTACATACAATTAGTGATGGTAATAAAAGTATTTCTTTTAAATCAACAATACTCCTAGTCTAATCATGTACATCACAAATTATATATCCACTTATCCATTAACAAGCTCACAACTCAAATAAAGTTACTCTTTCAAAAAGCGTGCTCTTTCTTAATTAATTTCATACTCTCAATTTTCAATTAAACTAGCATTCTCATTCGTAATTTCAACATCAATACTAGCATCATTCTTAAGAAAATTGAACCACTATCATTCATTTATTCTAATAAGCATGGAGAGTTCTACACACAATTTAATCACATACAAATCAAACACCACATTTCAATCAATTCGTAAACTAACTTCTCAATTAAAGTGGGTTCTTATTAGTATTTTTCATGCAAAATTTTGATAGTTAAATCTAGCATGGATCTCTACTTTAGAAATATGAAAGGTTTACCCACCTTGAATGGAGAGAAAATAAACACACAAAGCAACAAGGTCCTCGCGAATGAAAGCACCTCCTCCTAGACGAAGCGCGCACAAGCTCCACACACCACCACCGAATGCTTCTCTCTTTGGAATGATGCCGGCCTCCTCTCCAAACAAAATGCACACAACTCTCACTCTTTTATAACTCACACTAATATTAAGATAAGACTATAGTTTGGAAAGATATAATTTGCATATGAAAATAGCCATGAGAGGGGGGTATTTATACTAGAAAACAAGTGAAATGGAGGGCTAGGATTGATTAGTTGGTTGAAAGATGGAGGGCCAAGATTAGAGTAGGAGTTATAAAAACTACCCACATCCACATAACCACCTCCATGATCACCATGTCTAATTTCAAAATTCCCTCCAAAGAATGTGCCAACCGGCCACCATAAAGAGTGTGCATTGCACGTGTACGCGTAGTGCACGTGCATGCAACTAGGCCAAAATTGTACATTTTAATTTTGTACAAAAATAAAATAGTTATAAAATAGTCTTCTACATGACAAGTTAAGATAAAAAGAAGATTAATCCATGGGCTTTATTTTTGGGCCAAAATAGTTCTTTAAAATAAATAAAATAAAATACATTTGGGCTTTTAAGAAAAACGGCCTTTTCATTAAATTAAAACAGGGCTTTTTATTTGTTTAAAGAAGGGCTTTTGTACCAAATAATTTGAGAAAATATTTATACACATCATAATAAAATAATCATAAGATTTAATCCAACCAAAATATTGCACGTGCACACTACGTGCAAAATAAAATAATTTTTCATTAATTGAAAAATCAGGGTATTACAGCACTCCCTCCTTAGAATAGTTCCGTCCCCGGAACAACAATCAAGAGCGAGGAAAACAAACAATACAACACAGCAACAAGAACAAAAAGATACAAAAATACAATCAAGCAAAAAGCTCAGGATAGTCCTTCAACATCCTCTCCTCAGATTCCCAAGTAGCCTCTTCAACCAAGTGGTTTCTCCAGACTACCTTGACCATCGGTATCGTCTTATTCCTCAAGACTTTCTCTCGACGATCAACAATCTCAACAGGAGTCTCGATGTAATTCAGGTCTAACTGCAAACCTTCCGGCATTTCTGGCAAATGATGACTCGGATCTGGAATATAACCTCTTAGCATAGACACATGAAAGACATTGTGCACCTGAGACAACTCTTCCGGTAATTCAAGCCGGTAAGCAGTTTTTCCGATCCTTTTCAATATCTTATACGGGCCTATAAACCTCGGGGCTAACTTCTCGCCTTTGCCAAAACGAACCACACCTTTTCTGGGCGATACCTTCAGAAAGACGAAGTCACCAACCTCAAACTCAAGGTCCCTTCTCCGGTTGTCTGCATAGCTTTTCTGCCTGCTCTGAGCTTCCACCAACCTTTTCCTGATCAGATCAATCTTCTCAGAAGTTTGCTGTACAAGCTCAGGACCAAACAATTGACGCTCCCCAACTTCAAACCAACAAACAGGTGTTCTGCACTTCCTGCCATACAAAGCTTCGTACGGCGTCATCCCGATGCTAGCCTGAAAACTGTTGTTGTAGGCAAACTCTACCAAAGGCAAATGCCTTTCCCAACTGCCTCCGAAGTCTAGTATACAACACCGAAGCATATCCTCAAGAATACGGTTGACTCTCTCGGTCTGCCCATCGGTTTGCGGATGAAAAGCAGTGCTGAAATCTGTCTTGGTCCCCAAAGCTGTCTGAAGACTCCTCCAGAAATGCGAAGTAAACCGCGCATCTCGATCAGACACAATAGTTGACGGAACGCCATGAAGTCGGACAATCTCACCAACATACATCTCAGCCAACTTGTCCATCGAAGCAGTGAGTTTCATCGCCAAAAAGTGAGCGAACTTGGTCAGTCGATCGACTATAACCCAAATCGCATCATTGCCTTTAGAACTCTTAGGCAATCCCGTGATGAAATCCATACTGATGTTATCCCACTTCCACTCCGAAATAGGTAACGACTGTAATAGACCTCTGGGTCTCTGATTTTCGGCTTTGACTTGCTGACGAACCTCACACTTCGCGACAAATTCAGCCACATCCCGCTTCAAACCTGACCACCAGAAATGCTGTTTGATGTCCTTGTACATCTTAGTACTCCCAGGATGTACCGACAAAAGAGTAGCATGCGCCTCCTGAAGAATACTCTCTTTCAGGTCTGCCTGATTTGGAATGCACAGTCTATCTCCGAACCACAGCACTCCATCCCTGATTTGAAATTCGGGCAACCTGCCAGCACCAACCTGCTCCTTCATCTCCAAAATATCAGCATCAACCTCCTGACTTGCAATGATCCTTGCATTCAAAGTAGGCTGAAGCCTCAACTGAGCCAAAGATGCTCCCAATCCTTGCAAGACAACCTCAATACCTGCTCGATCCAACTCCTCAATCAGATGCCTCTGAGTTGTAATCAAACTGGCCAAACTGCTCTTGCGACTAAGTGCATCAGCAACAACATTAGCTTTTCCAGGATGATACTTGATCTCAGGTCGCATATCCTCGAGCACTTCCAACCATCTCCGCTGCCTCAGATTGAGATCCCTCTGCTGATATATATACTTCAAGCTCTTGTGGTCCGTGTACATGTTCAACTTCTCACCGTACACGTAGTGCCTCTATTGCTTCAGGGCAAAGATAATCGCAGCCAACTCCAGATCATGAGTCGGGTAATTTTTCTCATGCGATCGTAGTTGCCTAGACCCATAAGCGATTACTTTTCCTTCTTGCATTAAGACACAACCAAGTCCACGATGTGAAGCATCGCTATAAACATCATACTCAACACCTGCTCTAGGCAAAGCCAAAATAGGTACAGTAGTCAGTCTATCTTTCAACTCCTGAAAGCTCGCCTCACATTGCTCAGTCCACTTGAAGCTCACATTCTTCTTGGTCAGTCCAGTAAGCGGTACAGCTATCTAAGCATAACCTTGAATGAATCTCCTGTAGTATCCAGTCATCCCAAGAAAACTTCTGACTTCCTTCACTGTAGTAGGCCTAGCCCAATATCTCACTGCCTCTATCTTCTGAAGGTCAGTTGCCACTCCCTCCTTAGAAAGGATGTAACCTAGGAATGCCACTTCAGATTTCCAGAAATCACACTTGGATAACTTGGCATACAACTTCTGCTCTTCCAGCTTCTGCAAAACTGCTGCCAGATGCTCAGTGTGCTCCTCCTCAGACTTGGAGTACACGAGAATATCGTCGATAAACACCACGACGAAAGAATCAATAAACGGCCTCAAAACTCTGTTCATCAAGTTCATGAAGACTGCGGGTGCATTCGTCACTCCGAATGGCATAACTAAGAATTCGTAATGCCCATGCCGAGTTCTAAATGCAGTTTTGTGCACATCTTCAGCTTTCACTCGAACTTGGTGATATCCTGATCGAAGATCTATTTTGGAGAATACAACTGCTCCTTGTAGACGATCGAAAAAATCATCAATTCGAGGAATAGGATACTTATTCTGAACAGTGACCTTATTCAGCTCCCGGTAATCGATACACATTCTCATCGATCCATCCTTCTTCTTTACCAAAAGCACTGGTGCTCCCCAAGGTGACGCACTAGGTTGAATAAAGCCTTTCTCCAACAGTTCCTCAATCTGCCGTTTCACCTCATCCTGTTCCACTGGAGCCATCCTATACGGTGCCTTAGAAATGGGTGCACTTCCCGGTTGAACAGTGATGCTAAACTCTACATCACGTTGCGGGGGTAACCCAGGAAAATCTTCCAAGAATACAGTCGGATAGTCCCGAACCACAGGAATCTCTTGCACTTCCACAGGAGTCTCTTCCTTGCGGATAGTTGCCACCAGCTTAGAACACTTCTTCTTCCCTTGGAACGTGACTTCAGGTCCACCTGGAACCTTCACTGTTACCGTCTTGGTCTTACACTCGATGCTTGCACTGTACACCGACATCCAATCAATGCCAATGATAACATCGACTCCCAAGATAGTCAGCTCAATCAGATCGATGCCAAAGATTCGACCTCCAATCACTATCTCGCAATCAGTATAATACCGATCAGTGGTTAAAGTTTCCCCTGACGGAGTAGCTACTGCTAAGATCTTGCTTGGAAAAATCTTCGGTTCAACTCCCAACAATTTAGCAAACTTTGGAGACACAAATGTATGAGAGGATCCAGTATCGAACAATACAACAACTTTCATTCCATATTCCGATGTAAAAGGTCCATCAAATTCGAAGTATGAAACATGAACTTTGAATCAACTTGCATTTCATTGAATTCCAAAGTTTATACATTCGAATTGAAAACATTTTTGACATCAGAATGGAAAAAAAGAAGCTAAGACAATCTAACTCCTACGGGTCCTCTTCGCTGCTCGAAGTTCTTCCCGCAGTTCTTCAACTTCATCCTTCAGCACATCAGTCAGGTTCTTCCTCTTTTCAAGTTCCTATACCCGGTGACTGAGAACAGAAAAGTCGTCCTTCCGTTTCGCCAGCTGAGCCTCCAACAATCCGACTCTCTCTCACAGTGTCTCTACCTGCCTCTGAAGAGAAGTCACAAGACCACTTGGAACTGGTTCTTCTTCTTCATCAGAAGAAGTGTCATCAGATGAATCCGGAGGTGGGGTGATCTCTCGGGATTCAGGCCATTCTTCACCGTCAGAATCTGCTTGCCCAGGGTAGTACTCGTCCTCGGAATCAGCCTGTCCAGGATGGTACTCTTCCTCAATGATATGCCAGTCGTCGCCTCCAGCAGGATCGAAGTGATTAGCCATCTTAGAAATAGAGAGGAAGAAGCATAAATCTTAGAGCAACGCAAATGTAAGTCACTTTCATTTAAATCTCTAGACTCAAACACACACTCTAATGTCCACATCTAGGGTATCGTTCCCTATAAATTTGTACAAGTGTGGAAAGCGTAGAAAGCGTGGCTCTGATACCACTCTGTAACGCCCCGAATCCCAAATACACTGAATTCGAGATGTTCTACAGGATCTTTTCACTTTCTTTAGTACAATTTTACAGGGAAATTAAAACTTTTCATCATACATCAGAGTTTACATCAATATTACACTTTTCTTTTGCACAGCGGAAGTAAAATACAACAATTGAATAAAAGTACAACAACATGGTACAATCTTTAAGCATCCATTCTTCTTTAATCTTTAACAAGTCATTTACCTGCATATAAGACTGTGGGTACGTCAGTTTATTCAACCGACGAACATTATACACGGCCATCCTCTCTATGCCGGAAATAGTATAACTTAACTTTCCATATTTAACAAACACAAACTTGTCACATTCAAACTAAAAGGACTACCCTATTGATGTTGTGTTGTGATTGTGCACTTAATCCTTAATGCATTTATTTATGTTACATGACACTAATGCGCACTTGTTCGGATTCTATGCATCCCATACTACATGGGTCCGAGAGCAAGCCCTTATTCGTTCTTCATCTTTGTAGGGTTCAATCCCCCGTTATGATTTAATCTACTACTGTAATTACGGTAAGTATCCTAGATGCCTTCTGACCTACGAACTCATGTCTAGGCACTCTGGAGGGAATCTCATCGCTGACATGACTCATCATGCAGACATCCTGTGGTAATTCAGCTCTCACCATAGACATGACACCACCCGTAGCCTTCAAACATCCCACGAGCGTCGCCACCGGGACGGTACTCTGGAGCAGCATCCTCACCCAGACTCGTCATGGGAATTCCTGGGATACGCTCTCGCCGCTATCCAGGGCCCTCATACTCAATGTTTTTCTCTTACTTTCATCACATCTTCACTATGCACTAATCCTTAGTTTTATTAAAATCATGAACAAAATTAATCTCTAGAGTTAGCCTCTCCATCAACCGGACTTATTCATTCATTTCATCATGACCAACCTTGGTCTAATTTCATTTCATTTCATTTCTCAATGCCGGGAGACTTAGCTACTCTATTTCAAATTTCATTTCACAATCTTCAACTTATAAATTTTCCATGTTGAGTTCTCATACTCACATGTATATTCTCTTTTCAATTCATGATTTCAATTTTGTTCACAAGTCCATCATTGCACATAAATTGCATATACTTATCAATTATCACATCACAATAATTCTACATTACTAAACAATGTACACAATTCATATTGTTCCACAAGTGAGAAAATAATTGCATCATGTCACATAACCACATTTCTTTTTGCCAAATCAACTCTTAATGTTTCAATTCACTTATTCTTTCAAGTTGTAATTTCATATCAATACTCCATATAGAACCATATGTCTATTTATGCATTTTAACTCCAAATCATAGTTATATTCATTCAAATAATACCCAAATCATTCTTATAAAATTCCTTACATTTTTATAAGAATAACCATATTTTTTTCACATTTTTTGGACATCTAAAATGCCCAAAAAATATTTTTTTATATATGCCGAGGGTGAGAATCGAACCCAGGCACAACGGAAACCAAGCCAAGAGCACCCGCCGTTCGGCCGAACTGTGCTAGCGATATAAAGGGGGCGAAATTAATACTTATTGTTTTCGAGCCGAAAGTTATAAGCTTTCAAAATTGTGTAGAAAAATGTTGCGGACACAGGGGTTCGAACCGATCGACCCAGAGAAGCCAACCGCACACAGTGACCGCCTGAGCTACTAGCTCAGGTTGTCACAGTATGAATTAAAAACTTTTTGAATCAATTTGCCACTGTTATCAAAATACTCGATGTTCAACTAAACTTGGTTTCATATTGCTTTTGTGAAAGTTACTGAAAAATTCCAGATTAGCTTCCCCTTACATGATCTTCATATCAGTAAGATTAAAATAATTTTTTGCACTAATAAAATATATTTTTTTCACATAATCCATGAATTATTCATTAAACTACTAATTTTTCATTTTCGACATTGAATAACAATAGATCTTCTAAACTTTTCATACACAATTAATTTACTGTTATTAAATCTCTTATTCAACATACATATCTATGCACTTTTTTTGAATTTATCCAACCCATAATAACCCAAAAATATCTTTTTCAAACATAAATTAGCACTAATACAAGTACTAACTTTTACATACAATTAGTGATGGTAATAAAAGTATTTCTTTTAAATCAACAATACTCCTAGTCTAATCATGTACATCACAAATTATATATCCACTTATCCATTAACAAGCTCACAACTCAAATAAAGTTACTCTTTCAAAAAGCGTGCTCTTTCTTAATTAATTTCATACTCTCAATTTTCAATTAAACTAGCATTCTCATTCGTAATTTCAACATCAATACTAGCATCATTCTTAAGAAAATTGAACCACTATCATTCATTTATTCTAATAAGCATGGAGAGTTCTACACACAATTTAATCACATACAAATCAAACACCACATTTCAATCAATTCGTAAACTAACTTCTCAATTAAAGTGGGTTCTTATTAGTATTTTTCATGCAAAATTTTGATAGTTAAATCTAGCATGGATCTCTACTTTAGAAATATGAAAGGTTTACCCACCTTGAATGGAGAGAAAATAAACACACAAAGCAACAAGGTCCTCGCGAATGAAAACACCTCCTCCTAGACGAAGCGCGCACAAGCTCCACACACCACCACCGAATGCTTCTCTCTTTGGAATGATGCCGGCCTCCTCTCCAAACAAAATGCACACAACTCTCACTCTTTTATAACTCACACTAATATTAAGATAAGACTATAGTTTGGAAAGATATAATTTGCATATGAAAATAGCCATGAGAGGGGGGGTATTTATACTAGAAAACAAGTGAAATGGAGGGCTAGGATTGATTAGTTGGTTGAAAGATGGAGGGCCAAGATTAGAGTAGGAGTTATAAAAACTACCCACATCCACATAACCACCTCCATGATCACCATGTCTAATTTCAAAATTCCCTCCAAAGAATGTGCCAACCGGCCACCATAAAGAGTGTGCATTGCACGTGTACGCGTAGTGCACGTGCATGCAACTAGGCCAAAATTGTACATTTTAATTTTGTACAAAAATAAAATAGTTATAAAATAGTCTTCTACATGACAAGTTAAGATAAAAAGAAGATTAATCCATGGGCTTTATTTTTGGGCCAAAATAGTTCTTTAAAATAAATAAAATAAAATACATTTGGGCTTTTAAGAAAAACAGCCTTTTCATTAAATTAAAATAGGGCTTTTTATTTGTTTAAAGAAGGGCTTTTGTACCAAATAATTTGAGAAAATATTTATACACATCATAATAAAATAATCATAAGATTTAATCCAACCAAAATATTGCACGTGCACACTACGTGCAAAATAAAATAATTTTTCATTAATTGAAAAATCAGGGTATTACAGTAATAAAGAGTTCAAGTAGACTTGCCTTTAGATGACGATTAGATCCGAATATCCGAAGAATAACAGGATCGGAATACCGGCGACAACGGCGACGATCGCGAACCAAGCGAACCTTGATGAGGCGATCATGATCGGGTACGGATCTTGATGTTGATGATTAAACAACGATCGGATGGTTGATCTTCGACTTGATGGTGATCAACTTGATGCTGATCAAGATCTGATCAGACAGATTGGCGCAGATCTTGATGAGGATCAAGATCATATGATCGGGCAGCAAAGATCTAGATCAAGGTCAAGGGGACACGATGATCATGATCGTGAAGATCAACGGAGATCGGATGGCTACGATTGAACTTGATGCACTGTTGGCTTGAACCAAGAATAGAGGAGCTCGGGTGCAGCGATGGCCGAAGGCAGGGGTGTCGACTAGACGACGAGCAGTTGGCTGAGGCTGGGTAAGGCTGTAGCAGGATCGACAGGTGGTCGCTCAAGTGGGAGAGGCAGGATGGTGGAGGAACGGGGAGATGAAGGGGCACTCGGGGATGAGTCGGAGGTGGAGCTACGGTGTTGCAGTCGTCGCTGTTGGGAAGCAACGGCGACGGAGTCAAGGAGGATGAAGATGCTGATGACGAGGCTCGACGAGGGTGGCAAGGGTGAGGCATCAACGGAGAGACGAGGGCGAACTCGAGGTGTACAAGGGTTGCTCTGTTTTAGGCTCGAGCGAGATGACGACAGCAATGAGGGGGAGAGTAGCAATGGCGAGGTGAATGGTAGGTTCGAGGTGGCGAGGCGATGAGCGGGGGCTCACAAGGCTGTCGACGGTGGTCCGAGGAGGTGATGGAGAGGATGAAGACAGGGCGGGTTGCAGGGGTTCGCGAGGTTGGAGCGGCGATGAGGCAGGGCGAGAGTGAGCAGGCGGTCGACGAGCAGTGGAGCAATGGCAGGGCTCGCGAGACTGACAAGCGAGAGCGGAGGAAGGCGATGGTCGACTGCGGAGGTTGGGTTTCGGCAATGGAGAGGTGGGAGGTTGAAGACGAGGAGGGGGCTCGGTGTTCTGCTTCGGTTGGGAAGACAGGGAGGAGAGAGAGGCAGTAACGGGGAGAGAGAGAATGGGGAAGGGTTTAATATATTAATAATTTATTATTATAATAATGGGGGATTATGGAGATATAGGGAATCGTAAGGAGTAATTCTAGGGGATATGGGGAGGTGTGCAGTTGAGGTAGATCTGGTCAAAAACAGATTAGGGGGAGAATTGGGTTATTGGGTTTGATTAGAATTCGGGCTGGGATCCAATAGATATGGGTTTGGGTTAGAATCCAACAGGAGATGGACTAAATTTTGGACTTCAAATTAAATAATTAAATAATACAAGATAAATCAAAATCAATTGGCTTTAATGAAAATAATAATAATAGTAGTAATAATATTCAGCTTTACAAAAATAATAATAATAAGAATAATGACAATAAAAATAATAATAAAAAAATGGTAACAACCTCAATAATAATAATAATAATAATAATAATAATAATAATAATAATAATAATATCAATAATAATAATACTAATAACAATAACAACAAATATTAATACTAAAAGTAATATTAATAATAATAATAATAACGATAATAATAATAGTAATAACAATAATACTCGTAATAATAATAGTAATAACAACAACAACAACAACAATAATAATAATAATGATATGTATCATAATAGGATTTGAGATTAACAAGTTCATTAAAATCCATACAATAATAATATAACATATAAATAGTCGATCAATTATAAATAGAAAATACATCGTTATTCAAAATAAATGTAATCGTCGATTATAAAACACTTAGTAGAAGATCCGAAACCAGTTTAGCACAAAATAAATTCATAAATAATCAAAATACCGAAAATATTCAGGAAATACGTATTAACGGGAACGGGGGTTACACCTCCTCCTACACTTCACTCTCTTACTCACTCTCTCCGTCTTCTCGAACTCTCTTTCTCTCTCTTTCGAAGACTATCCGGAACCCAAAAACCCTAACCGCTCCCAAACCCTCCTCATCCTCCGTCTTCCGTCGTGCCTCCTCCTCCTTTTGCTCTTTCCTACCCCCCCCCCCCCTCTCCCCCAACTCATCACATCTTTCTCCTCCAATATTTCAAATGAATTTGGCAACTCAAAACCCTAATTCGCCATTTAGTCCATACACATCGCCAACCACTCAATCTTCGTCGAACATATCCGCACTGTGCATGGTAATCACTTTATTCTAGCTTCATAGATGTAGCTACTTTGA
Source organism: Hemerocallis citrina (assembly GCA_017893485.1). Lineage (NCBI taxonomy): Eukaryota > Viridiplantae > Streptophyta > Magnoliopsida > Asparagales > Asphodelaceae > Hemerocallis > Hemerocallis citrina. Next base: position 1,132,811 of record JACEHZ010000107.1, on the reverse strand, counting down.
TTGAATTATTTGTTTAAATTTGGTGTAATATTTTTGTGATTTGTAGTTATGTATATGTTAGTTGTTTGATGTGTATTATATACAGTTGTTTGATGATTATAAATGGTAGAATTGTAGAATAGTTGTTGTTATTCATTAAATTTATAGATATAGTATTATTTGTTGTTGTTCGATATTAGTAAACTCGCACAATCGGGATCCAAATATTCTGAAACTTTGCGAGTAGGTCGGACTCACCACACACAAGTCAACAAATTTGTAAAAGTGAATTTCGACTCTCGGTTTGCAAGATACAACATTGTATCGCTTTCATTGAAGAAAAAGAATGAAAAGCGATTCATTGAAGAAAAAGAATGAAAAGCGATACATTGCCGTATCTCGCAAACCGTGAGTCGAAAATCACTTCTAGAAGTTGCGTTGACTTGTGTGGGGTGAGTCCGACCTATCTGCAAAGTTTTGGAACTTTTTTTGGCCGTTTGTGCAGTTTTACTAATCTCGAACAACAACATACTATAATTTGAAAAGAGATGAATATGGTTAAGTGAGATAAACGCACAAACGGGATCCAAAAGTTTCGAAACTTTGCGTGTTGGTCGGACTTATCCACAAAAACCAACACAACTTGTAGATGTGAGTTTGGACTCACGGTTTGCGAGATACAGCAATGTGTCACTTTCCATTCTTTTTCGTGAGTGAAAGCGATACATTGCCGTATCTTACAAACTGTGACTCGAAACTCACTTCTACAAGTTGAGTTGGCTTGTGTGTGATGAGTCTAACCTACTCGCAAAGTTTTGCAATTTTTTGCAATTTTTTTATGTCGTTTGTGTGCTTTTCTCACGTATCTTGTTTTATATCTATATATATAAATAGTGTATTAAGAATTGTTTTTTTAATTTTTTATAGGAAAATTGTCAGAACGAGGGGAGCCGAAAGGCTTTCTGTTCGTGGTAGGGGCCAAACATCCACACAAGACCAACCTTCCACGCAAGTAAGAGAATTATTAGTTGTAATTGTGAATTTTGTATACGTAATATTGTAGATACAATAATAACATTGTAAACGTTGGTGTTGGTTGGTGGCCAACCATCCTTTTCCGCCGAGGTTGGTGCGTCGTCTACGGGTGGATGTCACGGTCCAAGATTTTTAGACTCGAGCCTACACACTTTGCAAGACTGCCACAGATCCGAAGAGATGTGGAGAGGGACCACGAAGAGGTGTAATTTCCGTACGCACCAAACATTTTCGATGCACACGTGTACCCACGAGTACTTAGTCCAAGTTGGTTTCTGTGGAGTCGGTTTGATGGGTAATGTGAAACTTGATCGAGCACTGCTTGTAGCCCTCGTTGAGCGATGGAGGCCAGAGACACACACCTTCCATCTACCGGTGGGAAAGATGGCGGTGACATTGCAAGATATTACAATGATTTTCGATCTTCCAATAGATAGGATGGCCATGACGGGAAGTATGAACTTTGAGAAGTTAGATCTTGTTCGTGATTTTCTTGGTGCAGACTTAGATGATGAGGATGAGGAAGATGGAGATATTTTTGACAGACAATCAATCCGACTCTCATGGTTGAAGAATCATTTTGAAAATACCTTGATCGATGAGTCGAGCGACTATGACGTGCAGTGCTACAACAGGGCTTACATTCTAACTGTGCTTGGAGGTGTTCTCTTACCAAACTCCACCGGTGATACCGTCCCACTTATGTATCTACGGTTGCTCGTCGACCTAAGCTTAGCGGGCTGGTATAGTTGGGAAAGGTGTACATTTGCTACCCTCTACAAGACTTTGTGTGCATGTGCATTAGACGGAGTTGAGATGATGGGGCCGATGGTCTTGTTACATATTTGGCTATGGGAACGTATACACTTGGACCGTCCCCGTATTACGAAATTGACAGAGGGTTGGGTGGCTGATACACTGAACGATGAGTTGTTAGCACCTTTAGGAGTGTATTGGGTCGGTAGACGCAGCTACAGAGATAACCCATGGTGTTTAAACATACTATAGAGACGAGCTCGTCCAACTGCGAGATGAGTTGGTAATTTGGGAGCCGTATATCCCTGAGCATGTGTAACTCCCTATTCCAGTTGTACGTATTTTATTACGTGATTTTTTTGTACTTCAATTTTCAAATTAGTTTTATTTTTCTCATTGGACTCTTTATCTAAAGCCAGAATATTTTTCTGATCAATTCTATAATTTTGTGATTTTTTGACCGGAGTTTAAATACAAATTTTAAACCCTGATTAATCCTAATCCTAATCCTAACCCGCTCCTGCTAATCACTCACTCAAAGTCAAACCACCCTGCCTAATTCTACGCCTAACTTTCTCATTTTTCTCCTACTCTACTCTGCCTCCACCACCCTACTACTCCTAATCTCCTCTTCCGTCAACCCCCTATTCTGTAATTAGGTTACATTTTTCTACACTAATTCCTCCATCTCTCTTTCTAAATATATTTTATATACATACATCCACTCATTTGCAGCCAACATTTTCTCACTTCCTCATTATATTTCCACATATAAACAAACAACTCCTACTCTTACTACTATTACTACATATATATTATTATATATCCCTAATTATACACATGCATGCACAATTATTTCATGACTCCATATACAACCAGCCAACTATCTCTCCCTCTCTCCTTGTTTAAATCTATATATATGCACGCACACACACACATGCATAACACATCAGCCCCTCATCTCTACGTCTCCTTTCTTTTTCCTCTACCTTCTTTACACTCGAGAGCCCAAGCCAACACCCGAGATCCACTTTATCCTCCACCTTCGAGCCGACAACTGTGCTTCTATGGTCCCGTGAACCCCGAAAAACAACCCGATGCCGCACCATCTCCTCGTTGTTGTTGTCGCTCATTACCGTCGTTCACCATTGCTACCGTTGCTTGCTCGCTGCCGTCTTGCCGTCATTCTTACCGTCATTGTGCCACCGTCCGTTGCCGACGTCGCTTCTTCTTTCTGTGGTTAACACCACCACCGTAATCGTCACGTTATAAGGCAAGTATCTTATACACTCTTTTTATTCTCGTACAAGCATTTTTCTTGGACTCGTGGCAAGTAGTCTAGTCATCATCATATTTTATTGTTAAATTCCATTCTAGTCACTTGTTCCATGCTATATCAACTCAAGAGTAAACCGTTAACACATTTCGAATCGTGTTATCGAATATCGAATATTCAACCTTGCTATATCTAAATTTCTTGACGTTGCACTAAGAATTCGACCATGTTCCCGATACTGGATTGAAGATTTTCTACGTGGAAATCGTAGCTCATCGAGTTCCGAATTCAAAACATCTTACGGTTTCTCAATCCGATGTATAGATTGTGAGATATCGCGATTTTAGTATTGTCATATCGTGAATTTCTGAACCTACACGGGATCACTAACCGGTCTCTTGTACTGAGAATTCAACCATGTTCCCGATACTGGATCGAAAAACATTCTACATGAAAATAGTATCTCTTCGAGTCTAGATATCCAGCAATCTGATGTATAGATTGTGAGATATCACAATTCTAGTATTGTGACTCTGAATTTCCAGAATGCGCGCAAAATATCGAAACCAGCGAAGAATGAATTTGTACGCATAGCTACTATCTCTAGAATATATCGTGTGAATATTCGTTGGAACCAGAAGAGAGTCTACTTTCTAGAATCTCTGACGGAATCGGATTTGCTTTTCTGTAACAACGGGAAAGTGAATTTGAATGCATATATGTAATGTTGTCTAAAAATTCATCTCTACGTTTTTGCATTTAAACCCGTTTTCATATTTAATGAACTGAGTGTATTATTGTTCTTGTAATAATAACTTGCATAGATATAATAGGTTGATAGCATGCATTTTATACCACTTGATAATTTATAATAACTACTCTCGATACATGTACTCGTTTTACGTCTCATATCCATGATTACTGTCCTTGATATTTTTCTTGATTAAACTGTCTTGATTACACCGTTCCACTAGTCGTAGCAATTGTATATTCATAATTAATTATAAAAGATTAACAAGCCGGGGTTATAAGGGTACGACTTAATAGTAGACAATATAGGGGAGTATACTCCGAAGGGGGCCCGTGTTTCCCGAAATAGTGACTCTTGATTCTTGATTCTTGATTACACAATTCTTGATTACATAATTCTCGATTACATGATTCATAATTACATGTCTTGATACTATCACTGGAAGACCCGAGTACATAATCCTAGAATTCACTACTTAAGTCTAAACGTCACATGATTGATATGCACCGAACTTGTGGTATGGGACACAGGATTGCGTGCATTAGATAAGTTAATAAAACAGATAAACTTGAGATCTTCACTAAGTATGATTCTTGATTACATGACTCTTCGTTACATGACTCTTGATTCTTGATTACATGACTCTTCGTTACATGACTCTTGATTCTTGATTACATGATTCTTGATTACATGACTCTTGATTACATGGCTCTCGATCCTTGAATACATGATTATCGATTAACTAAGTCTAGGTTATCAATTGCTTATACCTTGAAGTCTTGAATACACTAGTTACAGTTATTACTTACATGATCATATTGTCACAGTTCTTTGCTTCCTTCTATATTGTATTTGTACTTCTACTTCTTGTTTCTTCCATATTATATCTTGTTATATTACCTCTTTTACTGCTTGTTGCTACTTGCTGCCCGAAACTTGCTTTAACGGGTACTTTTCTATTTTTCTTTGAGTTAATAATTATATAGGTACTGATGGACCCGCGGAACAGACGTTCTAGAAGATCGTTGCTGCTCTATTACTTGTTTTTCTTTCAGTCGCTATTTTATCTAGTTGTTATTGCGAACTGCTTATCGTACTGTTTTAATTATGACACCTTGTATTTCCCGGGCATCTTGACCTGATGTTGATGTATTACCCAGATCATGGTTATTCTATTTTCAGCTCATGTGATCATTATATTTTTCTGCATGAATGTGTTTTAAATATCTTGTTGAGCTTATAATTGTACAGCTTATGGATGATCTATATCATTCGCTGGGCCTCAGTTGTGTGCCTGTATTTTCGTATAATGGGAAGCGGGGCGTGACAGCGTGTGCAAAGACTACCACCAGCATGTACGACTAGTTCACAGCTGTGGTTGACGAGAGCCACACTCATCAACTTTGGTACGATGGAGCATTACTTCCTGGATATAGCTCTTCACTAATTCCGGATGCAGCAAGACATTCCCATCAACCGCTTGTACGAATTTTAGTTGCACGCCGTTAGAGGGACGGAACGCATGGCTAATCATGACTTGGCAGATTTCCACCGGGCGTATGTGGCATTGTGGAATGAGCGTCGGTTTGACTTGGTACTTGAAACGTCCCGAGATATGATGGAAAGGCACATGAACTCTACATGACATGGTACCGGATAATAACACATTTGTACATATCTTCGAAGACCGCAGTACCAGCCAGGATTCAGGTACCAATTCTGACGAGAGATATTGAACCACCGCCGGCGCATTCTTCATTACAACCCATGTACTAACCGAAGACATCATCATATCATTTGCTGGTGAGTCAAAATTGTTTGATTTTGTTCTACTTCGATTCACCATTTTAAATTCATTTTTTATTCATCTTGGGATTGTGTCTACTATAATTTTCTTTGTGTTTTAGATCGATAATACCTGGGATTTGCAAAGAAATGCGCTAGTGTACTTAAGAGTAATGCTGCCAAGAGCATGAAAGCTTTTGCTCACGAGATACTTAGTCCATGCTGAGGCTCGCTTGAAGATGTAGGAGATGGTCCACGATTAGACCATTACTTAAATACGATGGTACGTTCGAGTCGTCGTAAGAGCATGGATAGTAGGCCACAATGACCTGGGAAACAACGACAACACCAACCTCCTCCATAAGAAGAGCTCCAAGAAGAAGCCGAAGACGAAGAAGAAGAAGAGCAAGAACAAATGACCGGCCTATAACAAGTTACTCAAATTTAAGGTTCTCGCCGACAACCGCATCAGAAGAGGAGAAAGCCACAATACTACACTCCGAGTTAGGTTGAGTGAGAGTCCTTTGTGTTATTGAAAACATTGTTTGTAAAGAAATTTGTGGTTTAGACAAGTTGATGTTCTTGTTGTTGTTAATGTTATTGTTGTTATACAACTTTTAAGAAAATCTTTTGAGGAGAGGCACAAAACTAGAGAAAGAGAAGAGGAGATTCGAAAACCATACAAATTGAAAACTGAACAAATGTAAATAAAATAAACTAACAGGAAATGAAACAGAACCGAGTAGTAACCGAGTCCTATGTATCACATGGAGTCCTTAAAATAGATTCATTGCCTCACCAGTGCTGGAGGAACGTAGTGGCGTCTGTCTCTCCGGATGAAGCGGTCGTTGAGTGTCAACGGCAGCACAATGCTACACTCCCAAAGTGATAGATGTGTTGAAAGTCTATCACCGACACAACCGAACAGAAGAACAGAGTAGGGAAGGGAAGAAGAAAATTTATAGGGACGAGGTAAATAGGTGAATGAATGCACTGGTTGTAACGGCAAACAAAATCATTTCTCGGTTTAAAAACGTGCGAGTAAATGCAGCAGACAAAACATTAATGCATTTATTTCGACCGTTACAGATTAGACAAATCAAAATTGGGCAAAAATAATCCCCGAACGAGGTTGGGTTCAGTTAGTCCGACATTCGTGTCCATAGGATGTACGGGCGCACACTAGCCGCATGTAATCCGGTCCAAGATTTGCTTCCGCCTTGCGAGCGTGAGAGAGATCCTTCTGGCTTGCTTTCTTACAATACAAAGAAATAGTTTATTATATATACCCTTCTAATTCTTATGATTTTTCCGATATGGGATTAAAGTCCCTCAACCCATTTTTAGACATCAAGTGTCTCACTTTAGGAGACAATTTTTCATTCACCCCATAACCGTTTTGAGCAAGTAAATATATGATTTTGATGTACTCACAAAAGAGAACAAAAATTCATAAAGATCTCTCACTAATTCATAGTGGATCTTATTCAAAAAAGTTGCCTCAAAATTGGTTCTTAAAATGGTGTTAAACACTCATTTTCTAACATTCCCCACATGAATAAAATTGACGACCTTATATACGACAGACCGACACGACAGACTTGGTGATAGAATTCAATGGTTAAAACCTGCACATGATAGGTAGGTGTTACCCTTTGAACATTCCCTTATGAAAATATGTTTACTTTATTGACTAAATAGTAGACGCGATGTCTTTGAACTGTTCTGTCATTTGTGTAAACGATGACATATCTCACACAAGAATCATCCTAACGCATTTCAGTTCTCAGTGTTGTGTTCATTTTGGCCATGAACGTACGCCTGGTTCTGCAAGAGTTTAACAGGAATGTTGTCCTACACTATTTCCTTAGAAGCGGCCCTTCTTTCCTTTTACATAGGTGATTTCTTAGTTAAGAGTTACCCGCATTACTCTGCTCAAAATTTTCGACGCATAAGGATCATTAAAGGCCTAGATTAACATCTTACCTTATGAGCATCACTGTTTCATCATGGGAATGGACTTGGGAAAACCCCCATAGTGATCCAACATGGTCTTTACAATTTAGTTGTCCCTTTGAACCTAGATCTTGGGATATCCAGTCAACTAGATTGGGTGTCCATTGTATCGACTTATTATTTCATGGGTTTAAGTCTCATTCCCCTCGATGACTTAATCTATTTAACCATTTGGTTAGCAGATCCGCAATGTTATCTTTCGACTTTACATAATCCATAGAGATAATCCCAGTAAAAAGTAGTTATCTAATGGTATTATGTCTTCGATGAATATGTCTAGATTTACCATTATACATATTACTCTGTACTCTAAAAATTGCAGATTGACTATCTAAATGTATGCAGATTGGAGGCACGGACTTTGTCCACTTTGGAATATCCTTAAGGAAGTAGCGCAATCATTCAGCCCCTTCCCCACATTTGTCCAGTGCGATAAATTCAGATTCCATCGTCAATTTACCGATCACTATTTGTTTTGCGAATTTCCACGAGACTGCTGCACCACCTAGTGTAAACGCATAGCCACTAGTGGATGTTGAATTATCATTGGATATTCAGTTCGCATCACTGTATCCTTCAAGTACGGCTGGATATCTTGTATAATGCAGCTTATAATTACGAGTAAAATGCAAGTACTTCAGTACTCTTGTAATTGATTGGCAGTGCTCGGTTCCAGAATTACTCGTGTATCTACTTAGTTTACTAACTGCGTAAACTATGTCTGGTCTTGTACAACTCATCAAGTATATTAGACTGCCTATGATTCTAGAGTATTCTACTTGAGAAATACTGTGACATTTATTCTTGGATAAATGTAAAGTTAGATCTATTGGATTTATGGAAATTTCAGAATTATCTTTATCAAAATTTCCAAGAATATTGTCTATATATTGTGACTAGCTTAAAACAAGCTCGTATGATGTTCTTATGATCTTAATCACCAATATAACATCAGCAAGTCCCATATCTTTCATGTCAAATCTTGAGCTCAACATATTTTTAGTAGATTTTACCATCTTATCATTGCTCCCAATAATAAGCATGTCATATATATATATATATATATATATATATATATATATATATATATATATATATATATATATATATATATATATATATATATATATTATGACATATCAACTTTCAATGTCTTTGACATATACACATTTATCACATTCATTGATTTTGAAACCATTTGTCATCATGACATTGTCAAATTTTTCATGCCATTACTTTGGAGCTTGTTTCAAGCCATATAATGATTTCACTAGTTTACAAACTTTCTTTTTTGTCCTCGAGCTGAAAACCCCTCAGGTTGCTCCATATAGATTTCTTCATCTAAATCTCCATTAAGAAAAGCTGTTTTCGCAATCATTTGATGTACTTCAACATTGCGCAAAGCTGCTATTGCAAGTATCATACTAATGGAATTTATTCTCGTCACAGGAGAATATGTATCAAAGTAGTCCAGACCTTCTTTTTGTCTATAACCTTTGATTATAATCATTGCCTTGTATTTATCAATTGATCCATCAGCTGTCATTTTTCACTTGAAAATTCACCTGGAACATAAAGGTTTACTACCTGGTGGAAGATCCACTAGTTCCCAAGTATGATTTTGAAAGATTGTATCAATTTCACTCTTAATGGCTTCTTTTCACATAGGACCGTCACTAGAGCTCACCGCTTCTTTGAAAGTTTGGGGTTCACCTTCAAGTATAAAATTCAAGAAATTTGGACCAAAAGTTTTTTTTAGTTCTTGTTCTTTTACTACGTCTAGGTTCTTCCTCAACTTCTTTATCTTGGTTTTCACTATCTTCACAGATAGTCTCATGTGTTCGTTTGGAAAAACTTGGTTCTTCCTTAGACTTACATGGAAATACATTTTCAACGAAAAATGCATTTCTAGACTCCATTATCGTATTCTATGGTATATCGGGGATATCGGATTTGTATACCAAGAACCGATAAACACTACTATTATGTACATAGCCAATGAAAATGCAATCAATCGTTTTTTTCTTCATATTTTCACTTTCTTAGGTGGAGGTAATACCACCTTGACAAGACATCCCCACATTCGCAAGACATCTCTTCTTTCTTTTTGGGTACCTTAGTGTACCAGCTTCCAGAACCGCAGAGCTAACAAGTTCCGGTTTTTATACAAATAGCTGAAAGAATAGCTTCTTCCTACAAGTTTGGTGGCAAACCAGAACTTATTAACATTGCATCCATCATTTTCTTCAAGGTACGATTCTTTCGCTCAACAACACTGTTGAACTGAGAAGAATAAGGTGATGTAGTTTCATGTATAATCTCATGCTTAGCACAAGTGTTAGCAAATGACGATTCATACTCACCACCTCGGTCACTTCTTAGCGCCTTAATTTTCTTGTTAAGTTTATTCAAAGCTTGATTTTATAGATAATAAATTTCTCTATATCTTCGTCCTTACTTTTAAGCAAATACACATAACAATATTTTGTGCTTTCATAAACAAAGGTAATAAAATACTTATTACTACCTCTTATTTGTATCATTTTTAAATCACAAATATCACTGTAAATTAAATCAAGGGGTTTAGTGTTTCTTTCAACACTTTTAAATGATGATCTTGTTAGTTTTGCTTCAACAAATGTTTCACACCTATGTTTGGAATCAATTAGGAGTGTTGGTATATAATTCAAGTTAATTAGTCTACGCAAAGTATCATAATTAACATGTCCCAGTCTACCATGCCATAAATTGGAAGACTCAAGCATATAAGTAGAAAACCTAGCTTTATTGATATTCTTGATCATGGTCATTACATTGAGTTTGAACATTTCACCACTCAAGTATCCTCTACCAACATACATTTCACTCTTCGACAAAACAAATTTGTTTGACTTAAACACTAAGCCAAATCCATGATTATTGAGCAGTGAACCAGATACCAAGTTCTTACAGAAATCTGGAATATATACAATATTTTTAGAGTCAGTTCCTTCACAAAAGTCATCTTCAAGATCACCTTGCCATGACCTTTGATTTCTGAAGTAGCCGAGCTCCCCATAAACATTGTCTCCCCATTCTCTAATGGTTCGAAATAGAAGAATATACTTCTGTTGGAGCACACATGGCGGGTAGCTCCAATGTCAATCAACCATTCTTTGGGGTCTGAACCCATCAAGTTCACCTCCGAGACTACAACTGAGAGTTTGATATCAGAAACGTCTTGAGCAATACCTTCGACTATATTTGCTTCTCTGTTCCTGTTCCTTTTGGGTAGTCTGCAATCAGTAGAATTGTGACCTAACTTATCACAATTGAAGCACTTGCCTTAAAACTTCGGCTTCTTGCAGATTACTCCCTTAGGCCCTAATGTAACACTCCGCAAAATTGAGTTATGACAATTTTGTTCTACGTGTATTATACACATGTATTTTATACTATTACGGGTAATATCCGTAACGTATTTTAATATAAATATCATACATATTTTGTATTTCGACTATTTATACATTTTCTGTCTTCTCAAAATTCATTTTTATCCTATTTCGAGCCAACTTAAACATTTACTTCAATCTTGGTGTCTTTATGTGTAATATTTCTACGTATTTCAATTATTTATTTTTATAATTTTTTCGAATTCGTTTTATAAATTGAAATTCATTTTCTCCTATTTTGACTCAAATATATTTTTATACGTGCGATGCACGTGTTTTCTATGTACGTGTTGATTACATTGTGGTATATATAATTAATGAAATGTATTTTTCGTATGTTATATTTTGATTATTTATAAACATTTTTCCGTTGATAAAATCTATTTCGTATTTTAATATTTATTTTACGTGCGACACACGTGTTTGCAGTGCACGTGTTGGTTGTATTCTCTTTCAAAATAAAATTTACGAAGTGTGGGTGTGTTTATTTTTATGTGTGCATGAAAACTCTAATTTTAATAAATTTAAACTAGTTTTATTAAATACATATTACTTATTATAACATATGCATTTAATTTAAATAAAAACTATTAATAAAGTCTGTGCACATAAGGTGCACGTGCACGTGTTGTGCACAATAGGGGTTCACCGGCCAATGAGATGGAGTGGAGAGAAGGGGAGAGAGTTGGGAGAAACTGGGGAGTTATTTGAGTAGTGGGACTCATCTCAACCACACAATAATCCTATAAATACCCCCCTCCTCTAACATGAACACACATAAAATATCAAAACTTAATTAAAAGAGAAGAGAGAAAGAGAGAGTTCGGTTTTTCTAGAGAGAATGAGTTTTCGATTTCTTTGCTTAAGGAGGAGAAGGCTACTTGTGTTGGAGCTTGGAGCAATTTTCTAGGAGTTCTATTTACAATTTGCATTAAGAAAAAGCTGGGTATCTCTTTTACTTTCTAAATTATTGTAGAATGCATGATTAAGTAGATTATGCTTGAAATTGATAATTGGTATGAGTTCTTTAGTTACTTTTGTGATGCATATTGTGTTATTATCTAGAATTTTGGTAATATGAGAAATAATGCATGCTAGTTGAAAGTTTCAATATAGGATTGTTATGTTGTTAAATTGAAACTCTACTTAAAGCATGTTGTAGTGTTGTTAGGCACATAATAGTATGCCATGTTGTTAGGCACATAATAGTATGCCATGATTAGGCACATAATAGTATGCTATGAATTGTGTTCAAAGATACATAAAGTTGTTAAATTAGGCATAAGAAATTGTGTAAATATTGGGGAGGATTATAATTAAATAGGGAGATGAGAATTCTCCATACAATGGCTAAAAGAAATTATATTCATGTAGTCTTGATGAAAAATAAAAGTATATGTTTATGAAGGTTCTCAAAAATTACTATTTACAATATTTGTGTAGAATTTCACTATAATATAGATAAAATCAGTGGGAAATCATTTCTGGAAATCCAGGGATGTATTTTATGAACAATTAATTTGAGGGAAAAGAATAGAAATCGAAAATAATTGAAAGAGTTAAAAATGAGATGAAATCGGATAGTTGGGTTAAAAGAGTTTAAACACCTATACTATCGGTTGAGCGCTTGGCTCTTGTGGTTAGCGTAGGCGCCAGTGCGCCTAGTACTGCCACGTGTCGCACTTGGTGGGGGGTTCTTGGTCACGGGTTCGAGCCTAGGAGGCTTTTGCCTCTTTAATTTTATTTTTTTTGGAAATTAATTAAATGATATTTGTGGGTTACAAAAAGAACCGAAGAGTCTTTCTTTCACCAATAGTGAGATGGCTCACTGGTTTGTGTGTGCGATTTGACTTGTTGTTGACTCTGGGTTAGAATCTGGGGGTTTACTTTGTGGTTTTTATTTTATTTTTGTGATTTTTTTTCAAATTTTAAAAATTGGGAAACTTCATAGAAATATTATAGAATATTTTTAGAACACTTGGGAATCATTTTAAATTATTCTAAGCGATATTTTGAGAATTTAAAAGTCATATTCATGTATTAGATGAGTTTTAAATCCAAGTTTCAAAAGAAAATGTACATGATTAAAGATCTTAAGAGTTGACTTATAATAGAATCGAAGCACAATTATGAGGAGGAAATACGGAATTCCTAGAGATAAATTTTAGAGAATCTTGTTTTGAGAAATGATGTTTTAATCTCAAAGAACTTTGTATTGAGAAATATACTTAAAGTATAGATAAACATGAAAAAAGATTTCATTAATCAAAAGAACATTGTGAATTATTAAAGTAAATAGTTTGGTTGGTTAACCAAGAAGTTGCTTACCTCATGATTGATAAATAAGAGAATGGATGAAAGAATTGAATGAGATGTGAATGAATGAAGTTTAAAAACATGAATAATGAGGGTATGAATAACTCATGATGTTGAACATGAAAGATGTTGATTCTAGAGGCTAAGTGAGACCCAGGTACCGGCAAAGTGATGAATATGATTATTGAGATTTGAGAAGTGGCCAATATGGGCTATCGTTCTCAGTATATTGTTTAAGACCGATATGAGGGTAAGCTAGCTCTAGGTGGTATTATTATTCATGTTTAAACTTAAGGATAGGCACTAGGAGATGTGATGAAACTTGGGCAAACGTAAATCGGGTGCCTCTATATAGTCTGACGGTGGACTCCAGGACTATAGACCCAGTTTGACGGTAGACTCCAGGACTGTAGTTTCTTTTGATGTGAGACGAGCCTTAATTAAATCTGGGACTATGATTGATTTGACGGTATACTCCAGGATCATGAATAGTCGGGCGAATGGGAGGCCGATCTCCAGTGTATATGCATATACCGGGGCAAGAGGGGCACTTGCGGGATGTTCGCACGACGAGGACTCTGTAAGGTTTAACGGTGGACACCAGGACTGAAATCCGTACTCGTGGAATGTCTAAACGTTGTTTTGGTTACCGAGTATGATTGCATGGCGAGGGATCGAACCCTATAATGAGGAGTACGATAAGGGCTTGTCCTCGGACCTATATAGTATGGGATGCATAGAATCCGAACAAGTGTGCATTAGTGCACCGTAGTGTAAATCTGCATTAGGCATTTAAGTTCATATCATATACTTACATGTTTAGGATAGTCACTTTTTACACTTTATTGTGCATTCAAGTTTGTGTAGGGTAAAGTAAGAGAATCGCTATATTACAACATTGCGTCAGTTGTATGCAACTAACGTACCTACAGTTTCCCAGTTGCAGGATTAGACTTGGCATGGACTTGCAGTCACTATGATGAGTTGTTACAAGATTGAAGAATTTCTTTATTGTAATTTATATTGTATTGATTTAATTCCGCTGTGCTATTGTAAAGAACATGTTATAAATAAAAAAGTTTTAATTTCCTTGTAATTTGTATGAATTTGAAGTAAAAGATCATGTTGTGCTACGAATTATATGTATTTGGAATTCAGGGCATTACACCTAACTTGGACCCCTTTTCTTTGTTGTAATCTTGATCATCTTGTTAAAATTTGGAGCTTCTTCATTCAAGAATCTTGCGAGATTCCAAGTGGTCAAGTAGCACATCATTTTTCTGCCCGTTGAACTTCTCAAGTTTCTCCCCATGGAGACTGAGACAAGTACATCGGCAGGCATTGACGCTCGTGCCATAGCAACAATTGGCACTTATGCCGCATCAGCAGTCGGTACTTGGATCGTTTCAGCCTAGTTGATGGCGAACGGGTCGAGTGGGCCGGGCCGGGCCCAACCCGTACGGGTTGGCACGAATGCTTAGCCGGGCCGGGCCGGGTTGCAATCTTATACGGGCCGGTCCGGGCCGGGCTAAGTATTCGTTTGGGTGGCCCGCCCAACCCGTGAACCCTTTAGGGTTCAACCCGGATTGGGCCGGGTCGACCCGCGGGTTGGCCCGTTTAATAATTTATTTATTTATTTATTTATTTATATATATTTTTTTGGTAGCTTAAATTAAAATAATAATAATAATAATTTTACAAATGATGTATACAAACAACCATATCTTTGTTTGATGAATACTACAATTTTTCAAAAATTATAATACTAAGTAAGTAATAATACTAATAAACAATAAAAATCGTAATAATAATAATAAGATTGAAAGAGTGAAATTGACAACAAATTTTGAAATATTATTCATATGAATTTAAGTTATACAATTTTAACAATTTACAACGAAATGAAGAATTCAATTCACAAATAAGTTTTATACAATAACATATTTCTTATATACAATTTTAATTGAGTACAAGTTTTCTAATTTGACATAACAAGCAAAGTTATTGTTGTTGTTGTTGTCGTCGTCGTTGTTGTTCTTCGGGCGAGTTGCTCCCACTTGTGGAACTTGATAGTGCTTTCCCTTGCGTCCTATCTTCAGCCTTCAGCCAGTCTTCTGTGCAAACGAGCATCTCCAACGCCTCGGGCTTCAACCGATTCCTGTAATCAGATAGAACCCTGCCACTTGTAGAAAATGCACTCTCAGAAGCAACTGTAGAGACAGGAGGAGTTAGCAAATCTTTAGCCATAATTGACAGAATACTAAAAGTGTGTTCATGTTCTTTCCACCATTGTAAAATATCTAGTGGAGAAAGAGTTGGCTCAGTATCCTGTTGGTTATACCAATTTAATTTATTTGGTTGATTAGTCCTAGGTATTTTAGATTGAATTTGTTCAAGTAAACTAAATGTTCTATCACCAATTCTACTTTTACCCTTACCTTTAGAACTACCAGAAGAAGAACTAACTACAGAAGTTGTACTACTAGAAGCAAAACGTCTATCACAATAATCAAACTGAACTAAAAAAGTAGCGCAATCAATTGTTAATTCTACATTGTCCTCTAAATATCCAAAAAATATTTGTATCAAATTCTTCGTACCTTCTAATTTGATACGGGGATCCATAACAGTAGCAACACAAATCAACATAGGAGGAGGAAAATAATACTTCAAAAATTTTTGAAATGCAGGTATTACAATTTCACTAATATAGGCATCATTTAACATTTCGTTAAATATTTGCATCATGCTAACTAATTCAATAAAAATGCTACTAGAAGTAGATTCATATGTTTTTGAAAATTTTAAAGTTGCGGTTTTAAAAGGTTCTAAAAATTTCAACAAAGATTCGGCAAAAAACCAATCGGGGGGAGTCATTTCAAAATTGTGCATATTTTTTGCGATACAAAAATCATTTACAACTGCTTTATATTCAGTGACAACATTTAGTAAATCAAAAGTAGAATTCCATCGGTGTCTAACATCCTTTGGAAATTTTCTAAAAGGAACATTTCTAACCCTACACCAAGCTTTCCATTCTTGTAAAATGCTTGGACTTAATGCAATGAAATGTACACAATTTCTAATTTTATGTATATATGGATCAACTATTTTTAATGTATCTTGAACACATAAATTTATAATATGACATGCACATCTAACATGAAAAATATTGTCAGATGGAGGGTTTAATACAGATTTTAAAGTAGTAATTACTACATTGTTGTTAGATGCATTATCAAAACTAATAGCCATAATTTTATCGCGAATATGAAAAACATCACAAATTTCTATAATACGGTTTGCTATTTCAGCGCCACTATGGGGGTACGGCAACGCCGCAAGTGATATGATTCTTTTTTAAAGAATCCAATCATTGTCGATCCAATGACGGGTTATTCCCATCGTTGGAATATTGTTGACACCCATCCAACAATCTGAAGTTAAACTAACCTTACAAGTTAAACTCCATAAAATTGCAATCAACGCGTCCTTCATTTCAACATACATTTTAAAACAATTCGATTTGCAAGTATTTCTCAGAATTCTTTTAAAATGAGGGTTTAAGGCCGTTTGATTAAAATTTTCCAAGTTCCTACTCTCGGGATAGGAAAATGGCAACTCTTCCTTAATTACTAATCGGGCCATTTCCCGACGAACAAGTTCGAGATCATAAGGGTGGCTATCTACTTGACCGGTCCTAGGGTTGATTTTTTGTTGGCCTTGTATTTGATCAAGAAGTTCTTTATAATTATGTTGTATGTGCCTACTAATTGTACCTTTGCCGTCACCCCTCTTGAATTTGTATGTTTTACTACATGTTTTACACACTTTCAAACCTATACCCGGAGTGTGTTCGTCCGGGATATAATCATAAAACTTATGCTAATCGCTAGTTTCTCCTCTACTTTTCCTACTACAACGGGGTTGTGTGGTTTCGGATTGTTGTTGTTGTTCTTCTTCTTCTAATTGAATGTCACCTACAACATCCATGTCGTGTGTACCCCATTGTTCCATAGTAGGATCAATGTAATCTTGGGCGTGCTCACTAGTTGGGACAATTGGTGGCCTACGTGAAGAGGAGGAGAAATCTTGTCCGCTACGACCGCTACCGCGTGATCTAGACATAATGTAGTAATGTGCTAAAGTAAAGTATGTAAAAAAAAATATACAATGTAGGAGCGGTGAATTATACAAAAAAAAAAATCTAAAAAATAAGAGGGTTGAGATAGAGAAGTTCAAAAAAACGAACAATAATTTTAACTACAACGCAAAAAAAAATTAACGAGAGAGATAGAGATATTTTGATACCGTTCACCGTGGAATACGCGTATGTAAAAAAAACCGCTAAAATAAGAATAGAATAGAAAAGATGGAGGAGCGCTTTGCCGATTCCGCAATTGAAGAGTTGAGAAGAGGTTGAAGTAGATTTGACGAGGGTTGAAGAGAGTTGAAGACGTTGAATTTTGTTTCCGATACGACCGAAATTTGATCGTGTATATGCCTCCTTGTACACTTGTTTGATGAATACTACAATTGTTCAAAAATTCTTTACAAATGATGTATAATAGTAGAGAGAGTAAGAGAGTGAGGTGTGATTTTTTTTGAGATTTTTGGGGGATATTTATAGGCTAAATAAGTGGGGGGGAAAAAAATAGCCCAACGGCTCAAAGAGCCGTTGTAAACGGCTCTGTCCCCAAACGGTGAAACGGCCAGATTTTCGACCGTTCGGC
This sequence comes from Hemerocallis citrina, assembly GCA_017893485.1. Classification (NCBI taxonomy): domain Eukaryota; kingdom Viridiplantae; phylum Streptophyta; class Magnoliopsida; order Asparagales; family Asphodelaceae; genus Hemerocallis; species Hemerocallis citrina. The sequence continues at coordinate 1,114,733 of JACEHZ010000107.1, read as the reverse complement.
TCGTACGGGTCAACGGTCGACCCGTCACGGGTCGAACGTTCGACCTGTCACGGGTCGAAACCCGCGGGTCGACTCGCGGGTTGGCGGGTCAAATTCATGGGTTGGGCCGGGTTCGTGGGCCGGGTTTCGCGAATTCGATTCGCGAAAAATGCGACCCGGGTCGACCCGGTACTGTTCACCGGGTTCGACCCGAACCCGCGAAGCATTTTAACGGGCCGGGTTGGTGGGCCGGGTCGCGGGTGGGTCGCCGGTTGACCCGCCCCAGTTTCCATCCCTGGCCCACAACAACATTCTCCGATGCAGTTGCCATTTTGAGTTTGAAAACACACAACACAAATGTAAATTTCCAGATTGAAAAGAAAATAAAAAGAGTGCCTCAAAATCAAAGAAGTAAAATGGGAAAAAAATATGTTTTAATTTTTATATACAACTTGTAAGAAAATCTTTTGATGAAGAGGCACAAAACTAGAGAAATAGAATAGGAGAATCGAAAACCGTACAAATTGAAAACCATACAAATATAAAAGAAAATAAACGAACAGGAAATGAAACCGAACCGAGTAGTAACCGAGTCATGTGTATCACACAGAGTCCTTAAAACATATTCGTCGTCTCACCGGTGCTAGATGAAACGGTCATCGAGTGTCAATAGTAGCATAACGCTACACTACCGAACTGATTGATGTGTTGAAAATCTATCACCGACACAACCGAACAGAAGAACAAAGTAGGGCAGGGAAAAAGAGATTTTCTGGTGTGTGGAAATAGGAAGGAGAGGGGGGGGGGGGTAGACAGGTGAATAAATGCACAAGTTGTAAAAGTAGACAAAACTGTTTCTCGGTTTAAACACATGTGAATAAATGCAGCAGACAAAATGTTTCTGCATTTATTATTTTAGCTGTTACAGATCAGAAAAATCAAAACTGGTGCAAAAAGAATCCCCGCATGGGGTGGGGTTCAGTTGGTCTGGTATCTCTGTCCGCAGGATGTGCGGGCGCACACAAGCCGCATGTAATCCGATCCAATATTTGCATCTCCTACTTTGTTGAAAAATAGTAACCAAATCTAGATTATTTTCCCAAAAGGTATCAGATTAAAATTCTATTGACGGCCGGATTTTCTTGGAGTACTCACTGACATCAAATTAAGTCCCATGGAATGAATTCTTGTAATCTATGGAGTTAAAGAACCGGAACATGCGCTTACGACCATATTAAGTTTGAATTTGAGAGTTGAATTAATGATTCTATCCAATTTATGGAGCAGGGAAATGAACTGCATATATACTGATCTTTACCTTCGGGAAGAGGAGGAATTGAGTTTCTATGAAATAATCCTACGAGCTAGACAGAGGAATGAGATTGTTATTGGGTACCGTCTTGCAAATGCAGACCGGGCCATTATCAACCCACCAGCCAAAGACGCTCGCAGAAAGTGGTCATCTAAGGATATCGTATTTTGTTGGCATTGCTGAGAAGGAATGAACTTTCAAGTTAAGGAAATTTTTACTGTTTACTCAAAACTTGTTAGATTCAGAGTTATATAGATATCAGAGGCAGCATGAGAGGATGAATGAATGGTCAAAAGATCCTTCAGAGTTGTATATTTACTTCAATGCAAGAAAAATGAGAACATACTTCAAGAAATATAGTCTCAATAGATCCAGTTTACGATTCAGAACTACCAAAGTAATAATTATATCGATATTAGCAGTGAAAAAAGGAGAACACCATAATTCACTCAGAATGAAAGAACCATCTATGCTATCTGCAATCTTGAAGAGACATTCGCACAACTCTGATGGCCTGGATGACAATCCCATATGATCTGCTAGCTCCTTCAATTGCAAATACCTTGTTTACCTGATACTTCTGATTCCACATCCAATGTTGGTGGTCCTTTATAATGCTAAAATCCTCACCGAATTGTACATGTATAGAAACCAGGAACTGAGCCATATCTGTCTTTGGATGTCCTTTAATGGTAATGTGATTGCTTGTAAAATTCGAGTTTTGGATAAAGGGGAATTAGGTGAAATGAACATCTCTTTATGACTTTATCCTGGTTGAGTTCAGCTAAAATGAATCAAATTACCTCTGGGATGGCAGGCAAGTTCTGGTACATGTTTGTTGCCAGAAATTGGGGACCAAACAAGGTGGTATCAGATGGTTTCTCCTACATATATAGAGCTGAATTGTGTGTACGTAATCTTAATGTACTAAAAATATTCAACTAAAAAGGTTCGAGGTCAAGAACAAACTGGATTCAGCTCTATGCTAGAAGTTGAGAACAAACATGTTTCCTTGGATAGTTTTCTCAAAACAAGTGGACATTGAATGTTCCGTCTCACATATATATTATATTTGTTTTTTTTTTTTTTTGAAAACAAGAGATGGCATGAGAATTGCCATCCGACTCGTATATTAAAAACCTCCATAGTTACATCCAAAATACAGCAACACACTGAAGTGCTAAAGAGTACTGAAAATATACAAATGCTGAAAGTACAACAAACTCAAAATACAGCAGGATTTGGAATAAAAGGAAAACCCAAAAAACGGTATGCAAAACCATCCAATATCCGAAATTCGCTCCTTGATGATCACGCCCGATCAGCCATTACCACCTTCTCTATCAAACAGAGGACCCACTCGAGCTTTCTTTCTGATACTTGGAATTGAGATCCAAGATGAAGTGAGATTAAAGATTCTATAAATCAACTGTGGGAAAATAGAAGACTTATTTCTAAAACATAAATCATTTCTATCTAGCCAAATGACCCATAACAACGCAACAACAACACAATCCCAATCCTTACGTCTCTCCGGGGCCACCTCAAAATCTCTAAATTCTCCCCACAACTGGGGTACAGTAATAAGGATTCTACTGCAACCAAAACCAAAGAGCATGAATTCCCAGATACGTCTACTGACACAACATTCCAGACAGAGATGATAAATAGACTCAGCATGGAGACTACATCTAGGGCACAACGCCGATGTAATCAGACCTTTCTTAAGAAGATTTTCTCTAGTTAAAATCGCATTTTTAGAAACCAGCCACAAGAAAGCCCAAACTTTATGCGGTAAACTCAGTCTCCAGATAACTTTACTTTCCGCACATCTCATACCTCCATCTGTAAGGGCCTGATACATGGAATTAACCAAAAACTGTCTGTTGGACGCAAGTCTCCAACTTCTCTCATCGTGAGAATTGGGAACGATCTGAATCGAGGCCTCTAGGAGAGTTAGAATGGGGGCACACAAACTCTGAGCATTAAGTATAGAGGTAGTAGACAAGTAGATATGCCACGAGCTATTTACACAATAATCAGCTACTAAGGCGAGTTTGTTACCGGCCATCTCAAAAACCTGTGGGAAAAGAGAAGCCAACGAATTAGACCCTACTCACGAGTCTAACCAGAATCGAGTCTCAGCTCCATCCCCTACCCTGCTAGGAGCATTCACATGAAACAGTTCTCCAAGCTTATCAATCCCTTTCCAAACAGGGGAAATGTGTCTACGATGATTTCCTCCCCCGAATCTGAAGCGTCTGCGTCCTCGGTAGCGAGCCCAGATGAAACCTTGATCGGTATAATGGCGAGTATGGATTTTCCACAACCATTTACATAATAAGGCAAGATTCATCTCATGAAGGTTAAGGATTCCCAAACCCCTGAATTCTTTCCTTATACAAACCAAACTCCACTTTACCAGAGGCAACCCCCTGCCATAAAAAATCTCTACGTATTTTATCAATCTTATTGATGACCCAGGACGGGAACTCATAAATGGACATCCAATAAGAGGGTATATTAGAAAGCACCGCATTAATCAGTGTAATTCTACTTCCTAACGATAAATGGTTCTTCTTCCACCCGGGGAGACGTTTCTCAATGCGCTCGAAAAGGACATTCCAGTCACTTTGAATTAGCTTCCCGGGACGCAACGGAACTCCCAAGTACTTAATGGGAAATTTCTTAACCCTACACTCCAGAACATTGGCCAAAAGAGCTGATGAGATTTCGTCACATCTCCCCAACCCAATGAGATAGCTTTTATCAAAATTAACCCTCAACCCACTCCAAGCCTCATAGAACGTTAAAATTCCTTTGAAAATGAGGACCTCGTTAGTCTCGTTGCTCCCAAAGAACAGTGTATCGTCAGCATATTGCAAAATAGGTATACCGCGAAAGCCATCCAAACATCTAAATACCGTGAAGAAGATGCTGGTTGGAACAATGCAAAACCATTTCCGACAATACATCCGCAACCAAGGTGAATAACAAAGGAGATAGGGGATCACCCTGTCTACGTCCTGTTTTGCACATAATGAGATTGCTCGGAACCCCGTTAATCAACACCGCCGATTTACCGTCTATAATGCACAAATTTATCCATTGGATCCATCTGGGACCAAAGCCTCTAGAATGCAAGACCTCTACAACACTATCCCATTCCACAATGTCATATGCTTTTTCAAAGTCTAGTTTGAGCATGAACCCCTCATCTCTATTCCTATCACTCTGAAAGATGGTCTAATGAGCCGAAATGATACTATCAAGGATATCTCTCCCTCGGATAAAACTGCTTTGTGCCGAATGAATGAAGGCCTTCATCCACAGAGCCAACTTATTAGCGAGAACCTTAGTAATGATCTTACAAGATGAATTCAAAAGGCAAATGGGCCTGAGATTTCCAACCACTTTCACTGCATCAGATTTAGGGATTAACGCGATAGTCGCATAGTTGAGCCGGTCGATTTGAGCCTGGTTCACGAACAACTCCTCGAAGATGTGAAACAGATCCTCTTTAATGACATCCCAGAAATGTGAGAAGAAAAGGATAGGAAACCCATACGGACCTGGAGCTTTGTCCTGTCCTAGATATTTGACGGCACTAAAAATTTCACTCATCAAAAAGGAAGACTCAAGGGCTTCTAATCCCTGCACAGACGGCCTAGACCAGAAGGTATCATTAAGAGAAAAAAACTTCTCTATAGAAACTCCTAATAGTCTTCTAAAGTGATTCTCGATGTGGGCTCGAACGGGCTGCTCCTCAGACACCCACCTTTCCCCAATTTGAATTCCGAAAATGAAGTTGGATCTTCTCCGACCATTAGCGATTCTATGGAAGAATGTTGTATTAGCGTCCCCTTGTAGGAGCCAATTGACGCGCAACCTCTGACGCTAATAATCATCTTCGGATTGGAAGATAATGTCCAAGTCCACTCTAGCCTTATGAAGTTCTACCAATTCGTAGACCTCTTTTGCTTCCTCGCAGATCTCCAGACCATGAATACGGTCAACCAGTCGTTCCTTAACCTGTTTGGCATGTCTTCTCTCTACACCCGCCCAACGCCTGAGGGCTCCTCTAAGTCTACGAATCTTAGCGTTCCATATTGAAATCGCATCCCCATGACTACCATCCATCCTCTGAATTGGGGTACTCCAAGATGAGGTCACTACAGGACGTAAAGAGCTATTCCTAAGCCATGCTTTTTCGAAGCATAAAGATTTGACTTTTGAACTAGGCGTCCTATGTGGTGAGAGGATCAAAGGGACGTGATCGGAGGTATCTCGCGGAACAGCTCTAACCGAGGAAAGAGGGAAATGAGATTCCCAATCCCGCAACACTAAAATACGATCTAATTTAGCAAGAATAGGACGTTCTTGCATATTAGACCATGTGAATTTCCGGCCAGTAAAATTAATTTCTCACAACTCTAAAAGATTAATAACCTAGTTAAAGAAAGCTCTCTCAGCCGCACTACATCCTCTTCCTAGGTGTTCGTCAGAGAATCGAGTAATATTGAAGTCGCCCCCAATAATCCAAGCATCCCCCCACTTGACCTTAATCTCGAAAGGCTCCTCCCAGATGCTAGTCCGGTCCACTGCATTGTTCGGACCATAGATCATCGAGAACACTTGACAGAACTCCTCTGACTTAGATTGAAGTCTCACCGATACAAAAAAGTCTCCAACCAAAACCTCTAAGCACTGAAAACTCTCAACATTGTATCCAATGCTGATACCACCAGACTGACCAACCGCAGGTTTAGAACACCACTCCCAATTTCCTCTGGGAATCAGGTGATCTAGCAAGCCTGACAACGGATTTACCAGCTTAGTCTCACAAAGTACTAAGACGAACAAATTATGATAGGACAACGTATGCGAAACTTTCCTACGTTTCTTACTAAAATTCAACCCTCTAACATTCCAAAAGGCGTACAACATTAAAAACAATTTGGATGGACTCTAAATTAGAAGGACCAACGAATTGTTCTAACACTTGACCCATTCTCGTAACCTCTTAGCTCGTTCTACTTGCGAAAACCCCTCGGAACTCAACTCCACTCTACAAACATTTGCTAAACTAATTAACAAATAATCAGGAATAAAATCAATAATTGCAAAATTATTAAAGGTCTCACCTGCCAAAGCTGAAATGGGAACTTTCTTTTTTGCTGCAGAAACAATGAGTTTGTCTTTAGAAATTGGGCAATCCTCGTGTTTTTTCTTCTGCCTTGAGCTGCGTCTGCGATCCTCTACAGCCAATTCCTTCCCTTTTCCTTTAAAAGGAAAATGGACTCTCGACGTAGGTGACTCCTCAACTCTACCATCTCTCTTAATGTCCCACATCCTGGCAGCAGTCATAAGTGGTAAATCCTCATCATTATTTTTCAGAGCATTGATAAGATCATCATCATTAGGCGAATCAAATTTAGCTAGTGTGACGAATCTCTCAGACACTCGACTAGATTGTACTTCCTCTACTTCCTCTTCCCTCTCATAAATCTTTTGTCTTGAACCAGACGGTAACAAGTCTCCAAGATTAGCCTTTCAAACTGATTCCGATAAAGTGGGCTCCTCTGAAATCGGATACACCACCTCCAACTCTAAGTCTCTCAATTGACCGGTCCATCAATCATTTGATGCAGAATGGGCTTGGATGGACCTTGCGAATAAGCTCTAAGAAGACTTCCCCAAGAATCTAATTGATCTGTAGATAAGGAACTCACATCACCTCTTAGAAATTGTACAAAAGCAGTCTGCATAGAACTTTTGAGAGCTTCAGAAATAGAAGCAGCAGTCCCATCGACACACTTTGTCTCCAATGCTGACATCGACCTCTTGAGAGAAGTACCCTTACCAACCTCGAGCTTTGTAACATTCGAGCCTAATAGCGCCGCAGAAGAATTGATAGGGGGCACACATTAAGCGGCCCAGTAGATTTGATAGTTGGCCGAACAGTGATAGCGTATGAGGGACACTCTGTGGGGCCCAATCCAAAATCTTGAGCCAATAACCCTTCAGTACCCTGCCATACACTCCTCAAGTCATCCAAGTCAGCATCATACCTTACCCTATCTTTCTCTTCCACGTCAGACTCAAACCTGTCACACCCCAACGTCTTAGCTTCCCTGCTCACATGCAATTTCAAAAAATGTTTTGGATTATGATCAGCCCTTGGATCAAATGCATCGGATGGCTCTAGTTCATGTTCAACCTCCAGACTCAATTTATTGGCTGTTACTGGAACTGAAGTGATGATAATTATTATACATTAAGAAAATCAATAGAACTTATAATAAAGTAACATTAACGAATAATTCACATGACAAGTATCTTGTTTTAGAATTGTGGCCTCAAATACACGTAGGCACGGAGTACTTGAAGTTCGAGAAGAAGAGAAGAAGATGAAGACAACAAGAGAAGGCAACAACAGCTAGAAGAAAGATAGCTAGAGAGTTGCGATCGACTATCGTGGGGTGCGATCGACCAACCACCCGACCACAACTAGGTTTCTAGGTCTCTTCGATTGTACATGGATCCAACAGAGAGTGGGACAGTCGACCATATAGTCGACCGGTCATGCTTTGAAGGTGTTGGCTTGACACGTTGTGGTCGATCGACTTTGGCGTTGTGTTATTTTGGCTTCGGGGTTTGGATCCAATAAGCTGATTTGTGTTTATTTTTTAAGGTTTACTTGAGGGCTATATAAGTGGTTGTATACTCTAGGGTTTGTATCAAGTGTTGATCGAGGTGGGCCGTTATCATTATTCAACTTCAAGAGGGGATTGTGCCGAGTATTTCAAATGTGAGAGCGAGAGATTGAGAGTTGTAATTTCTTTGTAATCTTTGTATTTCTTGGGGAATAAGAAGTATTGGTTATTACTGCATATTGATTGTGTTCTTGTGAGATTTTGCGATTATCGTGGTGACTTGTTCTTGGTTCATCTAGTTCTTGAGAAGTTTTTATTGCTTGTGGTGTGTGAGTTCCCTATTAGCACTACGAGTTGTGGTGGATTCTTTAACATGTGGTATCAGAGCACTGGGTTCGGGATGGCCAATAGCAAGTCAAAGATTAAGAGGTTCGATGGAAGTGACTTTGTGATGTGGAAGATTCAAATGATAGCGTATCTTCGTCAAAAAGATCTAGATGGTCCGTTTTTTGATGAGAAGCCGGAAGGTGAAGACAATGATGCGAAGGTCTTGGTGGAGTGGAATCATTTGGATCAAAAGGCGCTAGGGCAGATTCAGTTGGGACTGAGCATGAAGGCGTTATTTCATATCTCGAAGGCAAAGAACACAAATGAGGCTATAGAGACTCTCACGGATATGTATGAGAAACCGCCGTCATCTAATCAAATTCTTCATCTGAAGAAATTGGTTAATATGAAGTTGAGAGAAGGGGTTTCAGTAGTAGAACATGTGAACAATTATTGTACAGTTTACAACCAGATGGAAGCTGCAGGATTGAAGTTTTCAGAAAGGGGACAATCATTGTTACCTCTATCTACTTTGCCCAATAGTTATGGTACAGTGGAACAGACTATTACAGGCACTATGATAGATTCGACGACTCTACAGAATGTGGTGAGTAGCATGCTGAACGAGGAGGTGAGCATGGTGAGAAACAGAGGATTTTCAACATCATCTTCTAGAGATTCTGCAATGTCAGTTGAGAATAGACGTGGGAGATCTAAGAGAAGTCAAAGAAAAAATGATCAGAGTAGTTCATCTGAGAGTGGGTCTAATGACAGTGATGGGGGACATGGACCTGAGTGTTGGTATAGTCACAAGAGAGGTCACATGATGCACAATTGTAAGCCTATATGAAGAGGAAGCGGGAGAACCAAAGATAGACAAACCAACCGAAACCAATGTGGTGTCCGATAAAATTGAAGAGTTATGCTAATCAACTATGGAGGAGTTGGGCACGCGAGATTGGTGTATTGATTAGGGAGCTTTTTTTCATTGCACTCTGAGGATAGAAATGTTTGATGACTACAAGGAGGGTTCTTTTGGAAATGTGATTGTGGGGAACAATCAAAGGTGTCATATTCGTGGGGTTGGTATTATTCGCATGAAAACCAATGATGATCAGATTATTATCTTGCAGGAGACAAGTCATGTTCCAGACTAGAAGGAAAATCTTATCTCGATGGGAAGGCTAGACAAAGAGGGGTTGTCTACTACAGTTGGTAGTGGAAAGTGGCGTATAGCTGCAGGTTCAAGGGTGATTACAAAAGGAAAGCGTGAGGAAACGATGTATTTGCTTAGAGACGTGAGGAGCATTCTCCTGTAGTTGACTCTCACCCGAAATCAAGTAGTAGGTTGTATGAGGTGCAACCGAGTTCTTTCAGTTGTGGATGGGAGGTTACTAATTTAGTGGGAGTTGCTGACCATGAGAGTGATCCTAGAGAGTAAAACATTGTTGTGGTGAAAGTACTTTGCGAATGTCAGACGAAGTTTCAAGTCACTCTTGTGAGGGAAAGGGCATTGTTATCGATATGCGGGGTGATATCGATAAGGGTAACCGTAATGAGACTGTAGGGGGTGAGCAGTCTGTGGATTTTGTGAAAGTGTCATCCATGGAGACTTCTAATGCAGAGAGTGCATTGAGAGGCTTTGAACCATGCATGTCTGGTGTTAATGGAGATTCTGTGAGTTGGGAGTCTTATAACATGAAATCTGACACGAGAGGTTGTTTCTCCGGTATTCGTGCTCTATATGATTGGTGGAGCACATCATTCATTAGGTGATGAGGGGTGGTTGGTGCACTCCACGTGGTGGAGTGGAGGAAGTGCTCTTCATGAGAGTGGGGTTTGTGTCTTCCATAAAAGTAGGTGATTGGTAGAAATAATGCGAGGTAAAGATTACAATAACTGTGAAGCGTTATGTATTTGGTCCAAGTGGGAGATTGTTAGTTTTGTGGCCTTAAATACATGTAGGCACAGATTACTTGAAGTTGGAGAAGAAGAGGAAAAGATGAAGACAGCAAGAGAAGGCAACAACAACTAGAAGAAAGACAGCCGGAGAGTTGCGATCGACTGTCCTGGGGTGCGATCGACTGTCCTGGGTTGCGGTCGACCGACCACCCGACCGACCACCTGACTGCAACTAGGCTACTAGGTCTCTTCGAATGTACATGGTTCCAACAGAGAGTAGGACAGTCGATCGTGCAGTCGACCGGTCATGCTTCGAGGTGTTGGCTTGACACGTTGCGGTCGACCAACCCAAAGTGTGATGACCGACTTCGGCACTATGTGTTATTTGAGCTTCGAATTTTTGGTCCAATAAGCTGTATTTGTGTTTATTTTTTAGGATTTACTTGAGGGCTATATAAGTGGTTCTAGACTCTAGGGTTTGTATCAAGTGTTGATCGAGATGAACCGTTATCTTTGTTCAACTTCAAGAGGGGAGTGTACCGAGTGTTTCAAAGGTGAGAGAGAGAGATTGAGCGTTGTAATCTCTTTGTAATCTCTTTGTAATCTTTGTATTTCTTGGGAAATAATAAGTATTGGTTATTTCTATATATTGATTGTGTTTTTGTGAGATCTTGCGATTATTGTGGTAACTTGTTCTTGGTTCATCTAGTTCTTGAAAAGTTTCTATTGCTTGTGGTGTGTGAGTTGCATTATTAGCACTACGAGTTGTGGTAAATTCTGCAACACCTTGTCTATAAGAAAGGAAGGACCATGTGTGCAGTCAGCCATGAACGCCACGAATCCTGTGAAACCATTTTATAGAAGTTCATTGATATCTTATTTTTATAAAGCAAATCAATTGATCCTACAAACAAGGGATAGTGAGTGTAAAATCTCATTTAATTTTCTTAAAAGGTATCGTTAAGCGAATCCCGTGAAACCATTTTATAGAAGTTCATTGATATCTTATTTTATAAAGCAAATCAATTGATCCTACAGAAAAGGGATAGTGAGGGTAAAATCTCATTTAATTTTCTTAAAAGGTATTGTTAAAGATCATATTCCTAATGATATAGAGTAGCAATGGCTTGCTGGAAACGCAAGAGCGATGTTGATGCCTCCGAGACTGTGACCTACCAAAATGGCTTTCTCTTGTGCAGGGAGTGAAACCGTTATCTCCATCAACGGGTGCGAGTAATTGCCAAAACTCGTCAGCTCTTCAATCTTCCTTCTGTCTATCCTGGATTCGATCTGCGTGGTCAGGAACGGGGAGGCGATGCCCTTGAGCAGTGTGGCCACCTTGTACCAACTCCATGCCCCATGGCACAAGAATTATGTACTGCTGCTTCTTCATTATCAGTCACTGTTTCTCAGGGTGGAGCAACTAAACTTGCTGAGATGATTTCAGATATGAGGGGCACCAAATAAGATGATATAAGGTTTGATAGTCATACAATGGAACTAACATGATTGCCAGCAAGTGAGATATCAAAGAAGACAAATTCAAACACAAAATTTTATGTCGGGATCTATTTTTCCAAAATAAATAAATAATGTTTCATAAATCAATCTAAATCGTTAAGACACGTATTTACTTATTTTCTTTATGACTATTTATTTGACTTGAGATAACAGAAGTCTTCAACTCGTTGGAATCCGAGCATTGAAACTTTATTATTTTTCCTGGTTATAATTACTTTTCTCGCTATTGTGTCATCATGTTTTGGCTAAAAGATGGCAAATAACCATTATATTAATTCATTAACGAGAAGTAGTTGAACAATAATTCCATAGAAAGATAAACCAAACAACAAAAAACATCACAAAAGTCAAATTCCCAAACTACAAGTATATAAGAATAGATACAACAGTACTTGATCTCAACCAAAAGCCCGACAAAGGTATACATGATAGATCTGGTACACATTTCAACTATGAACTAATCTTATTTCCATAGTGAGAACGATACCATGTCAAACTGCAGAACAAGTCACAAGAAGTGATTCACTCGGAAATGA